>VXBL01003649.1:260647-393531 GCA_013400195.1 Aramus guarauna
ACTCCTTTCCCATCACTGTGGGTACGAACACATTTCTCAAGAGCTGTAGGAAAGATGGCGATTTTCAAAACTATATTCCCAACCTGTATAATTTTTCCACCTCCTGATTTTCCAACCTGTGCCCAGGCTGGTCGCACCCGCTTTGCACTGCAGCTCGTCCTTGGTGCATCTGTTCCCCCGGCCCCCATCACCGGGCACCCAACGCGGGCTGAAAGCACCGCGGTTCAGCACGGCCAGCGCAGGTAGCAGCGGTGCAAGGAACGCCTCGGGGCCGGCTGCCGGCGGGGCGCGGGGGCGGCCCCAGNGGGCTGTGCGGGGGCAGCAGGAACTGCCCCGACCTCATCGTGGACCGCTGCCTCTGCGCCGCCGAGCGCGCCAAGGGGCCCGGCCGCCCGGCCCTCCGCATCAAAGTGGTCTGCAGCGGCGGCGACTTGGTGGAAACTTTGCAGCCCGCCGTGCTGCCCAACCGCACCGTGTCCCTGTGAGTACGGCCCGCGGGGGGCAGCGCGGCCGCGGGGGGCAGCGCGCACCTGGCGGCGACCGCCCCGGGATTCCCCCCGCGGGAGGCGCTGGCGCGGGGCGGGGGGTGCCCCGAAGGAGACGGGTGTGGGGGCAACACGCAGCCCTGGGCGCGGGGGGACCCCTCGGCGCGGCCATACCCGCGTCCCCCCCGACCGCTGCCTCAGGAGCGGGCAGAACCGCTCCGCGCAGATTATAACCCTAGCCCGGCTTTTAAAAAGTATGTGAGAGTTTGTTTGGGTTTTTTTGTTTTGGGTTTTTTTTTTTTTTTTTTATGTTCTCAGTTTGGAAACTCTTGCTGGCGTTTTGGTCGAGCTGGGGAAGCTGGGCTTACCCTGATGTAAATTGCATGCTGCTGTGTATGGTGGTTTGGAAAATGTCAGTGCTAGCAGAACTAACTGATGGAGCTCGCTGGTGCACCTTTCCGCCGGCGACGGGATGGGCTCAAATTATCCGGGCAATAAATGAATGGCATCGATAATGGTAAACTGCCTTCTGGAGTTCTGTGTAATTACTGGTTTTCCTCTTCTCTCTTGTCTCCCCTGAATAAAGTTTGGAACTGGCTGTCTCCTTTTTTTTTTTAACAAGAGCTTGTGTACGACCATTTGAAACTACCAAATCTCCAGTATTGTTCTGAGTTGTCTGGTAATTGAAAATGACTCAAGGTTTGGTGTTTTGCTTTCCCTCCTCTCCAGGTGACTTGGAAATAGGTTATGTTTTGTTGCCTGTTGCACATAACTAAACTTGAATAAATGGTGTGTATTGTAAGTAAAGCAGCAGAACTTCTTGGAACTGTATCATCCAGTATAGGTGAAAGTAATGGACCCGAGCAGTAATAGCTCTGTGACATTTACCCTTTAGATCATGCACATATCAACAGATCTTTTACTGTTGAATTTAGTTCTGTTGACAATTCCTGCTGTGAACATCTCCACTGTTCACTGCATTTTCTTTAAGTCAACACTTTTAGGAGACAACTGATAAAGATAGTAATTTATAACATCTGGGGAGCTTGTGCTTGTAAATGTACAGATGTGCTGCGTACGCTTCAGTTCAGTTTTAGCTATAACTGTTGAGTGACTTGATGCTGATTAGCTGTATGCTGATTTTTCATTTGGGAAACTTTTGCTTGTTAATACATAAGATACAATAACTACACTTTCTACTAAATTTTAATAGCCTGGTTTAGAATAAAATTATTACACCACATAAGTTTTGTCCTAGGTGATAAATTCACTGCTAGTTTTGTAGTTTATATAACTGGCTGTATAGTTTGTACTCCCCCGAAAGGATAAAATGTCAGCATCTTGAGCAGAGACATACAGAAGTATGTATTCACTGTAATGAAAAGAAATAGAATTGGAAACAGAAGTGAGAAAAGAGGAACGGGGGAGGTGGTGCATCTGAAGTGGTAGGTGGAGGATTCGCTCACTTGGATATATGGTTTAAGGCACCAGTAGCAAACGTGATACTACCACCTTAAACACACGCATTTCAGGTGATGCTTGCTCATAGACATTAGAAACATACTGCATTAGGGTTTTTTAACTTAATTGCAAATAGCCATTAACCTGAGAGCTGATTGGCTGTCCTTAGTTGATATAAAACATACAAACCATTGGTTTTTGTCATATTTCACGTGGACAAGTACGATACCACGTATCACCTACACTTAGCCCTTTCCTTTTACAGTCTGTTTTCTTGGTTTTTTTTCTTCTCAGTAAGTAAATTTAAGGCTAAATCTTGAACATAAAAAGGAAGAAAAGTTTGAAATCTGTGTTAGGGACATAATAATTTTCAGTAGCTGGAACATAGAGATGACAATTTGATTGAATGTGTCAAAGATTTTCCAGGAGAAACTGTTCTGGTAAATTAAATTACACTTGTGAGATTTGGCCAGCAGCAGAAAATAGTGATAAAAAGCTCAAACACTAGCACTCCTACATTTGTTTTTGTAGCTGTGTGGAAGACTTGGGAAAAAGAGAATATTCTAGTAGACGCTGCCTGCTTCCATTCAGTTTTATGGGCCCACAGAGAGAGAGAGCGAGAGCTTTAACATATGGAACATCACCTTTTGGATTGCTTTAACAATTAAGAAATATAGAGATGAATAAAGTAATACATATTCAGACGCAGTAACACTGTAATGAAACCATGTAACAAAGTGTTTGGGGTGTTTTGGGCAGATTAAGTAATCTTCACATATGTATATTTATTATAAAGGAATGCTGCTTCCGTAGTGCTGTTTTCTTTTGGAAGGGAAGATCGAAGCCAACCTCTTAACTGTTCTGCAGAGATGAGAGGGGAATTACCTCTGCTGTATCTCTTAAGCCATTAAGAGATGAAGCTGTGTATGTGTTACGTTTTAATTACATGCTAGGTAAAGTTGCTTATCAACAAATTTAAAAAGTTATGATTTGTTGGTTTAATGCTTTTTTTCACCTAAGTGACCACGGACCTTGGCTGAGTTTGACAATTTAGGGTCTTTATGGCACATCTGTACTAAAAGTATTGCTACTGAAAATACTTCTGACACAGTCACACACAGTGACTCCAAACTAGTGTGAAGTCACTGAAGAAATGCTTATTCTTGGCAGGTTGGGGCCAATTATTTCGAGCTTATGAGGTGAGGAAGTTTGCACAGTTTCTGGGGAAGTTTGCATAGTTTTTCTGAAATGATATGAACACTAGAGCTATTCAGTACTGTCTGAATGCTCCCAATAATAAACAATCACACTAGAAATAAAATCAAAATATAAGCTGATAAAGCAACTATCCCCTCCTCTTTATTTTATATTAAAAACCAAACCCAACAAAACCCCCTTGTTCTGGACTCTGTTTCACTGTCTTTATTTAGTATTTTACTGCTTTGGAAACGGGATTCAAGTGCTTGATGTGGATCAAAAGAAAAAACTTAGCTGTAGCTTCACAAAGTATTTGCATGTGTCTTCTAAAAGAAATTCTAGCCCTTACTGATGTGCAACATGTATTTCTGTGCCTTGTATATTGGAGCAGGGGTGGAGTAAGGGGGGTTACTCTCTCTTTTTTTCCCCCCCCCCCCCCCCCTGTGAAGGACGCAGCTATTGAATCACTAATTTACGGGATCCACTCTCCCCACTTTGCTGTCGGTACGCATGGAAGTGTAGACCCAACAAGGAGGAGTCTTATCCCTTCAGGATAATATAGTTTTCTCACTTCTGACTTTATGACTGAATACTTGGGAATTCTTATATTGAATCAATATTTTACAATTTTTTTTTTCAATTGTGTGATTGGGTTGTTAAAGTGTAACTCTAGAGAAAAAGATTATTTGCAGTTTTCTTTCTCTTCTATACTAATTGAAATTTTAGTTGTTAAAGTTTTGACTGACTTGCTGAAATTTGGGCTATATGGAATATGACAGTAAAAATTGTGTCGCTACTTTTTGCAATGCTGAAGTCCTACAATTTGAAATTTCATGAATTAGGAGATTAGATTATCTTCTGAGTTATTCCATGTAAACCCAACAGTATGTTGGTAGGTTACTTACTTTCTATACTTTTTTTTTTTCCTATCAAGTGGCATTAAAAAGTTTATCCTTTTTGTCTTAGACGTTCTCATTTCAATACATGTCTTGATTATCACTGGGCAGAATACACTTTGAAGTTACAAATGCCATCAGTTTCTGTTAGTAGCATCACTATTTTTTTTTTTTTCTGCCCTCAATTCAAAAGGAAGTCCAACATTTATACTGAAGGCTGTTATTTAAAAAAAAATTACTCACAGATACACCTATGGAAATCTGCTGTTTTAATTGCCATGGTAGAAATGAAGAAAATTTAAGGTAGTGTATGGCTCATAGTAATTCCATGTCATACAGGACTCTTCATGTTGTTTGTATATCTATATATTTCTTCTGACTTTGAATTGAAGGTTGTCTCAAATTCCTCAGATTCTCAATTTCAGTGTGAGGCTACATGACTCCAATGGTAATCCATAGCCATAATACATATGTAGAGGTTTTCATTTTCAAAGCTCTTTACAAACATTAAGTAGTCTACTGAAAGCAGCATTGCCCTGCTTTTCTCTGTCCCAACATTACTTTTATGTCACGTCTACTGGAATTTATCCAAGTTATTATATTACTGTATTTGTTTCATGTCCAGTCTTGGCTTTCACATGCCTATATTGAGTTTAGGATATATCAATATAGTTTATTTAATATAAGCATCTTGCTGTAAAAGTAGATCACAAAAATGTTCTTTATGTCCCAAAGACCTTAGAGGTGAACCTAACCAAAGCAAACAGAGCGAGAACGGAGGAAAGGATGAACAAAAAATATTATTCAGTAGTTTATTTTCCCGTCTTAAAACTCACATCTCTTTCTTTATTGATATGAGATCTCCCATAGCATTCCTAATTTGTAAATAGCAGCATTAGTAAAAAGGTAGGCTAATTCTCATTGTAAAGGTTTTCACAAACGTTTTCATCTTGGTTAGCTTCCTGTGTTCACTCAAAGTGGCAGGAAAAAAACGAATAAAAAACAGGTTTCCTGCTCCATTATTTATGTGTGTATACATATTTACACATGCTTTCTCCAAAACTCTTAAAAAAAAAAAAAATAGTTTGTTGTTGTGTAAAAAACTCCTAACATAAAGCAAACTGACATAAAATACACATAAGACTTGGAAGATCTGGGACAGGTGGTTGAGGAGAACAAAATATAAAGAAGAAAAAAAACTGCTAGAGATGAAAAGTCTTTAGATATTGGTCTAATCTCCCTTGATATCTCGTGTTACAGATTCAACTACAGTGGCCATAAAATACTATAACTGAAAATACTTGATTTTTCTTTATGTTATTTCGACTTGGGAATATCTGCACCTGAATTCTCTTGTCTACTTGTCAATAGCAGGAAGTACTATGTCCACTTCCAAATTCTGACTTTCTTTGGCTGAAACTAATGCATTGGCTTTACTGCAAACTTTAGTATGAGAAGAGGGTAAAAAAAAAAAAAAATCTGTTAAGGAAAACACAACTCTCTTTGCAAATAATGTTCAAAATACAATAATGGCTGCTTTAATAGTTACCAGATTAACTTTTTAAAGTTATACATATCACGCTGAAGTTTCTTTCTCTCTTTATTATTATTAATCTATAAATGTCATAAGTTAAACCAGTGCCATATATCCTCCTGGTGCTTCTAAGTCCTTAGTGTAACTTGCTTTGAGGAAAGCAGTTTATTCAAGAGAATGGGATGAGACTTTTTTTGGAAACAGATAAAATTATTTTACAGTGTTGAACAGTTCATTAATTTGGTAATTTCATGTAGGAACCAAGTCCTTTTTTTGCTGCATACTGGGAAATCTGCAGTATTGTGATCTTACATTTAATTTCATTCCAGAGGTTAAAATAAACTGGTGAGGATAGACAGGAGGATAGTAATGCATGTGAAGGGAATTTTATCATGTAAGTGTATATCTGATACCTATTCAGAAGTCCTAAATGAAGTTGGGGTTTTATGATACGGTATAATTTGTCAGTTGGTTAGCTACTGACCTTGTTTGCCTTCAGCAGGAAGAGATTTAGTGTATGTCATTGGCTCTTTTTTTTTTTTCTTTTTGGTAGGTTGGCCTGGTATTCATAAAAACTATTTAATTTTGACTATCAGAAGATATGTGCAACAGAAATTTTGTTCTGAAGTGTAGGTATTCTCATCTGTTGCAGTGGGGTAGTGGCGAGGGAGAAGGTGATTTACGTATGTGGAAATGCCTTTATTGGAAGCTGCATGACTTGCTGCCCCTTGGGACCGGAGTACTGTCAGCCCTTAAAATGGGCTGTTTTTTAAAGATTTGAAAATGCAGCTTTTCTCTTTTTTTAGAAGGTGTACTGAAATGTTTTCTCAAAATACATTTTTCTTTCCTTGTCCCCTTATAAATATCCTGACAGCATTATAAGATGTGAGCCGAGGTGAAGAGGGGGCAGTGGTGGGGACAGAGGTGAAGAAGGGGAAAAGACTTTTTTTAAAACAGATCTGAATAGCCAAAAGGAAAGAGTCTGAAGAATGTTATTAAAATGAAGCTCCAAAGCTTTAGTATTTTATAGTTTCTCCTTTTTCCACATCTTCAGAGGTTTAAAATCACAAATCTTACTTAATTGTTTGATGGTGTATAACAACAGGGTGATACTAACCCCTGTGACTCTGGAAGCCCATTTATTCCATAACACAGATCCAGGAACTTGATAGGCAGAACCTGCCAGAGCAACGCTGCTTTCCCGTGCAAAGTTTCTCCCTATTTGGGACCCTCTGTTGTCACAAATTTTGCAGCTGTTGGATCCAACCATGTTCCAGATAATCCATCCCTATTCCTTTCACTGCTGTCTTTTATCCTGTTTTTATAATGCAGAGCGGGCATAAATCTGGAAGGTGAAGGGCAGAGTATCTCTACCGAGGGAGAGGGTCTGCTCGAACAGCCAGTAGGAAACATACATTCACCTATATGAAGCTTACACGCTTCCTCCGTGCACATCTGAGAGAGCTTTGTGCCAGCTTGGTTTTCACTACTTAATAATGTTTGTGCATGTTTTCAAGAATCACTATTTATACTCTTTGACTTAGATTTTTGAGGAAAAATTGCCTATTGATTTCTAAGCTTCCTCCCTTTCCATCTTCCTGATAGAGTATCCAAACCCTCACAGCAGTAAAAGAGTACAAAACGTGAAAAGGCTGAGTATGTGCTATGATTAACTATGATTAACTTTGATCAATCACAAGTTTGCTGTCTAGTTCTGGAATTCCAAAACATAATTTGGCTAAAACCTCTGTATTATTTATAATATTAACAGATTTTTCCATCTACTTTGGCAATTACGTAATACAGGGAACACACAGTTCAGGCTAGGTTCTTATTTTTGTGGCAACGTGCCATTCTTCACCCTTCTCTCAAAATCAGTTCCAACTGTGTTTTCATGCCTGAGACTGATTTGTGAGTACTCTGAAGGTATGGTTAGTCATATGAAAACTCCGCTTTTGCAGTTTCTGCTATAGTTTTACAGACTTGTTGACAGTTTCTTTTCTGTACTTAGTTGGATATAATCTTATCCGAACAGCAGCATGTCAAATGTGTAAACTGTTCTGCCAGTAAAGTAAGCACACAGTGGTTTATGGGTGTTATGCTCATAGACCTATAAATTTTTGCACAAAACTGAGATTTATTCCTAGATCATACAGAATTTAGATTTGCTGATTGCTATGCATAAGTAAGCAAATTCTTTTAAACTTGTATTTTATGCTTTCCTTTGGCGAGTGGCTGTCTTCTGAAATGGCTATTCATCAAAACTCATGAAGATATAAAGGCACTGGCGTGCATTTTCAGCATGTATGCTGTAAGGTTTGTATAACAGAAAACAAAGTTTAATGGATTTTCTATGTTATTAAGGTATCATTATGGTTTTTGAGTAACCTGATCAGTCAAGGCCTTCAAATTCCAAATTATGGACATTGAAGAATTACTGTGATTTCTTCCTTCTAATAGCAATCAAGACAATGTCTCCCCATAAAACCCTTCTCTTTATGTTATGGGATACACTGTCCTAGAGAGTGCATGTTTTATAGACAAAAGGATAAATTGGGAGTGTAAAGGTTTTATGTGAACTTGAGAAAAGAACAAACTACATCATAGAATGGAAAAAAAAAAGATTAAAACTAGTAGTAACCAAATCAGGCCTGGAAAAATTGGATAAAAGAATAAATTTAATGAAAGAAAGGGAACAATTAACATTTACTATTTATTAGTAGTTCTCCAGCAACAGTTATTTTGATATCTGCATTACAAATTAATGTGCATGGTATCAATTTCTTTGAGAGCAGAGGGGTGGAAGAAGAGCATAACCTGTTTGGGGGCAACTTGATTAACACAGAAGGTTTTACAGAAATTTCAGAGGAAGTATACTGAAATTTTAGGAAAGGTTCCTCTAATGGAATGTGCTAACAACCTGGTGCAACAGCATTTGAGAGGGAGAGGAAAACCAGAAGTTATTACCAATTTTGAGGAATCAAATTTACCACTCCTAAGTCACTGGATTTTTACACATTAAGATGCGTCCTATCAGGGGAGCTTTGCATGCTAAGAAAAATGCTTAATTCTCTTTATCTTCCATGGGCCATCCTCTGTACTTGGACCTATCTGCCGTTATTCCCAGAACATTTTGATTCCACACTTTCCTTATTATTATTGCAGTTACTATTATTATTACATTGATATTCTCCCCATTTTTTTCTTCTCAACTGCATCTTGTTTTTGTTCACTGCTTACATGCGTTGCACACTCTACTGAAAATGCATTTCTAAAAGAGGAAAAAAACCCCATCGTCCTCTTCATCAGCTCTGCTCTTGGTCCTCTGGTGTGCTCCACTTCTCTGCCAGGCTCTGCACTTTCACTGCTGTGTGCTGCAGCCTCTGCTTTCAGCTCACGGTCTCCACCACTTCTTTAGTCTTACGTGATTTTTGAGTTCCTTCTCCTTTTCTAAAACCCTCCATTACGTCTTCCTTCATCACCTTTGATCCTTGACTCATTTTATTTTTCTCTTCTGAACTTACTGAGTGGAACTGAAATGAGTGAGGATATGGGTCCTCAGAGAGATCTGAATTAAGTCCTGGAGTTCAGCGGTGCCTGGAATCGGGGCCAGGCAGGTGGAGTTGATCTTATTACACAACTTACAAACAAGAAAAACATTTGAATCTCTAGCTCTGAACCCTTACAGAGTTTATCATTAAAACTGCAGCCAGTGCAGTAGGGAAGTCTGAATGTGGTTGTGTAAAGCAGTAATTTTATATTGACCCACCAAACCTGTTGCTGATGATCAGAGGCAACAGTCACGATGATCAGATTTGTTTTCCATCCCCAGCATTGTGTATTGTTTAGAAGGGAAGAAGAAAAGCCTAATTTCCAGTTTCCTCCACATGTTTGTGACAACGTTCAAACAATATTGCAACCGTCATTCCAAAACTACGACACGTGTATCGCGCAAATAATTATGGTGATAAAGATGAAATCTTAATGTGTGCTGTTATTCTCATTGCAGTTCTTGAGCCAGAAAACTAAACTTTTAAATATGTAGGCAAATGTAAGCTTAAGGGACTGCATTCCTTTCTCCTGTGATATAGTTTGCATTATTCACATTTTAAGTTTATCATATAACTCTACCTTAAATTAGATCAAGTTAATGAGCTGCTCTCAGCTATGGCTGCAGCAGTTGACAAATCCATACTAATTTTGCAAAAGCCACAATTTTCCATCCGTATTACATATGGAATGCAGGAAAGGTAACAGAGTCAAAATGCACAAAACAAAGCATGCTTTCCATTGGAAGAAAACAATACGTTATTCCCTCGGTAATGAATGTCATCATTATAAGGCTTTGTGTTGGGCACCCATTCTGTGAATCGTATTGTACCAACATTTTCATCGTTAGACTTATTTATTGCTAGAGTCCCTGATGGAGTCATACATCATCTCATCTATAGCAAGGTAATTATCTGTAGAGGGAGAATGGTAAAATTTTGTCATGTAATGCTTCAGGTAACTCTTCAAAGTACGATATCATGATTGTTTAAAGGAATTTGGATTACGTGCTGCTCAGAAAACGGAGTCAAGCTGTGGGAGTTACAACACCAGGTATTCAAGTAGCTGTTAAACTACTAAACATGAGAATAATATCTGCAGTTAGTTTCTTTATGGGAAGATTTTCCTCTGTGTTTGGTGAGAATAGGCTCTCAGAAAGTTAATCTGCCCTTTCCCTGGGATATATCATATAGGAGTCTCCTGGGGGGAAGCTCCGTACTTTTTTACTTTACTGTTGGGAGGCTTTCGGTAAGAATGTAAGTCCATCCAGTGGGAGGAGGAAGCCATCTTGGTTTGGCTTTTTGTTTGGGGTTGTTCTCGTTTTGTTGTTGTTTTTTTCTGATGGTCACGCTTTGCTTTGCTTTGCTTTCCTTTCCTTTCTTTAGCAACAGTGCTGATAGGGTCACGTTAAGTTCTTAGGATTTGAGGACCTGTTTTTTGCAGACCCTAAGTATACCTGAGGAAGAGCTGAGGAGGACATTTGTGATATGAATGTGAGAAAATGACGTGATGTCAATCATAGATGTTATATATTTACCTATTTGTATGATTTAACATGTATTAAATGAATGCCAACTGCCTTTCATGTTAAATAAAGGCTTACCTGGCATATTTATGTACTTGCTAGTCCTCATGGACTTATAGCAGATATCCGACTGCTAATGTCTTTAGTTTAAACAGAAAAAGAAACAATGAAGCTTGCAGAAAAAGGGAAAATAATTTTTCTAACACATTTTCTTTCCCTTTACTTCTATAATAAAAGGATGAATAATGATATTCCTAGCACTTAAAATGTGGGAAAACCCCCCTACATTAATGGTCATTTATTGTTGTACTATTCATAATTTTCTTCACTTTCTGCACAATTACATGTTATAAATAACAATGTAAAGAGTCAACAATATAGATTGATGAAGCAAAAAAATAACCATAAGAGCTAAATAAATGTAATAAATTCTAATCATGTGCATTTAGAGCAAATGAAGTTACCACTTTAAAATACTTCATGCTTATTGATTATCATTATAAACCTGTTTCTAATAAACTATTCTTTCTGAAACAATTTTCATTAATTTGTGCCTATATTTAATAACTAGTCTATTAGCAAATTATTCCATAAAATGGTCTTCATAACAATTTCACACAGTTAAATAATAAATTGCTGACTAGTACAACATCTTTTTTGAATAAATAATACAGCAGTATTGCTAATTGGAGAAAATTACTTTAAATGAAAATATCCTTCATATTTTTTCATGTATTGTTAATAAGACTGAGAGAGTTGGTTGCTTGAATCTCCCTGTAATTAAATGCTGTTTAAGTTTTTATTTTCTGTAGGTAGCTTTGAAAAACTCAGGTCAACTATTTGGTATTGTTATTGTGGCTACTTTACAAATGGAATATTTGGTTACCAAGCTATTTGGTAATGAAGAGGGATTAGATGCCAAGCCCCAGTTTGGAATAGATTAGAGCAAATAATTTTTTAATGCTAGCTTTCCAGAGTACTGCTTTAGCTGAGGCAGAGGGATTGTTTTAAACAAATAAAATCCCTCAAGTAATCATTTATTAAATAGCACTGAAGTCAAGTTTGGTTTTTGTTTTCGGGGTTTTTTTGTTGGTGTTTTTTTGATTTTTATTTTTTTTTCTTTCTCTGAAAGTAGCTGTCAAAATGGTGATACTGAATTACATGTTGAGCCAATGGTTCCATATGATTAGTTAGTCTATAAGCCTTTTTGTTTGGCTGTTTCCTTTTTGAAATTGGAATAGCTAATAAAGCTTCAGAAGAAGCTTTAGGCTGAAGAACTGGGGCAGCCGGGTGTCCTAGCCATTTTTACTTGCTGCTTTGCAGTTTTATATGAATTTTCAGTTATTAATACTGTTTTGGAATCTGTAAGAATATGATATATGGACTTTAAAAATGTTTATGGTTACACAGCTTTTAATTTTCTGCAATCTGGACTATCAATAAAAATAGGAGTGGCTGTCCTGGACCAGACCAAACAGCCATGATGTAGCCCAGAACCGCATCTCCAGTTTAAAAGTGTTTAGAAAGAGGCACCTAGGGTAGAGTAGCAGTGTGATATTTCCCACAAGGATCTTCTAGTCTCCATCCCAGCTCATAGCTGTAGTTCCTGTGCATGTCATTTACCAAAATGGATTGTTTTTCCGCAGCCCGATCTGGTTCCCCCCCAGAACCTGTGCCAGCTTTCTGCATTTGGAGCATCCCATGGCAGGCAGTACCACAGCTCAGCCGCGTGCTGGCAAGGAACGTCCACCTTTTGTTTATTGCTGAGTTTAAGAGTTCAAAACTCTTTCTACTTTGTTTCAGCCAGAGCTGACATGGTTATCAAACTCAAGAAAATGAACCAGATTCTGCCTTCAATGAGGGAACCCATCTCTCTGCTTTTTTTTCTTGTTATCACTAGCCGCTGTCAGTAAGCTGGAAGGCAGGGGAGTGATGAAATTTCAAGAAGTAAAATTAATTTATAGTGTTAATAGTATGCTTTCTTGTAGGTAATCATCATTGTGTTTAACTTTATCAAAAGAGAGCAATGATAAAACTCTTTTTATAACCAAAATCATTACATTTAACTCAATCCATGCGGAAATGCATTGGTCTTCTAGGGGAGGAAAAAAAAAAAGAAAAAGAAAGTCTATTCCTGCTTTTAACATTTTTGGATTAATGAAAAATGAATAAAAGCTTGAAATCCGCTTTCTCATTGGTTGGCCTAGTTTTCTCATGGCAGATTGATAGATTTTCCTGCTTCCCTCTGTATTCCTGAACAATAAGTGCATCTTCAATTTTCCTTGTTTGTTGACGCCAATATTTTGTGCTTCGTTTAGTTGTTGGCACTGTGAAAAGGAGAGAGGGGGAAGGTCTGACTGAGGGGAAAAAAACCCAACTATTAAATTGCAATAACAGTGAAAAAAGCATGCCAGTGAAAAAAAGATTTTGGAGGAGGTAAATGGCTTTAAAAGGTACAGAGTGCTGGTCGATTAGTCTTTTTTTATTATTATTTTTATCTGTTAAAATAATTTTGATTGGTATTGGTGCTGGCAGTGTATTTGTTCAGAAAGACTGCAGTATGGCTCTGCTGATTGATAGTCACTTTGCTTGAGGTAACCTTCAGTTTTGTCTTTCTGTGTGTTCTTTAAGGCTATAACATGCTAATAATAGTTTAGTAGATTTTGATACTTATTGAGTATGGGTCACCACATCTGAGACTGGAAGGAAATTGGTAAAAGAAACTAGAAGTGGAAAAAATTGCATTTTGAGCTTGACTTTTTTGATTGAGGGAAACAAAGGTAAAAATATTGAAATGTTGTTATAAACTGGATTACTCTTTTTAGCCCATCTAGAAGAAGTCTTTTTGCAATGCTCCCTCCTCGAGATAGTCTCTCCATATTATCTCCGCAGGAGGTTGATGCTCTCTGAACATCTATAGTTTTGTGTAGACTGGCCACAAAACCTGTATTTCATCCCTGTCTTTAGGATTAGGGCAGGCTGCTGTGCTTTCTCCTTTTATTTGCTACTTTGTTCTGCACCACTTTCCTGATTTCCTGCCATACTGCTGACTGTATCTCTGTAATATTTTTTTTTTTCTTTTGGGTGTGTGTTTTATTTTGGTTTTTAAACCTGTAAATTACGGGAGCCACCTTCCAGGAACTGGCCAGTAAAGTCCTCTCCTTGAGCCTTCAGTAGGAAAGTCTTTGCCACTATTGACCATTCAGTCTGCCAGATTGACCCTGAAAGAGGAGATGATTAGAGACGGTGTTACAAGATACTTACACCCCATCAACTGGATTGGTACTTCTCACAGTAGGGCAAAATGCTTAAAATTAAGATCACTTCTTTCCTGTATCGATCTGTGTGCATGGTTTGAAGATTTACAGACCTCACAGAGGAGATCCTGCCCAGTCATCAGAGACAGATCTGCTCTGCCAGGCACTTGCTACATGTCTGAAGAAATGTGTCCTTTGCTGCCAGCGAGTCAGTCGAAGGCTATCCTGCAGTGCAGAGGATGCTCGGGGATGCTGGTGGGTTCCCCAGCCCTGAATGGGGATGTGGTTAGAGGGAAATGGCTGCTCTCGTTGAGCTTGCAAGTGTTAGCTTCAAATAGTATATTTTGTCTGGTTTTGCACTACATTGTAACAGAAGTTATTCTGCAGAAAAAGACATATTGATCACTGAACAAATAATGTTTTATTAAGGTTAGTTTGACAGTGCTTAAAAGAATCGTGAATGGGGAGTGAGGGGTGAAAATAGGAGTTGAAATCTTGAACTTCTGACTACTCCATTAGCTGACCTAGTCTTTGCCTCTGCGTTTCTGTGATTTTCTGTAAGTTTCTGTGATTAAGAAGATTCCTGTAAAATCAAGATAAAATGCAGTATTGATAAATGCTACGTGAAAAAAAGGTGTGTGGAACACTTTATTTATACATTGATTGGCTCTGGACACTTGTCTGCTCTGGAGGTATGATCCACCCTGTGAAAAATGACTGCTCAGCAGTAGTCAACACGAGTAACAGAACGAAACATCTTGTTCTTGCTGTGTAAGCCCACAGTGGTGCGTCTGCATCTTGGACACTGTAAACAGTTCTGGTTCTTCCATATCGAAAAGGACATAACAGGACAAGAAAAGGTACAGAAATGTGCAGACTTATGGAAAAGCTTGTGTGTGAAGAGTGATGAATAGATGAGGGAGTTTTATCCTGAAAACCTCTATGGTATGTTAAAAGTGAATAGGGAAGGGTAGTCACTGTTTTCCATAGTGTAGGACTGAGGAAGCTACAGATTATTGGTTTGGAGTTTCATAAGAAATAGAAAGTAGACTAGCTGCAAAGCTTCTTGCTGTAGTTTTTATATTCATGTATCTTCTCTTGACCACTGTCAAAGACAGGAGAGTGAGCTAACTAGACTCCTGTCTGACCTGCTCCTGATGGGCTTTTGTCTGTTCAGTATATTTATTCATGATCCAGATGGAAAATATAAAGTTCTTAAAAGACAGAGTCGGGAGGAATGATTACAGCCTGGGGCAGCTCTGTAGAGTAACCGGGATCACTTGGCGAACTGGGCTCAATAGATCAACGCACATTTTAACATGGCCAAGAATGTTGTCATATATTCAGAACAAAGAAAGTAGTTTGCACTTGCACGTTCCAGAAAACAGTTCCAAAATTGTGTCACTGTAAAGCAGTTAATTATAATAGTGCATAATCAGTAAAACATCTGTTCCTGGTGTGATGTTACTGAAAATGCACTGATAATATCGTTTTGGATCCAAAAGCAGGGAATAAAAACCAGAATTAAGGAGTAAGAATTACTTTTGTTTGTGAAGTAATTACTTTTGCTACTGAGAAAAAGATGTTAGAAAAAGATGTTATAAATATATTTTAAAATTTCAAGGATGATTTAGGAACTAGGAGATATGTACTGTATCCTTAAATGTGTACTCATAAATCTTTTCTACTTGTTTCAGGTTAAGAGGTTATTTGATCATGTCCCATAGGTGTCTACACAGAAAAAAGATGTCTGATAGCAAAGATAATTTAATTTGGAAAATAATGAGATACAGTCATTGAAAGCTCAGAGGAAATGCATTCAGAATAAGAATGCCAGTGGAAATCTAAGTGAGAGTAATTAACCTTTGGAAGACATAGGAATTGTAATGGATAATTCACTCCTCCTTAAATTACGACTGAATATTGTAAAAGCTCAAAAAGAAGTTAGTGGCTTGACACAGCTTTTACCTGGAGAGGCTCTTTGCATTATGTGACACGATCACATTGATCTCTTCTGGGCGTTAAAATAGATGAACTGGTGAGAGTCTACTTCTAGTGTGTATTCACACATACTTATATGAATACTACCAAAACCATGATTTAAGTGGTTTTGAGTATGGACATAGAAATACCAAGAGAAGCTATGCAATATTACTTTCTGTATGGGAGAAGCTGCCAATGTAGTATAATACCTGTAAAAATGTGACTAAGTTTTTGCAGAAGTAGAATCATGGTAGCATCAGAATAATTGTTGACTGTACAGTAGTACACTGTGTATTTGGAAATGCTCAACACTGGATAGTTTCCAAGTGTCTTTTGGCTTGACAATGGCAAACGTGTTCACCAGGTGTACGGCGTCTGTGAATCGTTCTTCTGCTTTGAATTCTGCCAAATGCTCTAACTCTAATTTAACTCTTGAGATGTCAAACCAAGTGATTTTAATGGTGTTTGTTTGTTATTTGATGTTACCCAACTAATTCGAGTTATCCTTCAAATTTAATCCCAACCACTTCACCTACAAGAAATTGACAACAAAAAAGTGACTAGCATAAGAAGTTGCAGTTTAAAAATAATCAGACTGTATCTACATGCTTCTTTAATGAACTGTATTTCTGTTTTCCCTGTCTGTTGCTGCCAGTGGGATTTTTATTGGGTGGTGCGTGTTGGTAAAAGGGATGCTACTAAAAACCAGTATAGCTCTAAGTCAGTGTATAGCAGCTTTATTGCAGAGATGAAAGTCATGAAGAGCTTTGTGATTTGAATGTTACCGTCCTTTGATCTTTAAGTTACTCATTAAGTTTAATGTTTCAGTAGCTACTGTTTTTAAAGTCTTCCCCTGTACCCTGTATTTTAAATTAAAAAAAAAAGTGATTTCTGTAATTTGACACTGTTTCTTTCCTGTACTAGGAAGTGCAACCTTTTAGCCATATTAAAAAGATTTCCTCTTAGTCTATCTTAGTATTTTTTTTTATAATTTATACAACAATGAAAGTAGTATGTTATAATTTCTAAAGACAAGCTAAACAAGTTAGAGGTCTGCTCTTTTCACATCGCTTTCAATCAAGTTTACAGCTAGTTGGAAAACCTACAGCTACAGCTTGTGCTTGTGAAATTAGTATGTTATATTTACTGAAATGACAACTGTTTGAAAGAACATATTAATCACTCTGAGGATTCACTGGTAAATTCTTATGTAATCTAGGATTATTTTTGTATTATTGATGGATAATCTCTTGTGTAACAGGTATAAGTATATACATTATATTATACCAAAATTCTAAACCCAAAGGAGTAATCCAAGGTATTACGGGAAAGGAGAAATCTTCATGCTGACAACTCTTTAATCACAAATGCTTTCTAAACAGTTAAATAATTGTTGCTTCAATTTTTACAAAGTAAAGATATTTGGAGGGGGTTTCACAATGCAGCTAGCTTTCAGCTTTTTGCTGTGTAAAACATTATCCCTAATCATTTGGAATTAAATTAGAATATGATGCATAGCTGCTAGGAGGGGTTATGATTAAAAATAAAAAATAAAAAAAGCCCCAAACACTTTAAAAACTTAAAACCACTGAGCTTTTTTTCCTCCTCAGTAACTTAAAACTGCATGACTGGCTTTCCTAGACAATGTGCAAACTATTATAAAAGTATTCAAGAGCAAAGTCCTTTGCCAGAATTCGGTAGCAGGATCTTGAAATGTTTTTATGGCATCCATGCTGCAGGCATTAGAGGAAGCTGCTGTTCCCTTGCTCTGTTCAGAGCTCTTCACTTCATCTGTAGTGTCTCCAGATGCTACCCTGATACTCTGGTGTTGGCAAAAATGATTGCTTCCCATTTCTGCCAACAGGTAGCATTTTCACAGAAAAAGCCTTTAAGTTGCATCAGTTAATGGTACCCTTAATGAGGTCTGTACGTGCCAGTTTTATAGCACAGCATGTATGATCAAAGATCATTATTCTTACTTAATACAATATGTATTTGTACAGCGTTTTCATGGAGTATATGTCCAAATGTTATTGTCAATAAATCTTGACAACAGCCAAGCTGAGAAAATACAAACTGACAATAGGACCTGCCACATGAGTAGCAAAATTTATACTCTGGAGATATCTAATAAAATAAAAAAGATATTGAATTACTTAAAACAAGCTTTTTATGAATTTAATTCTTCCCAGGACACATCAATTGTACAATGTTTTATTTAGACATTTAAATTATGAGCCTGGTGAGAGTGATAACTGCAGGTTTTGGGACTTGTGTCAAGAACAGAGAGTGCGGAACACGTTCCGTGTTCTTTCAAGGTGAATAAAATCTTATTTTACTGTAATGAATATAGAAAGGGGAAACTTACTCACACCAGTATGATGGAAATACATCAATAGATCCTTTAGTGCGAGATGATAGCATGGTACTTCATGCATTTTAATCATGTGTGAGAGACAGATGAATTCCCATTTTCTGTAGTGAGAAATCAGCTCTGTGTAACAGGTCCAGTATTCAAAGTCAAGATTCATTTTTAAAAATAATATTAATTGCTTTGCTATTTTTGAAAATACTGAAAATACAAATGTTAAGTTACCCATAAGAAATGTTTTGTGTAGTCTGTGACAAAAATGCAATATTATAGTATTTGTTTTGTGGTTTAAGTACCTGAGACAATGTGCAAGTTGACTTAATTTTAGTATTTCTCAGAATCTGTAGTCTGGTCTAAAGCTAAATTTACACTGTTTTCATCTGTAATATTTGTTGTTCTGAGTGTGTAGTTGAAAAGAAGTGAAAATTTTGTTATATTTATGATAAAAATGATTTGTGGACTCAAAGTTCATGTTGTATTTTGATAGCTCACTCTATCATTTTTCTGCTGGTAAGATACATATTGAAGTTGTTCATAAATGACATTCAATATTTAGGAATAGTAAAAAAAAACCCCACAAAAGAAAACACCTTATTGAGTCAGACTGATGGTCCTCTAGGCAAATACTAGCTCTCCAAATTCTGTCATTTGAAAAGTATGAATTTAGGTTGCAGGATTATTATTTTTGAGATGATAGGAAAAAAAAAAAAAGGAAAAATGAGAGGGAGCAGTGGTGATGCGTAGCTTGAGGAAAGCAGTAAACTGCTGAATGTCATACAGGTTCAGAAGAGTATTGTCAATGTAGTGAATACCATCCTTCAAGTAAATAACGGGTACTACTTTAGTTGCAGAGGGAAGGCTTAATGATTCATCTGCATTTCCTTTCGGTCCTATTGCATTTTCCCATCCACCTACCACGTTATTACCATTTTCTTCCATTATGGTAATACAAAGAAAAACATTTATGCCAGATTTCTTGCACATGTTGTAAGGAAAACAGCCAAACAATTTATTCTTTTTATGCAGTAATGGATAGCATGATAAAGCAGCAATAGCTCCTGATAGTAACCAAAACCACTGCTGCATTGGTTTCCTAGGCTTGACCTAATGGATGGTCTGTAGGGCTCATGGCAGAGATGTAAGAGGGAGGAGTTTGGGGAAGGTTAGTTGTCGTGGGTTTTCAGTGTGCCAAACACAGAGGCGCATTAATGTGTAAGTAAATTAATTGAGCATCTGCTGTGTTTTTGCCTGTACTTTCATCCGACATCCCCTGGGATGGGGGTGGTACTGACCGGAAGGAAGTATTTCCTTTCCTTCATCGCTACGTGAAGGACAAAAGCTGCTGTGATGGTGCTTGAGGGCAAGAAGGTACGGTGCCTTAATCTGCCTGGAAACTTTGAGATGAAACTGGCCATTTGCCTGGGATTTCCAGGTACCGGGCAGATGGGCGGGAGGGGTGATGCTGAGCGGGTACCTGGCAGCCCAGGACATTTGTGCAGGGCTCCACTGCAGGCACTGCTGTGGATCCATGGGGTGAAAGAGCTGGTGCTGAGGACTGGATGTCCGTCCTTGAGAGGTTTCAGTTGTTACTTTGGAGTACTAAATGCTGCTGTAGAGCTCCATTTTACATATTTTAGGGACGAGGGGGAGTGTGTGTTTGTATTTAATTTCAGACCAGCTCTAGTCTGGTCACACAGACTGAATGCTCCTCTCCTGAAAGGCATTACGTGCATTCCTGGAGCAGAGCTTGAACTTGATTTCACCCGCAAGAAATCCCATCAGCGTGGTCGGGGGCTGTTTTGTGCTGCAAACCAAATCGCAGAAGTGGGGACGAGCAGGATTCCCTTCAAAGCATGCTAGTGTCCTCAACTCAACAAGACACCAGCATGGGGATACGGTGGTGGTTGCTGAAAGACCAGAAAAGATGGTGCAGATTTTGATAAAAACCAAATGCAATTTCCAAAAACCAGTTCTCAAACAAACAGGAAGAAAAAAATCCCACCAAATTCCCCAACTAACTGTATGGAAGCAATGACCAGGGGGAGGTCTGGATTAAACCCCTTCTTATTTCTATTCTGTCTTCCTTAGTAAAAAGACATTTGAGTTCTCTTTGGGGAGTAAATGGACTAGGCAGATCTTCAAAGCTCTGACCAATTCACAGCCCTGTCACACACACTTGAAAATTACTTGACATAGTTTTTTATAGTAGTTCAGAAATTTGGAGGGATTCTACGTTATTTCTGTACACAAAATGCCTCAATGTTCTTGATAGGCTGTGTAGTATTTTTGTGTGTCTCTGGCTTACGCTATGACATGACTGAGATCATGAAAGTGAACTAATCATACCTTGCAAGTGCATAGGATGAAATGTTCACTGAAAGCTTTATTGAACATAATATGAAATAGTGGCACTGAGAGGCATTCAGAAGTGTTTAAAAAATCAGCTAACTTATTTTTGTTGGCCAGTATTATGGATAGTGTATTTTGAAATGATTAATGTATTTGAAAAGGAAAGGAATTAGTTCTGTTTTCAGAATGCTTCGTGTCTTGCAATATTATGGTTTCCTATTACTTAAGCTGATGACCAGGACACAAATTAAATGGCTGACTGGGTAAAAAGGACAAAGCAAAACAAGAAATGGGTTAATTACGGCTGTTGCTTAAGACCTCCAACAACCTTCTGACTTAATGGATTCTTAGGACAGATTCATTCATATTCATTCAAGTTCTGTACTACTCCGGGTCAGAATTATGTGGATTAGGATTGTCCTAGTTTATATTTAAGCCATTGACAGGGTCTCAAATTTGAGTTTCAAAAGTCACTGTTGCCCCTCAACCAGCCCTGCAGAGCAGCTTTGAAGTAGGCCCTTTACCTTTAGGGCTGTGTGCTCTAGATGGGTAATCTTTAAATAAATACATTCATTTTCCAGTTGTTACAAGCTGCTTTTCTTGTGAAATTTCATTAGCTAGGAAAGGGGAGCTTATATATTTCTGTTTTCAAATGAATTGTAATTCACAGAAAACAGCAGAAAAGTACCTTTTTTTCCTAAATTATTATTTTTCCCCTTCTGTTCCGCTGTTCTACTGGAGCGGTTTTAATCAAAATTTATCTTATATGCTTCTAGATAGTCTTCTAGCTGTAGCTGGCACCAGCCAGTGTAAGTCTGGCCTACTACCTACAACAAAGTAAGTCTAAAAGTAAAACTGCCGGCTGCAGGAGTACTTAGTAATTGAACCTTAGACTCTGTGTAATACACTTAAGAAAAAATACTTGTGTGTTGCCTTGCCTTTTGGGAAGTTCTTATCCAGTTCATGTGTTTGCTGGCAAGTCGTTCACATCTTCTGCAGAAGCTGGGATCACATCCCATTTCCGTAAGGTTTTGGGTCCTCCTTGATCAGCTTTGAAGTTCATTCCTGACTGTCTGAATCCAAACTGGGAAAAGTGGCTTCCTTCTGCGGGGCCGCTCTCTGCATCGAAGTGTTGATCTGGAGACAGAGGTTCTGATGAGACAATAAGCATAAGGGGAGTGACAGTGATGTCTTCAGGTGGTCAATTATGTATTAAAAATAACAGGTGCACTCCTCATTGTCAGTTAAGGATAAAAATGTGATGGATGTGAATGAATATCCAACTGTTTCAGCATGAAAAGTCATTATTATTGTTTATTTATAAAGTACCATGAAGGTGTGGTGGATTTCATAAGTAATCTGAGAAGTAGGAGGGGAGGCAAGTCTGCTAAAATTGTCAAGGATTTTTAAATACAGGCTCAGTTCAGCAGTTCTTACTGAAGAACAAAATCATACCTTTTTTAGGTGGATTTAATATGATAGCTGCTGGATTGCTGTATTGGATCAACATGGTTCTGAGATTGCCTTAGTAATTTTATTCCATGAATAAGATGATTGGTACATGGTATTCAGTAGACTTTGAAGGAAATGCAGAAATATCAAGACTTAAAATACATGTTAATTACAGTAATAATATTTTGAAAGTCTGGGGACCAGAAAAAAATATTCCCCAGAAGGAAGCCAACAGTTCCAATGAATTTACCTTCAAAGAAAAGTTTCAAGTATAAAGAAATAAGAAACCTCTCGGATGCTGACATATCAAAATTATCTTGAATTTTTTATAATAGCTGTAAGAACATGGATTTTGACTATGTTAGGAGAGAAGAGAATTAAATGAAGGATGTATTTTAAAATGCTTTAGTGGCAGGGCTGTTTCTTAACACACATGAGTCATTATAATATGTCATGTATTCTTTTTGATGCTATTATTAGATGCTTATATGTTGAACCCAGAAAAATAAATGTGTTGGGTTTTTTTGTTTGTTTGTTTGTTTTTTTATTTCTCAGGAGAGGTACTGCCAAAACTCAGTAGTGTACTGGGAAAGAAATGTTATCCTTGGCGGGTATAAGGATTCACGGTATTTGGTCCACAATTGGTATTTTTAAACTCTGCTCACATTTTGCACTTGTATCTACTGAGTGCTAATGAAAAATCACTATTCGCCTGTTGGGCACTATGGGATTTAAAAAACAATGTTTAATTTAACTTTTTTTAATATACAAATTTTGGACTATCTCTTTTTAGAAACACACAGGTCTCCTTTTTAAGAGTTTTACTGAATCAGTTAACTAGAAAAGACAAAGCTTCCATTTTTCCTTTTCTATGCTGTGATAATATTTTGAAGTTCTTACAAAAAACCCTCATCTGATTAAATTTTTACACTTGTACTGCATAAAGTCAACTTACAGCCCTTCATACCTCTTTTTGACACAAATGAAACTGGAAAGACTCAATACCCTGAACTTCAGAGAGTGATTAGAGACATAATCTCCAATAAGCAAAGAGTGAATAACATGGATGCATCAGCATAAAGAGCAAACAAATACATTGGCAGGATATAATGAGCACTAAACTTAAGAGGGAGCTTTTAATGAAACTGTAGAGGAGGTGAAATTAAGGAAGTAAAATTGAAGTATGACACAAATGTTGCTTATGAACAAAGCTTTATTTTACAAAAAAAATTACCACCGCAGTATAAAAGGTAAAACCAAGTTAAACAGTCTGAGACAAAGTTCTGTGAAATAGAAATACCTAAATAAAGCAGTAAGTTAAGTTGATACGAAAGACAAATTTAAAATTGGTGAAACCAATTAATACTTGTATAAACTGTATCTAAATGCAGGGAGTGAAACTGTCAAAGCAGGTAACATAATGCTTTAAAAGGAAATTTGGACAAGAAAATGTACCATGAGAAAATCTGTTTACACTGGAGTAGACTAAAAGGGCTGCAGGCATACCTTAATTGATGTTATGGAGCAATTCGCTTATTGAGGACAGACTTTAAACAATGGGGGGATTTTGTCATTCCTTTGAAGTGTGCAGTACCTCACACGGTCAGAAACTGAGTTGTCAAGGTACAATAAAATAAATCAATCAGTGAGATAATTCCTGTATTTGTCTGTTTTTTACTACCACAACCAATCAGAAATGAATTTTAAATGTTAGGAAAATGCAAGAAAACCCTCATGAAAGCCGATAAAAGTAGTTAGCTTTCGCTGCCAATTTTGTTTTGATAACTTGCTAAGCGTTGACATACTAAACAAAGTTCATACCCTTTTTATTTATTGGTGCATGACAGCTGCCGTTTTAATATAACATGTGCTCAGGACAATATATGCAGGGTAATATTTATTTTGATTTTTTTGGCAGGTTTGGGTCGGCTGCACATTTTGTTATTTTACTTTTTCCTTCTCTCCACTTCCCTTAAGTCAGGAACCATAGCTTCCTGTAATGTGGTTTTCAGATATTCTCTAAGGAAATTGAATTTCTAGATTCAAAAGCTGCCCATCTCAAGTTCAAGAGCTCTTCTTTCTTCATGAAAACATATTTATGAAACTGTATAGCTTAGGAAAATTTTAATCAGCCTTATGAAAGTTCTTTCTCTTTAAATATAGTAGGAAAGCTGAAGGAATTTAAAGATAAAGGCACATTGTTGAAGTTTAGAAAACTGTCTTGAAGGTTCATAATAACACCGTAGGATTTAGGAATTTAAATTCCTTTTATTATAGAAGCAAAACCACCCCTAAGCATATAAAATACTTTGCCTAGTTTACAGACTTAACATTCCAAAGCAGTATGGCCAAGAGCTCCACTTTTATTTGGAGCTTATGGAACTATTAGGAGCTCGATAGCCTTCTCCAGGGAACAGAGCGAGTGTTATAAAGTACCGAGTCCAGTTGGAAAGCAAACATAGGGTATTTTTTTTAAGTTATGCTACATATTAGAAAGCACGATACTGGAATTTTCACTTCTTTAAGTGATAATTCATTTGGGAATGAATGAGGCTAGTGGTGGCTTGTAGTTGATTTTTGCAGCTCATTCTTTCTGAAACATTGCAGCTACAAAATTATGCAATATAAACTATGCAGCTAGAAATTGTACTAGTCTTATGAATGTTACATGCCTTGGGCTAATACAGCTTATAAAATCATATTGCAAGCTTAAAGAAATATAAATGAAATAATATCACATGTACTGTGTAAGCTTATTGATACAGACGATGTCGTTTAAGTCATATTCAAGCTAAATAAGAAATCTGTTAATCTTATTCTTGCGTGCCTCTTAAAGCCCACAGTAATTTTGCATATATTTTTAAAAAATTATGTAATAAATTGCTACCTAAAATGTGTAACTGCTGACTAGTCAGTGGTTAACTGATGATTTACAGATGGGAATGAGATGATCCAGATTGGAGGCCAAGGAGCTTTTTATAGTTCTGGTATATCATTTGGATAAAATTACAACTGTGGATGCTTTAGAAGAAGGGTGATCAAGTAGTTAAGCGGGGTACCTCTCGTTAGGTTATTAAATCTGTTCTTCGTTTGAATATGGTGAAACTTGATGGGACATTCATTGAAACATCTTGGGCATTTCTGAAGAGAATACTGAAATCTAAAAAGTGTGAGAAAGTGACAAAGAGTGAATTCACTTTTATAATTTCAATCTGATCCGGTAAAGTATTTGTCTCAGGCGCTGCTGTCCTGGGTCTGCTCCCTCTGACTTCTGGCCAGGACCTCTCTTCTGCGTTGTACTGTAGGCGGAGAGAGAATTCCACAGGTGCCGAGCCGAGGGAGGCACGAGCTTATTATTCCGATGACGGTTTCTAAGGCACATAGGTTGTTACTGTGTTGATAAAATGGGTACTCTGAAAATATTCTAGCTCTGTGCAGAGTTTATTTTCATGAGCAATTGCTTAGAAATGTGAAAAAAAATTATAAACTGACTTTCTAGATTTCAGTGAGACTTGCATAGCTAGTTAGTGATACTCAAAATGAGTAAGAGTGGCAGACACAAGTGTTAGAGTATAATTCAATGATTGAAAGTGGCAGGCCTATGTATGAAGTCATTCTTGTCATAGTTTTTAAACCTCTTAAAATGATTCTTTTCAGTCTGTAAAGGTACAAAAGCTTAAATAATACCTAAGATAAGAATAGATGTCTTAAACAGCAAATAGCAAAGTACAACGTGCAAGGCATCCCTATCCCTATCTTTGTTGCTTTATACTCACATGCAAGGATACGTTATAACTTGTACTGCTATTTAATAATGTCACTAGCTTTATAAATATGTCATATAGAGATAAATTGAAGAAAAAGAAACTCTCTCCAAGTTTGGAATTTTGAAAAGCGGTAATTCATTATAGACAGAATCAGTGTTTGTGGTGAAATCTGTGAAATCTTGAGGGTACTTGTATTGTTCAGTCAGGTAGTGTTAACTGCGTTCTGAATGGTTTTTATGTTTTATTGACATTCTCCAAATGAGATTGGTATTTGACTATTTTATTCAGTTCAACATTAAGGTATTTAAGGAAGTTGTTATGCATTAATTTTGCTGTTTTATTGTTGTTATTCCTCCCTGCCTTCCCTGATAGTTGAACTTGAACAGACACTATAGCGAACAGACACAGATATATATATCTGATTTCAGGCTCCAGTGCTAGCAGCAGGTCCTTAAAGTTCTGAAATCAACTTTAGAAAATAATCTTTAAAAGGTTTACAAGAGTAACCATCTTATTTTGGAGTACAAGCCATAACTGCAAATGGGATTTCATTTACATTTAAGATAAATTCTCGGTCATGCAAACCATAGTAATGGTGATTTATCACAGCTGTAAAAGATTGGTGCAGGCTCAAAACTTTATCCAACGGCGAATGTTTTCGTGAGGCTTATTGCCAAGGTAGGTATAGAGGGAGGTTTTGTTTTTAATATCACAGATGATTTAGTTGATCAGAGGGAGAGCAGAGTGGCAATTTATAATTGACAGACTGAGTTAACAGTCTTTCTGTCAGACAGTATTAGGTGTGGATGAAAGGTCAATGAATGCCACCACAGTTTTTCATTGCGTTTGGTAGCCAAGTATCTACATAAAAGTCAATGTTAGAATTTCACCAAGTGTCAACTGATTTAACCCTTCCTGGGCCAATTCCAAACGCAACCACTGTAGTGAGATATGGCTCGTATTAAATGAAAGTACTCATCATTAGCTGGGTTCAGTTGTCATCTTAATCTACAAAAGTGGCCGTAAATTTTCCAGCCTCCTGCCCTTCAAATATGTGTAGGGATTATCTGTAAAAAAATTTTGACAGTCAAAATCTTCCTTTCAAACCCAAGTACTTACAGCACACTGTAAAGATGCCATCGAGTCCAGCAATCTTTTTTATTTATCTCCTGCACTGAAGAAGGAGCTGAGAATACAGCAAACATCTGACACCTTGATGGAGTTCTGTAGATGCCTTCTCAGGCAGGATTTGTTTGCTGCTACCTTTAAGTTTACGATGAACTGTGTGCATCAGCAGTCAGATTTTCTTGTACTGGATTTTAGGTCTTTTGGTACACAGCATCTGCTATGGGGAAGTGCTTGTAGGCTTTACAGCTTGACTTTGCAAAGTCAATACTCTGTGTGGTGTATTCCCGTCCTTCTAATCTTGTCTGCTCAAACAGTGTCAAGCTATCCCTGAATTTCTGTCAATCAAATCATACCAGTTACAACTATTGAATGTACCTCTAAAGCTCGATTGAATATTCAGTAGGTTTTGGCAGCACAGAGAAGATAGTGGTTTTCCAGAGAGACCTGCAAAACGCTTGTTCTCTGGCGTTAACAAAGATATGTTGTGGCATGATACCTCATGTATAACAGGTTTTAAGGTCACTGTTGTGGTCTGTATGTAGCTTAATGCTGACAGAACTGGAAGTGACCATTACCCCCTGTAGGACTGCAGATGCTTGCTGAAATGATGCTACCAGTTTTTATCGTGGCATAATATTCTCTGAGGTGTATCACCTGAGCAAATCCCTAAGTATATCTCTTACAAAGGTAGGTACTTAATTTTCGTGTCGGATGGCGGTATATGGACAAAATGAACTTGGTCTTTGTTTTGAGGTTTTCTGTTTCTCTGCTCAGAAGAGCCCCTTCCTGTCCATTGCTGGGTCGGGGGGTGTCCCTGGGAGGAACCGGTGCTTTCACAGCCCTTCTGCTCAGGGAGGTTTCATAGCTGAGCTTGGTGTTTTGGCTGTTTCACGCTTAACAGGAAAAGCACCAAGAAAGCTTTCCCAGAGAGATGAGCTAGTGCTTTACTGAAATGTAGCTGATTTAATGGAATCTGTAAAATGAATATATGTATGTGTGTTGGTTTTTGTACATAGTAATTTAATAAGAAGCGCAGCCTTAAGGGTGAAATTAGCTTTGCCTAAACAAGTGCAGCTGAAGTTGTCTTAAGCTTTCCTAAGTTGACTCCTGCATCTCAGCTAATTCTTGCTTACAATTTTTGCTCTCGTGGTAGTTCTCAGCTATGTAATTCTCATTCAAGCTAATGCTCAGGTTGAAATCAGTGAAGTGGGAAGGAGAGTCGCTTGCTCAGAGTTGTAGCCTGAAATGCCGGAAATTTGATTTTGTTGCCAGCTCAGCCAAAAGTCCAAAATTGCACGAATAATTCTCTATCTGGTACTTTGATTTACTCTCTGAAAAATAATACTTACATAAGCAGGTATAATTTTAAGGGTGAAGAACACTCAGATGTGCTTTATAAAACAAAGCACAATACAGCTTCCAGTGGTAGGGTCCTAATGAAGATAATCTTATTTTTTACTTCTACTGCACCATTCTGGATTTTGTCTTTGATCATAAAGCCTGTGTGAAAGTTTAAATATTTTTGTTTCCATTGTTCCTTCGCTTGTGATCTGTTTTGGATACCTGTGTTGTTTTGCACTGGAAGTGGAGGCAGCTTGAGATGCTGTGTTTATTCATGTCCTGTGTTCTTATCCAGATAGATTATTGCAAAATAAAAACCATCTTAGCTCCATTCTGCAAAAACCAGTGAGAGAAGGCTTTGCAATGAAAAATAACCTTTGATATTCAGCGTCATTCATAAGACAGTTTGCCATTTTAAATATCTGAAAACCTATTCCCTTAAAGAAGGTTAAGAAAATCCTGTTGGCCAAGGAAAATACCTTTCAGAGTAAGGAATGATATGTTTATATATCCTCTAGTATGCATATTGGAAGCATAAAAAGGACACAAGAAGATACTACCTTTTGCTTTTCTACAGATCCCTTTTGGTCCTGGCTATACAAACCCAGTTTAGTTGAGCACTTTAATGCACAAAAAAAATTTCCAGTACACATGGCGTGATAATGGTGTTCAGATGCACAATTATCACAACAGATAGCTGTTACATCATTTGTTACCGTGGATGTAAGAAACATCAAAAGCAATTTAAAACTCCATTTATCTTGGCTCTGCAAATCCCAAGATAATGTCTGAATATCTACATAATAGTGTCTGAAAGGTAAAACATCCCCTCTCTAGGAGTGATTAGTCTTATAAAGGAACATTTCTGAGTTATACATCTCCAGCAAGTATAAATGAAGTAAATTTACAGATAGAGTCTTTGTAGATAGAACTCTAAAAATATCATCTGGGAAACCTATTTTCTATTTATTTGGTATAGGAATTTCAAGTCATGCCTGTGTTGAGTATCAGATTATTCAGCAGCAATTGTATAGCTTTTAGTTAAGAAGTGCTTCAGAGTTAACAATCTGAGTATCTTGCTGTGAGAAGAGCCCTCAGGGAACCATGGGCACTCAAAATGAAGCTGCTTGATGAGATTCCCAATTTCTTACTCTCCTTCTGACTTGTGCTACCCGGAGAAAGCTCTGGTAGAGCATGAACATCCCGTTGATGTGGGCTCGGTTATCTGCAGCTCCCTGACCCTTTTCCAATCCTACATTCATGGGGGCTGTGCCGAGTCCTGCCACCGCTGCTTCCCTGCTCAGGGAGCCCTGGATTCCTTCCCTTAGCAAAAGAGTTGGCAATCCCAAAGGTTTGCTCTGGGCTCCATAGGAAGCGAACAGTGCATACTGCAGAGGTAACTGCTTCCGCCCTCCTGCGGCAGGGGAGTACGCAGCTCCCTGCTATTTCAGAGAAATGATTGTTTTGGGATTCCAAGGTCTGTTACAGTAAGTGCTCATAGTTTGGGGGGAAGGAAGGATTGCTGTTGAATTCATGTGCTCAGAAGTCATGAGTCAGATTGTTGGGGTTTTTTTTTGGGGGAAAAAAAAAGACCTTTTTTCCTAAGTTTGGTTCTAGTGTACCTGCATGGTACACTTGGGTCAGTTGTGGTTGGGATTTTTTGTTTGTTTGTTTGGGTTTTTATATCCACGATATCTGGAAATTTCTTGTTTCAAAGAAAGTTGACAACCAGACTTCTCAGAGATGGAGATGTCTAAAAGTGCCAAATCCCTCAAAACCAAATTCCTTTCCACAGTTGTCATCTTGAAATAAGATGTATTTTATATGTATAGGAGTGTTTTTGAAAATGAATGGAAAAGAAAATCAGAGCATGACACAGTTTGCTATTTATTCCTGTAGGTAGACAACTGACTGGGATTCGTTAAGCTTGGTTTCAGGTGTATTGTTCTATGGGAGCATATGATTATCTTGCCATGAAATGCTTTAAGGTAATTTTCTATTATTCTACATAAATAATCAAATTGGTTAGACCAGAATCATATATAATTAAGACATTGAGCTATTCTTATTAATTTTTTCCCAAGTCTATACTGAATATAGCTGGTTTTGCTCAGGAGCAATTAGTTCATGATCACTTGACTTCTGCGAAAAACTTGAAATGAGAATGTTTTTACTTAGTCAAAAAAATGCCCAATATAAAGATTACAATGAGTAGCCATTTTTGAAGTATATATTGGGTCTTGTGTTACAATTTTGAAAGAGTTTATTTTTGGAAATGAAACTCCTGGTTTTACCTAATCTTTAATACACATAATTCAGAAAGCTTTGCAGAGGAGGATTTTTGATACCTTTTAACTATTCTGTGGCACTTATTGAAGCTAATTTGTGGCATCAAATCTCTCAATCTCTAGAAGTGCTTTTCTGATATTTTATAAGAACTAAGAGTCTGATGGAAGGTAGGTAAACACATTTTAGAGAAAAGGGCCTAACTAACAAGGTATACCAAAGTTAGCTAAATTCAATACAGGAAACACAACAGAAATGGATATTTAGATGACGTTTGAAGGAAAATGATCATATTTACTCTCTCTTTAGTCATAGTAATACTATAGATTGAGGGGAAAACTGAAATAGCATTGAAATAGTCAGGTTTAATGTTACAAATGTTATTTGATAATTCAGAGAGTGTATGTTACAGAGTTTTCTTTCTATGGATTATTTTTTTTTTTATCATCTTGCTGCCACTTGGCACTCTTTAAGAAATATTGCGTGCTTTCAATCTAAATCCAGTAAGGGAACTAAGTATCTGTACTATCAACTTGCTACCTTAAATACTATACATTAGCCATCTCATATGTAAGCACAAAATGATGATCTAATAAGTGTCGCTTGTGCAGGTGATCAGTAAAGAAATAACCACTATGTGTGGTGCATGGAGTAGTTACAAATGAGAAAATGGCATTTAAATGGAAAAGAAACAGATGGGTACCCCTGCTGATTTTGGCTGTTACTAGAGCTATCTGTTGTGCTCTGTACTTTCTTGTACCTTCTTGTCTTTGATGGAAGATGCATCTTCTGTATTTGTACACCCAACTGTCCATTATTCCAGCAGTGGCATGACCAAAGAATGAATGTCCCAGCTATTTATTTTAGGAACTATTTAAGGACCTGCTCCTTTTTGTCATTCCACTTAACTTCAAACACAGGTCATGCTGCTTTCATAAAGAACAAAAGTTGTGTATCACTTGTGGACCAGTTTAGTAATAGCTGATTAATTGCATGTGTACCAGAAGAGACAATCTGCATCTTACTTTCCGTTAGTTGTTTTTCTTCATTAGTACTCATAGCTATACTCTCTTACCCATCCCTGCTTTTTTTCTTTTGTGCCTTTTATTTCTTCTGTTCTTCCTGAAAACAGTCTCTGTTTTTAAAAAGTGAGTAAGTGCAACTGGTCTCACTTAAGCAAGCTCCTTTCATGTCATTTCAGGCATCTCTGAAAGGTGCCATCACTCTCATTATTTATTCAAGGATCTGAAGACACTTCTGAAAAAATGAATAAATTATTCTGTCATCATTATTTTAGGAAAACTTTAAAAACCACTAAAAGAAATGAATTGGGAAACCATTAGGAATAACCGAGCTTCATTTAACATATCTGTGATAGCTTCAGGACATGATTCCCTGCAAAGGCTTTGGAATTCCTTGTGGATATTGCTGCCAGAGTTTATTATTGTAAAAGCAATGCAGTCAGCTACAGTTATTGTACAGCTAAATGTTTTAGGAGCCATTTGGCAGAAATGCACACTGTGAGGTAAAGTTGAATATTCGCAATCAAGTATCAAACAAAAGGTGATTGAATGGACTGAACATTGACTAACGTGAAAGAAACAAAGACAAAGCAAGGTAGGAAAAAGTAAGTTGTCTGATGGAAGCTGGATCAAATGTTAGGTTTCTTTGTTTGTATTATTTATACCACTGTTTTGAACAGTTGTGCTGAAAGCTTTATTTCAAAGATTGCGGATATAACTAAAATGGAAAGAACATCAAATATTGAACAACACAGCCTTGGGAAGATAATTTTAAGTACCTGTGCTGATAGATAGCATTCGAGGCTAAGATTAAAAAAGGCAAATCACAAGTGAGACCATCACTGACCATTTTAGTTTGGAAGCTGAAAGATAGATGCACTTGGAGATGATTGCTCCTGTGTTACATTCATTACATGGGGTGAGAACTGCCTTCCCAAATGCCTTATGAGAATCTTATCTTTTAGCCCATTTTCTTAAGGTAACCATATTGCCCTTCATCAGTGCAAAATCTTTTTAAGAGGTAAGACATCAGAATGTTGCTTAGGGTCAAAATTAGTAATTTCAACTAAGTAAACTGAGTCTTCTGTCTGTAATAATTAATTATTAATTCTGTGTACTGATTTGGCACACCGTAATATATATTTTCAAATTGGAAATAAAAAGCTGTCTGAAAGCTTAATTATTTCTAGAAGACGACATGAAATGTTAGTTCCTTTCGGTATATATATTCAGTAATATATTAACACAGGTAATTTTTGAAGTAAACACTTCAATAATATTATTTGGTCCTGGAAACAATGGAAATTATATACCGATTATTTGCAATAAATGTTACATTTTAGGAGTTTTCCAGTTTGACTTGGCTGAGCAATATAGAACTGGGATTTGATATGACAGGTTGCTGTCATGGTCTCACTTGTGACATATGGATCCTGAAAAAAAATTATTTAAAAGGAAATAAACCACATCCAACCTGTATGCAACACATTGGTGATTTTGCTGTACAACCCTTTGTACAAATATTCTTGGTCCAGTTAGGGACCCATGTTGGGTAAAGAAGGAGGAGATTCAGGTAAAAGTCTGTGTCCTCATATTTGGAGTTCCTCAGACTGATGCTTCTTGTGACAATCCTGGTTTTTGCCGTAAATGCTTGGTCTCTGCAGTAGGTATAGAGCAGAGTACCTCTGTGCTGTCTGGATTTAACTTCTGAATTCAGGTTTTTCAGGGATTGTTTAATCTCTTGTATTCCCCTTAATAATTAGTGCTTAAAACCAAAATAATGCACCATGGCTAATGTCTCCATTATGAAAAAGAGTCACCATTTCACCAGTCTGATCGGTGCTCTGATCTAACTGGATCTGCTTTAGGCAGGAAGTGGGACTGGATGACCTCTGGAGGTCCCTTCCAATCCAGGTGGTTCAGAGATCACAAATTAGCTGTTGTCCTGTGTTTTCAACCTCAACTGGACGCTATCCCGAACTGCAGTTTTAAAAACCATTTTCAAGCCTTGCAACACCACCAAAAGAAATGTAAAGTGATATGATGGCCTGCATGCGTTATGCGGGGCTCACTTGCTCTCTGAATTAAATATGAATGTTCACCAACTGTTTCAAATTTCAGGATCTCATTCTGCCAGAGCGTATATCAGTAGTTGTCTGAAGTACTTTAAACAAACTTCTTTGTCACTCCCTGTTAGCAGTTAAATCTCTGTTCCTCTCAGTCGTTGCAACCAAATGGAGGATTAAAAGGAGCATTCTGACATGCAGTCCTACTGGTTGAGGCAAAATAGAGGAAACAATTTAGGTATAATAACTTAGCTCTTTAAAATGTCTCCTTATGAGAAAAGAGTTTCTCTTCAAATTCAGCTAGGAATTATTTTATGTTGTCAGACCAGTCTTTTTTTCAGGCTTTCATTTTTCAGATATATTACCCAAAGGATCCAGAATGAGTTTTGTATTTTATTGAATTATCAGATTATATACATCATCATTTAAAAGAAAATACTACTGCAGATATCTCTTTCACAACACACAATTACATTCCCAGCAGAACCTATGAGTTAAGATATAACCATTATAAAAACAAACCAATGTGGAGGGAAATAAAAATAAATTACTGCAGTGAAAAAATTTCACTGTTTTTCTGAATTTATATTCAGCAATTGTTACTGCTTATCTGGTGTGGAAACTGAGACATGTGAGTATTTTGATGACAATTCTGAGCATGTTTTTCAGAAATAATATGGAAAATTTTTAATGCTTTTTTTAGAAATACGTACAAAATTAGCAAAACTGAGGAAAGCAGAACAGGTGGTCCAGGATTTAAAAGAAGAACAGTGGGCTGAATAAGAGTAATGCTGAAAAATTAGTTCTTCAAAATTATGACCAAATAAATGATTAAAATTTCATTAATCATATTAAAACTCTTGAACTTAAACAAGGATTCCGAATTTATTTGTAGAATAAAGCCACCTGAATATATTGTAGGTAATGTAAACAACAAGTTTGGCCCAGCTGCGAGAGCTACAAGGCAGATGGGAATGCTGATGGTTATTTGGCTGAGCAGTAGAGTTTAAGCCCAGGAGAAAGGAAAGGTGTGCTGTTATGTTGACCTTGCCATGAATCACCATGGCAATATATACTTGCAATAACCATTTTGAAATGGGGAACCTAAATCCACTCCTTAGCCCCACTGAAATGAGTGTAAAAATTCCTATCCTACAGGATAAAGATGCTCCTCAGGCTCTTGCCTGTATAATTGGTGCTGAGCACACTGGAATGCTCAAATCTGCACATTGTTCTTGTGCATTGTTCACTCAGCTGCTCTGCTCCTCCTGGTGTTGTTTGCACTGTCGCTATCGGTGAATTTTATAAAAGTGTGAATGAGAAACAAATACCAGAATGTAATTTCCCGGTAATGTCAGCTGAGTTGAATGACAAGCAAATCAAAAGCTAATTCTCCTATAAACAATCACTTCGTTAAATCCATTTGCATAATACACCAGCTTACTCAGTGAGGAAGAACTTGTTGGGGTTTTTTATATTCTGTATGTCTCATTTTCCCAATAAAAATGCATATATTTAAACATGTATTCATTGAATGAAGACTGAGCAGTGAGTCAAAGGCAAGACCAGCAACAAGGCATGCAGACCTATGATGTCACCGATTGCCTACATAATGGTTTTAGAAATGGTGTTTTATTGAAAGTTCAGACATAAGGATTTCCTTCTCATTGTAGAGAGAGCTTTGAACAATTTCTCCCTTTCTCCAATGAAAATGTTGACAATAGAATCTTTGATCTTCAAAAAATAATGCACATGATAACTTTAATTCATGTAAAGAATTCTGCTAGACTCAGTAGAACCCATCACAGAAAGTTAAACACACGTAACTATCTCTCGACTAAAAACCATGCCCATAGTCCAAAAATTCACTAGGATAAAACTATTTCTTTTTCAAAAGATGTAATAAAAATGCTATCTTATCAAAAGATCATGTGTTGTGTTTTTTTTAGATTACGTTTGAAAAAGTTACCTGCACTCAAGTACAAAAATTCTAAAAGCAAGATTTATCTAGACAGTTTAATGATGTAAATACATGTACACGTTGTAGTAAAATACTAACAATTCATCACATTTTTATATCCTCAGCAGTTCAATATTCTATGATTTCAGGAAATAGCACTGCATAGTTTTATTCTACATACTGTTTATATTGTCAAACCTTTTTCTACAATCATCCACTAATGCAATAAGTTTTCCAGGTGTTGACTTTATTGAATACAGTTGATTAAAATTTGAGCATAGAATCCTGTATTATATTTTGGGTGTTCACTGATCTATAGATATAACCTTTACATCTTAAATTTCTTGTGGGGAAAAAAAAGTGTTTTACTTAAGTATCATCTAGTTCAGAAATTTGCTGGTGTTTGAGGGAAGTCATAAAAGAGACAACCACATTTCTCTTCTGAAGTACGTACAGTCCTATTAGTAATGCTTTGATTCCTGCTGCTTCTTGTCCTGTTCAGTTAAGGAATATCACCCTGTAGCAGAGGGGGCTTGTTTCAAAAGCTGGGAACTCTTTAACTCCCCCACTGTTAAGAAATCATATTAAGATTTCTACGTGAGAGTGACCTTGCTGCTTCCATTTGTTAATATATTAATGCCACTGAACCGGTGTTGGGGAGAGGATGACTTGTGTGTCCTGTTAGTGGCGATAATATTTTGTTTCACTGTTTGAATTGTGATGTTGCTTACGCAAAAATGCTCTTGAATATGATCTCAGTTGGTGTGTGATTTATGCAAGAACTCGCTGGCTTTGTTATTTTGAATGTGACCTAGCAGTCTCTTATATCACCCAAGAGGACTATTGATGAAAAGCCACTAGTATGAACACTGAAGCAACAAAAATAAGAGTTTTGCCTTATATTTTGCATTACTGAAAACAAGGCTATTGAACAGTGATTTTCCACAAAAGCAGTATTGTGTTTCTGTAACATGAGTGGGCAGCTACAGTTTCTCCTATATTCCTTTAAATGTGTGACAGACTATTAGCATTTCTTTACACTTTTTGAAGGACTTTCATTTAAATAAATAATTACCTACAAGGAAATTTCTCTGTGCTTATAGTTTCATTGCTTCTCTTGCTATCATCAAATAGTGTCAAGATGTGGAAATATCTGTTCTGTTGGTACTGTTCTAATTAGAATGATAATTAGTGCACTGTTATTGCCGCTTTGGCTGTAGCTGTTGGGGTTTTTTGCCACATGTAGCACACTATCTACAATGGAAGGTAATTTTTGAGTATTTTTCTGTTTTCACTAATGCTTGGGATTGGTTATGCTGCAAGGGAGTGGGTTTAACAAAAGTTGGTATATACTGAAGATAATGATAAAACTGTCTGGAATTAAAGGTGCTAAGTGACTAGGTTTTATTAATTTCTACGGGATTTTTTGTATGATTCCTTTTAAAAACGTTGGCAACACACTGTTTAGATTGAAAAGACAATACAATGGGCTACAATTCTGTTAGGACAGAGGGGTGTCACTTGAGACCATTACATGTATCTTTAGTATTCTTATAACTCATATTTATGCTTTTTTAAGTTTTGATGTTCTCAAAGTTGGACAGAGCAGCAGGCACTATGAATAATGTACACAAATAATGAATTGATAAATACTTCTCATATTTTTACAAGTTTTTCCTTCTTTCTGTTTGGGTATCAAACTATGTAGGTGTCTGCCACACCCCATTCACCTAGTGAGCTGTCAATACTGTTTTCAGTCATTTTTCTCTCTTCGCTTCTTCAATCAGTTTTCTTATTGTTCTATGACTTTCCTCCTAGTTTGTCTGTATACTTCTGATATTGTCTGTTGAAGCCATAGGTGGTAGCTCAGCTATGGTCTTCAGTTGTGGGGCTGGGACAGAAGTGCAATTACTACCTGTATTTTATGATAGCTCCATATGTCTCCACATATGTGGCACAAAAAGCAAGCATTCTTTTTTTCTTTCTATTCCTGCCATTTTTGTGGTGCAAGCTCTTTCTTCATTCCTTTTTATGGTGCAACTCTCAATGAATTATGGATGTTGTGGGAATAAACAATATCCTGGTTTACTGAGAAGTATTTTAAGACCTTAAAAATAGTCTTTCATTTTTACACTGTAGCATTTCAGTATAAATGGTTCTAGTCTTATTCTGATATCATAAAGAAATTAAATACATATTTTCCCACCACTATGTCCAAGTATTTCATAGGATGTCTGCTCACACGCCTTTTGTATCTAACCACATACCATGTGTAAAGAGAAGAACATGCAACAAGTTAGCTGTTATCAAACTTCTATGTGAAATGATTAACTACTGTTAGTACTTGAATTTTTATTTTAAAATAAAAGATATTCCCCTCTGCTTGAACTGAAATTAGTATATAAGAGAAACTGCAGAACTTGAAACACACTTTCTTAACCCCAACACACAGGTCCCAGATTTACAACTTAATGAGTTGTAATGAGCTTTCTATCTTTTGTCAAATCATCTTGGATACCCATCTAACACACCTTTTTGCTTGAGAAGTGGAAAACGAAACAGAAATTAAGAGAAACTATGGGCAGGTGTGGTTGGTCTCCTGGTTGGTATTTCCTGTAGTACTTCAGTGTAACTTCAGCTGGTCCAGTGAGTGGGTCTTAAAGAAAGGATTTCAGAGGGATTAATTTTCTAGACATTGGTTGTTCGTCTTACCTGTCAGCTAGACATAGGACTGGGTCAAGCCTGGTCTGAACCAGTTCCTGGACTACCCAGGAGAAAATCAGGTGGAAGTCAGTATTTTACTGTTTTTTCATGAAGTTTGGGTGAGGTTTTGTTGCTTGTGGTTTTTGTTTATTTTCCCCTCTGAATATTATTAGAGGAAATAGGTATTTTCAGTAGTGGGTCACACTTCCTTCTGTGTTCACTGTGCATTTGGGAATAGCAGTCTTCATCTAAATGTCTTGTCTTTCTTGGATGTGGTTATCTGAGATGTGCATTCTCTGTGGAAGCACTGCTGTGTCAGCTCACAGTCTTCAGGCTTTATTGGGTGGGATGCAATACCTTCTCACTGAAGAAGCATCAGCTGTGGAATTTGTGTCCTCTGTAATGTCAGGTGAACACAAGTCTGTTGACTTTGAAGGCATGGTAGAAAGAGTCTTTCTCTCTGCTGGAGAAAATTGAAGTTTGTTTGCATTATGATTGAGAGCTTTTTATTTGATACTTTTTTTAATACTAGAGTTGGTTCTGTTATACTGGGCATGTTTTATACCTGAATAAGACTTTGTTACACAGGATTAGGTCTTTTTGCACTTTTAATGGTTTCACCAAACCCAATAAATAATCATATCAACTTAAGCAAACTGTGATTTGTGGCTTAATTCAAATGGAAGAACTAGAAAGAAAATCAGATGACTTGTAGCCCTTTAGAACAATCCATCCTTTTAGGTATGTCTATACTGCTGTAGAAAGAAGTCCAGGAGAGAGTGAAAGCAATGGCTCGTTGACCATCCATGCTTCTCGGTTGTTAGTATGCTCCTTGTCATGATTTTGGTCCTGTTGTACATGTGAGGTTGGTTGGCTTGTTTCCAGTGCAGGATGAATGAAATAGCATGCAGCCTGTGTTGCAGCCCACCAGAGAAGGACATTGGCATCGTGAAACTACATGTATGGATTACATGCTTTAGGGTGTCACTGTAGCACAAGAGAGGGTGTTTGAAGGATATCCCTCCAGAGTCAGCAGCAATAGCGCTGGAGGGATTCACAGGGTTGGGAAAGGACAAACCTGGTGTAGAGTTAATGTCTTCTGAACGTGCCCCTTGGGGTAAACTGTCCCCCAGGCATCTTGGGAGAAGGAGCAGCAGAGACATAAGATTTGAAAGGGTCAGTGAAGTGAGCAAAGAGCTCATAATGTGTGGTACTGGCTAGTGGATTGCTCCCCAGCACTGTTTTAGTTAGATGTATTCTGTGAGGGCTAGGGCTGAAAGTTCCACCATTTTAACTTCCAGTTACTTGGGGTTTGGATCATTATGTATAGTGAAAGGCAGTTTGCAAACTGAACTTTAAAATAAATACTTTCTCAGAAGGTTTCTCCAGGAAACTTTTTTTTTCCTTAAAAGTAAAACTTTAAGTGGATTATGGTTTTGGAAAATAGTTTCACTGAAATAAAGTGTGCTCATTTTCTTAGTGTTTCTCTCCTTGGAATAAAATATTTAAAATGTGAGATTCTTAGCACATAGCTAGAAACTGATAATTATTTAAACCAGCTGCCTAGTTGCAATGTGTAGCAATATTTATTACTGTGATTCACTAGCACGTCAGGAAAAAAAAAAAAAGTGAAAATGCTGTGAATAAATAAAATGTGAGAAATACTTAATCATAGTGGGTGCATAGTGGTGATCTGTTTTGAAAATCCAAGCTATATTTAATCTTTTATTAAAGTAAGTGACTCAGTTTCTGTTACATCTGAAAGTTATAATTATGTTATAAGCTATCCAAAGCAAATACATGAATAGCACCTTTCCCCGTGTATTTATCCACCAAACCAGTAAATATAAGAAAAGGATGCTTTTCATATTTCTGTTTTCCTGCAAAATTTCTGCAGGTTTCTAATTACAAACATCTCCCTGTAAGCAGATGCCTGTATTCAAGGGAAAAGATATACCTATTTCAGCTATACGTCATACATTTCATGTCCATTCTGTTACTTTTCTGAAGAAGTAATATACAGCATTAATATGTGTAATTTCAGCATCAAGAGTAAGACCCACAATTTGACTAGGCATTGGTTACTTGAAACGATTTTTTTCATAATCTGTAGTTAAGCTTCATTTCTGAGTTAGTATATTTAACATTGTAACCAGAACTTTACTCCATTCTAGCCTCATTTCCACAGCAAATGTCCTCAGAAGGGAAGAATGTTATGTTATCAAAAGTTTGACAAGTGATTCATTACTGTATGAAAAATAATGTGATTTAAGTTTGTCAGTGAAGCTGTTCATTGTATTCACAGAATTGGTCTTCAGTGCAACCCAAATCCTTCTTGATAACAGCCCATTGAAAGTTCTTGGACATCACTAAAGCTAATTAAAACCAGGTGGATTCTTCTCATGTAGTGTACCAACCAGCTGAACGAAATGTTGATAACTTGTGTTAATTGTTAGAGAAGTTTGTGTTGGTTTTTCTCCCTGTGTATCTTATTGGAATGCTAGGATTCTCTAAAGCCGCGATTCTGAATAAAAGAAGAATCATATTTTAACTGTAATACCCATATTACTTTGTTTATAAAACCTGAATTTTAGTTGGCACTGTAGAGAAGAGAAGGCTCTGAAGGAAACTTAATTTTTGAAAGCTGATCTCTGTGTGAAAGTCTCTGTGAAAGTCTGGTATAAAGATTTGAAAGGTTTCATTTAGAAACTCAAATTTACACAGTTAACTTCTATGATTTTTTTTTTTTTTTTAATTTTGTGGTGTCATATTTTTCAAGACTCAGTTCATCTTTCAGAAAAATAAAAGCAAATTACTAAATGAGATAGCAGTATTGCAGAACATAAGCTGTGTTTACTGTGTTCCAATTATGAACTAAATGTTCTGCTTAATCTTGTGATTTATTACTAGCTAGATAGTTCTCTTTAATTTCTAGGAGTTTGTTTCATGTGGATTAATGATACTGGTTTCAGTCTACATGATTTGGGCCATACAGAAGGAGACCGAGAGGTAGAGAGTAGGAGACTGGTGTGCTGCTGACTTGTGCTGCATTTTCATGGAGTTGCCAGCAAAGTTCAGACTGCCCTCTTTTTCTGGGCAGAATGAATAGAAGGCTGGAAAAACAAATTGGCACCATGAAAATTTTTCAAAGACAGAAATACTTGTATCTAAGCCAGATGTGAGTTCTGAAGCACATGTATCTTTGAAAATCAGGCTATGCAGAACAGTCCAAATATAATATTTATATCTAATGTCATTGTAATAGACCTCAAAGATGGTCTCTCTAACATAGCGTCTAACCAAATGACCCAATATGAAGTGGAATTTATGATGTTAGTCTTTCCAAGCCCAGCCAATTTTAATGTTGGGACTTCATTTTTTCTTGACTGACACAAGTTCTGTGCAGCCTCAGAAGAGAAGATGAATAGAAGAACAGAATAAAATAATAGAATGTCTCATGTATTTATATTTTCTAGTGTAGATATTCAGAATTTTAAAACAATTTTCCAATTTAGTCACTGTGTGGGCACCTAAAAAGTTCAGAAAATCTGACAATTTGACTGCAACTGCACATTGCCAGGTCATGCTGAGCTTCTTGTTCTCAGACATCCTCAAGTCATTCTCCTCAGGGCTGCTCTCAATCCGTTCTCTGCCCAGCCTGTGTTTGTGCTTGGATTTCCCAAACCCGTGTACAGGACCTTGCACTTGGCCATGTTGAACTTCATGAGATTTGCACGGGCCCACCTCTTCAAGCCTGTCAAGGTCCCTCTGGATGACATTCCTTCCCTCCAGCGTGTCCACCACACTACAGAGCTTGATGTCATCAGCAAACTTACTGAGGGTGCACTCTATCCCGCTGTCCATGTCACTGACAAAGGTGTTAAACAGTGCCGGTCCTGATACCAGCCTCTGAGCAATGCCACTTGTCACAAGTCTCCACTTGGACATTGAGCAGTTGATGGTAATGCTTTGAGTGTGACTATCCAGCCAATTCCTTAATAACTGAGTGGTCCATCTGTCAAGTCCATGTCTCTCCAGTTTAAAAACAAGGATATCATATGGGACAGTGTCAAATACTTTGCATGAGTCCAGGTACATGATGTCAGTTGCTCTTCCCTGATACACCGAAGCTGTAACCTCATTGTAGAAGGCCACCAAATTTGCCAGGCATGATTTGCCCTTAGTGAAGCCATGCTGGCTGTCACCAATCACCTCTTTATTTTCCTCGTGCCATAGCGTAGTTTCCAGGAGGATCTGCTCCATGATCTTGCCAGCCCCAGAGGTGAGACTGACCAGCCTGTTCCCTGGGTCTTCCTTTTTTTCCATTTTTAAAAATGGGGGTTATGTTTACCCTTTTCTAGTCAGTGGGAACTTGACCAGACTGCTACAACTTCTCAAATATGATGGGTAGTAGCTTAGCAACTTCATCTGCCAGTTCCCTCAGGATGTGTGGATGCATCTCATCAGGTCCCATGGACTTGTGCACCTTCAGGTTCCTTAGATGGTTTCAAATCTGATCTTCTCCTACAGTGGGGGGTTCTTCATTCTCCCAGTCCCTGCCTTTGCCTTCTGCAAAGTGGTGGTATGGCAGATTGAGGCAAAAAAGTCAATGAATACATCAGCCTTCTCTATATCCTGTGTAACCAGGTCTCCCATTGCCTTCTGGAGAGGGCCCACATTTTCCCTAGTCTTCCTTTTATTACTGACCTACCTAAAGAAGCTTTTCTTGTTGCCCTTGATGTCCCTGGCCAGATTTAATTCTATCAGGGCTTTAGCTTTCCCTATCCTGATCCCTGNTGGTGGTATGGCAGATTGAGGCAAAAAAGTCAATGAATACATCAGCCTTCTCTATATCCTGTGTAACCAGGTCTCCCATTGCCTTCTGGAGAGGGCCCACATTTTCCCTAGTCTTCCTTTTATTACTGACCTACCTAAAGAAGCTTTTCTTGTTGCCCTTGATGTCCCTGGCCAGATTTAATTCTATCAGGGCTTTAGCTTTCCCTATCCTGATCCCTGGCTACTCGGATAATTTCTCTGTATTCTTCCCAGGCTACCTGGCCTTGCTTCCATGTTCTCTGACAGTGCACCATAACATCAAAATATATTTACATGTTTATTGATGAATTTTAGAAATAACTTGCAAAAATCGCCAAATCTTACTAGCATTACAGTATTTTAACTTTCCTACATCAATAAGTATTTTCTATTTCACTATGGGTTAGTCATGTGTTGTCTTTTGCACCTAGACTTGAGACTTTATGGTATGGGTGTATGCTGGAGCAAAGTGCTTACTATTCGTATGCAATGGGAAATGCTAAGAGTGAGACAAGTTAAGATAGTCTTGCATAACATCTTGTTTTAAAACTTTACAAAAGTATAAAGTTGATTCACAAAGTATCAAGTTTTCTAGTTAAGAGAATAAAATTTCTGTTGAATTTTTTTATTTCTATCTTTATTGCAAGCTACATCTCTTATTTTGAAGTGGAATTTTGTGTGCTGGAGAAGTATGATTTATTGTAAATGTTACATTAAAAGAATCATTTCTCAAGCAGTTGGAATCAGATTTTTTTTCAGAGACAAATGTTTCCTCTGCACATTGCATGATCATTAGATCTGTTTAAAAAAGATTTCTTGAGCTTCTAAAAGAAATTTCATTTCTTTTGTATATGGTAAGGTTTTTAAGTGGTAACATCTTCAGAATGAGTGCATGTTCATATTGTTACTGAAATAGCTGGGAAAATATGATGATGAAAAATCACTAAACTAGAAAGAGCTACTTGTATATTGACGGTAGTTTAACATTCAGACAAAGAATAGACAATTTTTTCAATAGCTTGCATGCAGGGTTGGTTTGCATTACTTGGTGGTGGTGGTACTTAATGGGCCAGGCATAGCTTAATTACTGAATTTCTGCTATGCAGAGATTGCAACAGGAGAACATTTTTGGAGTCTGTTTGTGTGGTAAAGAGGTAGGGTTTTTGATTGCCTTTCCTATAGAAAATGAAATACTTGCTCTGTATCTATCAGCCATTGATGGTATCATTCTTTGTACAGCCCCACTACAGCAACCACTGCCAAGTGACTGTATTGTCCTCTAATCTACTGGAACACTTTTAAACACGTCCCTTGCTTCATCAGCCTTTTGGTTGACTGGGAAACCCCAACAAGTACCTTTCCCAGTGGTAATTTAGAATCTACTAGTGAAGTGTGGGCATTTATCAGTGTTATAATTTTCAAGTTGAAGCCACAATTCATTTGTTGACATATTTCTTGAATGTGCTTTTATTTAATAAAGAAGAAACTATGCACTTCAGGAAATGGTAATCTTTATTTACTGCTATGATGGGAAAATGCAAATGAAGCAGAGAATTTTGTGATTAGTATTTTACAGAGCAGGCATTTACTGTAATTACATGTTTTTAATCAGTAGAATTATCATGTTCTGTTAACCACATTCTTTCCTGACTTCTTGTAGGATTCTAAGTAACAACAAGATCTTATGGTTGAAGAATGGCTCCTTCTTTGGACTGAGATCCCTGGAGAGACTGTGAGTAACTGATCAGCCAAGTTCCACCTTCAATTAAAGAGTCTTTGTGTTTTAAATACAAAACCAAACATCAGATAATGAAGTTGAGATGTTCTGAACTGTATTGCACAGTAGAGTTTCTAGGCAGTCATCAAGTTAAGAAACAGCAGAAAAATGAGTGAATGGGGTGAACGTGGAAAATACAGGAAAGCACTGCCATCAATTTGGAACTAAAATAAACCTCCAGTCAAGGACTTGTACTACACTATGTACACTATCGCAGTGAAGGCTGGTATATGTAATGGTAACACTAATATACCTGACATGTAGTTTGGATTATTTAACTCATTGGTCTCCAATACTTCCATTTTAATTCTATTCTACTTTTAATTCTATTCTATTCTGTATTTTAATTATGTTCTAAGGAAATTGTACAGCATTTATCACTGGAGCAGACAATGACATTGATAAAGCTCCATAACCATGTGTTTCTAGTCAACGTTTGGAGCGGGGGGAAAGGAGCTCAGGAGCAACTAATGCTTGGGAAGAAAACATTCAAGAACTTCAATGGAATAAATAAGCAGTAGCGGCTATACTGTAATAATACTGCTTTCTGTATATATAGGTCACTCATTTGAGAATAATCGTGAGCAAGTCTAAAAGGCTATTTTTTATATCTATAGGCAACTTTGTCAGTGCATCTAAAATAAGTAATTACATCACGCCTATCTGACTATCTCTTGCAGCTTAAGCTGAATTATTTTTATATTGCTTTGTAAGAATACTTTCGTTATGTAGAGCTGTTGATATAAAGTAGTTGCTACGTTCCTGAATGCATGAATGTATTCTATGTTGTATGAATGTTTCCATATGCATAAAAATTACATATTGAAATCAACTTTAGTTAATATTTTACTATGTATGTATGTGATGTGCATGCTGTTTATGGTTGTGTAAGAAGGTAGGTAAGTATGTGATACTGAGATATTTGAATATTCTAACTGCAATTTAAAAATAAACAGTGTATTTCAAGGTCTGGAACAATGCCTTAAACATCTTGAAAGGTTAGGATAAAGCTAACCATATGAACAGTTATGTAAAGGAATACTAAATTTTCTCTGCCTATAGTTATAGATGTAACAAATACTTCTTTAATATTGGCAATACTGAATGGTATGGAATGAAGAGTAGTTGGGTATTATTTACTAACTGCTTTAATCTGAGGTGTAACAATGATATGAGCTTTATAAAGAAGTTTACAAATATTGTAGACAAAACAATTTAGAATACAGGATAGGATTACAAATTTATTGCAAGAAGGGAAATTAGTAAATTAAATCCTAATGTAAGCAAAGCATTAATGTTTAGACATAGAGGAAAATATTTCCTCTGGGTTTTTTTTTAAGGTTTAATTTACATTGGGGAATGATACTGAGCATGTGCTTTTAAAAACTTTATTAGTTATCTAGTTAGAGAAAGACTTCAACCTGAAAAGACATCACAAACAGTATTGAGAACAGTGAGAAAACAAAAAAATGCCTTAAGTGTGTAGCCTCACATATCATCACCATCTAAACCTTCTTAATTTTATTGTACTGATTTTTCACAACATTACAGATAAAGTGAGTGAGTATCATCTCCTCTGTATATAATGCTATTTGTCCATGGCTTTAATACAAAATCCATAAGTGGTCCTTGAATTAAAGTCTTGAATTCAGAGGATGACATTCTCATCAGGTTCAGATGCTCTATTTCTTGTTCTCTGGCCTCATACACTTCTTATCAATACATGTGAAGTCTCAGTTTCAGCTGGAGGGGGGGTGAGAACAGCTGGAATAGTCTACTAGGAGGTGGGTGTGAATGAGCTACATCTGCATGAGTGCTCCTTAGGTTTCCCCATCTTTGCCTTTTCTACACAAGCTGATTCAGAGCAATACTCCAGGTGCTTAAAATGGGGAACTGTGACAACAGCTGTTGTTCATGGCTCATCAAAATGGACCAACAAGAACTTTTATTCCTTGCTTGGAAGGGGAGAGTGAGAATCCTATGAAGTACAGTAACAGGAAAATCCAGCTTCCTTTAAGATTATGTTAAATTTACAACATCAGGTGCTTAGAAACGTGAGTGTGCTGGAGTTAAGGATTACTCATTCACTTTTGCACTCCTTGTGGTCCTGTTCAGAACAAAAAAAATTAGTAATGTGAATGCCATAGAGACAAGAATCATGTGTGTCTGCAATTCTTTTGTGGTTACCAGGCGTTCATGAACCAGAAGAGTGTTAGCTTATGTGGCAAATGAAATCATTCAATGTCAAACTTGAAAACATCAGGGGAGAAGTAAAATTTCAGGTGGAACTGAGTGACTTGTATATACTGGGTCTTTCCTATCCTGGAGTGCTCAAAACCTCTTTTTGAGCAGAGAAAGGTTTGAAGCCCTACTCCAATAAGCTACTGACAACTTTGCCCTTATTATTTTGTTTTCCAATGCATGTCACAACAGGAATTGGGTTACAGAAGTCTCCGTCCTCCCAAGTTCTGGTGATTTCTCAACAGTGTGTTACGCAAGTGAGAGACCTTACCGACCAGTTGTCTCAAACTCCGACTCCTCATTTTATGCAACTTTAATCAAGCAAAACGAGAAACATAAGTTGTTTGCTCCTTAACTGTCCATTCTAAGAGTAAGACAGAATCGATTTCTGTAACGCTAAGACTATTGTAAACTCATGTTATGCTTGAAATGCAATTTTTTTCAAAATATAGTTGGACGTGGTTTGTATTTGTTTCCACAGACTTCTCAGAAAACGGCATTTTTTTCGAGCATAGCATGAGTATTACAAGGTTTCTATTTCAGATTGTATTAAATTGTGTTGCTGCTGTAAAAGGAAATCTGATATTAGATATTCAGGGGATACAACCAGCCAGCCAGGAAAAAAGACGTTTGGGGATACAGTTATTTCCCTTTTAGTAATAGAAAGATAATCCTATATTTATGAATACTTTATCAATATTAAAAATGAAACATAATAATGTCTGTAATAAAGACTATATAAGTAATAGTGATCAAAATACATTCATGAAATATCAATATTTTTACTGGGCAGTTTGTAAAAACACCATCTCACCGAAGGTGCTTTTTCTGTATTGTTTATGTGTGTGAACAGTGATTCATGACTGATCTGTAGATCTGCAGGGATGGCAATCTCTCTCCACTTATTTGAGTTTTCTGAAACTAAGAATTGCTGCTTTGTGCTGGTTTGGAAAGGTTGACTCACAAATGTGTTGTGGCATCTGGATCATGATGCACCTCTGTGCCACTGGGCTTACTTTGTAGCACTAACAAGAGGCGTTAAGATGTGAATATCATTACTTAAATACCATGTGAGAATAAAAACTTTCTGTAAACTTCAGTTTTGTATGGTGCTCAGTCATATAGGCCTTGATTTGGAATAAAATCAGAAGTGTGGGTAAGAAAATGAATACACTTTTTTGAAGCAAGTGTGGTAAAGAGGCTGTTTGTTAAAATATGAAGAGCTTTATGGAGTTTAACCGGAAGAGATCTACAGACCATAAATTGTACAGATGAGAGTGAGCACCTTGAATCCATTTCTGTGATACGCCCCGTGCAGACGGTTTCATATTCAGGAGGCTGAGTTCACTTTGGGTCTGAAGCTTGGGGCAAAGACTTGGCAGCTTGTAATACTTTCAGTTCCAGGGCCTTCCTGCTCTGTAGTCAGTGCCCTGTCTTCTTGGGAGATGCATTGATCTGAGCGGGACATTTAAATAAGTTTTTCATATGCTCTGGGTACCGTAAAAGAAAGGCAAAGTGGGCTTTCAAAGCCATGAAATGGTGAAGTAGTCCTTTCAAGTAAGTCTCCGCAGTTCAGAAACTCTCATTTAGTTAAAACAGTGATTTGGGGGATCTGAACAACTGAAACATGAAGTCTTTATAGTTTGATGGTGTAGTTATTCCATACGTTGGAACAATATATTAAATAGAAAAATCTGGGAGTTAGTTTGATTTTATTTTTTTTTAAATTATAGTTATTTATTTATTTGTTTATTTTTAAGTTACGGGAGCATGGTGAGCCATTGCCATTTCCCAAGGAATCACAGAGTAGTGCAGATATCTGCAAGTTACTAGCAGATACCTTATTATGGCAGTCTATGGTATGGACCCTGCTCCAAAGACATTGCAATTTCTGAACAGTATGTGGCAAAGTAATATTATTAGTCACAGTTGTGGCAAGTCTTTCTATGCTTGAGAATATTTGGCCAGCCATAGTCCACGTGATTCTTCTGGGGACAAGGACCTAGATTGTTGGACCTGGTGCTGCAGCTGTGCTGGAGCCAAAGTCAAGATTTAGGAAACTAAATCTTATACCCTCATCCTGATGTCAGCTGGCACGAAACAGTATGTATCTGAGCTATTATCCACACTAGTAATTTTCTAACCCTCCACAACAACTACTGCATCACAACTGCCTGGATAGCCCCTGTCCCACGCTAACTCTCCATGTTACCTCTAGCTGGGGGCAATCTGTCGTGGCTGCTCCTCCGCTCTGGGCTTCCTGGTGCTTAATGATCTTGTGCTTGGCACTTTCTGCAGTGGGTATATAAAGTCTGTCTCTCTCTCTCTCCATTTCATAACCAAATGTACTTTTTCATTAAGTTTATAGGAGCATAATTACCTCTGAGACTGCTGCTCCTTTGTCCCCTGTGGCTGAAACTCTTCAACAGGTTCAGAAGCCATTTAGAGGGAACCAGCAAATAAAAATAAAGAACCATACATAAACAGACTGTGATTGCATAAGCGGTGTTTCCTTGGGAAATCAGGATGAAAGATCACTAAGCAAGATTACACATATTTTTCACAGTTGACCCAGAAGAAAAGCATGCCAGGCACTGATACTTCAACAGTGACTGTTGTACAGAAACTTGCTGTTACATTTTCCCAGTATTTCCCAATATTCCTAGACATGTTTCTAAACAAAGAAAAATAATGCTGAAGTATTTATTTGTATTTATTTTTTTTTTTTAGCTGTATAGATATCAGTCGTACTTGACCAAGTCTCACTTAGATTGTGTGTGCTTTTGTTAAGTGGTGGTGTAAAGTTACCAACTGTGTGGCAGTGCTATGCAGTCACATGTTGTCCTCAGTTATTATTAGGTAAGATTGCATAAAAGCTACTTTCAGCAGATTTCAGTATGACATTCTGCAAGAATATATTTTGCTGTGCAATTGAAGTAATAACACATTAACTTGAGGGAATGAAAGGGCAGGAAAGGCAAGCACAACAAATTAGACCATAGGAAAAACATGTTGTTAAACAGCTGGTATAAAAATATGGTATTTAGATGTTCTTTAGCAAAACTCATGTGATGAAAGGGTAAAATACAAAGGGTTTACATTTTGATATACTGATGTGCTGCTTTAAACATGCAATTTACATTCTCTGAATTACTGGCCACTTCATTTCTTTTTGCTGCCTATACTTTTGAAATGTGTGTGTGCGCACGCACACGCGCGCGTACACGCGAAGAAACGCAGCTGTTCTTCTTGGGCACTGTGAAGGATTGGAAATACGATTAAAGAAATTGTTAAGCAATTATTTTTCAACACATCTGTATAACACCTTTAAAGTTAGAAACTTCATAAACTAAATTTGGAATTATGTGTTCTTTTTTTGGATTCTTGTGAAAATAGAAAAATGCTAGTTACTGCAAACTAAATAATATTTTAGACTGACAGACACAATCCTATTGTACAACTTTTTTTTTTTTCCCTGAAGAGCTTGCAACTGAGTGTACCCCTAACTTCATGCAAGCACTTTTAACAGAAAATATATTAATAATCTTGGAGACCTCAAATGACCAAATTAATTAATCTCAAATGCCATTTAGCCGTGTTTCAAGAAATGCTGTGATGTTACTCAGGGAAAGGGCAATTTTAAAACCTGTTTCTTAGAGTTGTCTGTTGTGTAAGTAGTCATGGCATCATTAAAACGGTTCGGTTTTATCTTGGTTTTTTTTTTTGTATTTGTAGAAATATGGAGGAAGGAAAATCAGTACAAGTGCCTTTCAAGCATCTAAGGTTTTCTTGCCACTTTTTCTTGTATTTCAAATCCCACATGGATTTATTAAATTCTCTAGATCTAGTTGATAATGATAAAAAAAGTTCTTTGTTTAAATTCACCTTAAATATTCTAAAAACGAAAATACAAATGCTCCAACCATTATTTTTCCTTGTCTAGTAATATGTCTGGGAGTCCTGGGGAAACCTAAGCCATTTTTCATGTTAAATTTCTTATTGTGTAGCCTTGTTGTAATTGTTTACAACAAACTTATTATGCTGCGTTACTATTTGAAGTGGTCGAGCATATTCCAGTAGGTGAGGAAGGATGGGAATAGTCATGGGGAGTGATTTTCTTCCTGGAGCGGGTATCTGTACTTCGTCCACGTGCTCTAAATTAGACTGAAAACAATTCATATTCCTCTTGGTGCTCATTGAACTTTGAGTTACCCTTTTGGTTTCGGTGTCAGATTAAGAGATTGTCTTTCTAATTACAGTGATGCTAGTGTTCGCATGAAGCAGGATAGTTCTCTCTGTCACTTCCAGATGCAGCTAATGTAGCTGAAAGTTTTTAATCCACGTTAAATATGCTTGCCTGAAGTATATTCAGTACTGAGGCAATTATAAATATTGAGCTCAAAAAGGAAAGCTCTGAAAATTCATGAATTACTGAAGTTCTTACTGTTACCTGTTCTTCCAGAGGCACATCTAATTGCAAATAACAAGTTTGAAGGGTTGCAGATACTCAGAAAATAAAGAGCTTTGCAAATAACAGGAAGGAGGGAAAAGAAGCTATGAACATATGTCAGGCAGCAGACAGAGCAGAAAGAGGGAAGAAAATATTTAATCTTATAATAATTATTTATCACCTAAATTAGAATAGCTTTTTGTGAACTGAATGGATTTTTTAAGGCTCATCCTGGAGAGAACCAATTTCTGCCAAGAAAATGAGTGGTAAATTAGTAAATTGGATTGTATTTTTCAGAGCTGAATACACACAGCTGCTTAGCCATCTCATTTTTTTCATTGATCGTCAATGCCATGGTCAGCCACTGGAAGATACTTTTGTCTGGGCGTGCGTCATATCCCTGGGTTAGCACCAGATTCCTTACTCATCCGGGGGCTCCTTCCGCATGTGCTGCGGCCAGTCTCCCTTGCGACGGTAACGGCCCGGGTGCTCTGGGGTTTTGCCTCCCTTCGGTGCTTGGTCCTCTGCCATTGTGATAATTTTGGTCACGTTACTCAACAATGCCGATGTCACGTTTATTCTGATGCAGCCAGAATATAGAGACGTCCACTTAAATGAACGTGTTCTTTGAATATCTGGCTTCCTGTATCTGTCAGTGAAGTTTGTGACATTTAAATAAATTATTGCTAAATAATTAAATGCATGTCAGAAAAAAGTATTTTTTCCATAAAAGCCATTTAGTTCCATAAAATCCAATTTCTATGAAATCATTTTAATATCTTACAACTTTAATGGCATAGATTGGTGAGGTTAGTATGAGTCTGATATCAGACTGAAAGGAGATACAAAAATGATCCTTGTAGCACCAGAATATCTTCAGTTCCTCACTTTAAAGATTATTTTTTAGCATCAAATATGGATTTCTCAGTAACATTTAAAAGATTCGAATGATATCTTGTAAATTATGCAAAAATACAAATGTATTTATTTGTTACAATGTAATATTGTAATGGGAAGTTTCCCCTATCACCATAGTAGCTAAAATTATCTTATTCGTAGTGGATAAATTTCCAGCTGACTGTTTAAGTTGGACAACTTTATTGCTTGGCAGTATTTATTCATTGACAAGGTTCTTTTGCCATCATCTGGTCCTGGAAGATGCTATGTTTTGGGCATTGCATTCAATTAAAAATACAGCTTTCTAGCTACTATGTGCTTTACTTAAAGGTAATTAATCCTCCTTAATCATAAAGGTGTTTGTGTAATTAGGGAATTTTATGCATACTGTAGCAAATGTGCAACAGGTAATATAATACTTTTATATTCATGTTAAAAGAATCTTTTGAAAGTAGAAAATCTTTGGAAAGAAGGGGCTTTTATTTGAGACAAATGACTGGAAATCAGGGACTCTCTTCTTTAAAATGTTGCTATAAATTTTCATTCAATTTTTGCTTGATCTCTCTACCTCCCTATGGTTTTCATCTGCGAAATAGTATTGCTTAGCTAATATCTCCAAATCTAGTAATACTGGAAGATCTCAGTGCATTTAGAGAGAGAAAATGTTGTAAGAAAAAGTACATTGATGATTATGTAATACCTATTATTTTACATTTCTGCCTTATAAAGAGTCATTCATTTGTTTTTCATGCACCCCTAACCTGACTGGGAAGCAGTCTTAACAGGCACAAATACGTGAGTGCAGACGGAGGGTACTGATGGTCTGTTGATGCATTTTGTGCAGCTCCACGCATCACAAAAATTCAGTTGTTGCCTAAATTTAGTAGTAAACGTAATCCTCACTTTTTTGTAAACAGCGAAAAGGCAGGTTCTATAGCAGAAAATTGTCCTGTATCGGAAAAATTTTTAACTTTGGCTCCATGGGATTTAGTGAGAGTTACTTCAGTTGTTGTAGTCAATCCTGAGCATGCTGTAGGCTGAATAGCACAGGTCGTGGGTGGGTGTTAGGCAGGGATGGAGACAACCTGTCATCTCTGGTGAGGAGGCTCTCAGTGAGAAGAGTGAGGCAGTGCTGGCACATCGCTGTGCCTGAGAGGGCTGTGACAAACCTTGGCAGGGCTGCAGGGGATGGGGCTGAGGTCACCCTCTTCTTCTCTTCTTGACAGGCTTTTTAGGCTCTATTTAGGCCAAACATAAATTTGATCTAAATTTCCAGTAATATAATCTGGTGTAATCAAGTGTCACAGGGAAAAATACAAATAAGATGGATCCATATACAAATCACTTGTATTAACATATTGTCATTAAAAATAGATAGAATCCTGCTAGCAAATAGGTCTACTTGTAAAAATTTATATTTTTCTTTTCTTTTTATTAATGGATGAAAGCCAGCTGTAGCTGTCCTATTGAATTTTTTTTTTTCTGTGAACAATATTAAGTTAGAAATATGCCATGTGAGTTAAATGCAGCGAACCAAATCCTGACCCAGCACTAGGAATCTGAGTTTGCAGAATTGATGCTCCCCTTCTCCTAGTACTATCATCAGCTTTGTAAGTGTAAAATGAGAGAGATCCATCCATCCCTGTCTACTGTAGATTGATGAAAATACCTGCCTGGTTAGATAAGCAGCAAGGGACAACAGCAGACCTGGAGAATCATTTGAAAACATCCCGGAACAGAAAACTAGACTTGGAAAAACCATTGTTGATCCTCATGTAGAAGTAGAGGAGTACAGGGTGAAATGCGTTTCAAGGTAAATATTATTTGGCTTCAGGCAGTATTTTAATGAATGGCACAGAGGGAGGATATCTAATTTGCAATTGTTGCATAGAAATTTTGAGAAACCAGAGGAGGAGAAACAGAGACAGGATCAATGTCACAAGTCAAACTGGGCAAGCTTAATTAAAAATTAGCTTTTCATTTTAATTCTGTGATCCTTTATTGATCTCTTGATTACATCCTATGACTGATAGCAAGTTACTCATTTAGTAATGCAAAACTGATTATGGGCATTTTTTGACAGCCCATCCTCTAAAAAAACCCCAAAACAACCCAAAACCAAGCAAACAAAAATGTCCCCAAACTCTATAAACTCCATAAACTATTATGTCCCAGTGTGCACTATCAAAGAGAGATTGAGCATTATATCAGGAATTATAAAACTCTTGTTATTCTTAGTGTGACTGTCAGAAACAGAGGAGTTAGAAATTAAGAGGAAAATTACATTACCCTCTTTCTAACAGGCATACGTACTGTTATGTCTTACAAGCATGAAGTAACTATCAAAGCACTTGTAATGTAATCTGACAGAAAGGTAATGTATTTTTTTCCTCTAGTCATTTGTTATTTTCCAGTACGAAGTCACAATGCAGGCTATTAGACATCACGTACTTTATATTTTAGAGGATGAGACAACAGGAAAATACCTTGTGTGTCTACTCATGTAGAGCTGCTACACAATGATGTGCAAAAAAAAAAAAAAAAAAATCTCTAAAAAGAGAGAAGGTTTCCTTTTGGATATTACAGTGCTGTTTAAAAATAGCAGTAGTTAACTCTGAAAAACAAGTTAATAAAATCAATCCCATAGTTTTAGTGCAAGGGTCCAGAACCAAGTATGTTTCCCATCTTTTCTTTCTACCTTAAGCCTGATTTTTGTTTGTCTCCTAAACTGCCACATTCATTTCTCTGGTTCTTGTGGTTCTTTTTTCCTTCTGATAGAAACAACATGGGGTACCAGGGGATGTTTTTGCTCTTAATTCCATGCTTCATAATGAGACGTAAGACTTGCCAGCGCTGTGTTCCCTCACAGGCGCTGCTCAGAGGCGTGACGGGGGTTGATGCCATTCTGAAAGCGCTGCTGGGATCGCATTCCTCCCGTTCTGGCATGAAACTATGGTTTCAGCTTAGGCACAAAGCTGCCAATTACTGCTATGTATGTGGTACAGTAACGATATTTAAGACGTCAGTGGTTTGCCAGGTTGCATTGCTATAGTTTTGAGTGTAACTATTTTTTTTTTCCCCCGACAAAACAGATTTCTGTTGGAAATGCTAGCGTGACAAAATAAAAACATTTTGTGGGGACACAACAGTTTTGGGAACATCTTTGTCATAGATGTCAGTATTTCATTTCAACTGTTTTGTATTCGTAAAATAGAATCTTTTTGGAACGGTAAAGCTGAACTATACCACTTAGGACTGAGGCAAGCTTTTCTATAAAGAAATGGTAGACTGGTTGGAGAGGTAGGAAAAACAGAAATGTGGTTTAAGGGCCGTTTGTATGAAGGCACAGAGCAGCACGCTGGGAAGCCAAGCTGATAAAAATTACTGTCAGTTGGTCGATAACAGCTAATCTTGCAAAGTAAGCTGCAAGGTAAGTTGATAGCAGAGTCCTTGTGTTCTGTATTTTGTGATTTTGATTCCTCAACTGTAGGCTATTGATGGAATATTGTTTTCGGACTCCAAAAAATGTTATAATATTTCTTGTATTCATATGCAATGTGGCCTTTAGCATGTTTACAGTTAAGACGACCAAAGTTTGATGCCTCATCTGGTAGTATCTGGACATAAAATGTGAGAGACCTCAAGTTCTGAATAGGAACGTCTCAACATGATGGTGTGCTCAGGCAAAAATCAGTATCAGAAGAAGGGCTCCAAACTCCATCTTTCCCTCCCAGAGAGTTTTCTGGTACATTTTTTTTTTTCCCCTGTCTCTCTATCTCTGGCTTGATAGCAGTCAACAGACATCTCTCATTTATTTAAGAGGAAAAAAAATATAGAAGTTATTCTCTTCCAAAAGCTCACGTTTATAGACAAAAATGTGCTGTTGCACATTCATATGATGCTAGTCCATGAATCCTCTCTGGGTACCCAGCTGACCCTAGGAACTTGTTACCCTATGCAGAAAGCATAGCTTGTTCTCTCACGCTTGTACTTCACCAGTAATCTCTGGGAAGGCAAAATAAAATAAAATAAAAAAATAGGATGTACTTGAAAAGAAATAGAAAGAAGGGCCATGTTTCATGCCAATTTAGTTTTAAAAAAAACAAAAAACAAAAAAAACCCAACAAAACCCAAACAAATCCCCAAAATGAGTTGTCTGAAGTAGTTAGGAAAGCTGATGTAATATAACAGCTGTGGGCAGTTTTTCTCCCCACTTCTTAATATAGACAGAATTGATTAGTTGGGTGTAGTATAGTGCTGCGTGTGTCAAGTAGGTACAAAATGGTTGTTCTCACGAGAAAATTGCATGCAGACTTAGCACATGATAAGCTGTCTTGTGTTAACACAAATTGCCTCGTTCTTGAAATGGAAAGTGACTGGGAGAGCTATAGAGGATGTTTGTATAGTCTGAGCTATGCACATCTTCTGTGAAAAAAAGAATTACAAAATTCCTCTATGCTCCACTTTAGAAAGTGTTTTGCTGAGGAGAATACAGAGAGAACATACTGGAATAAAAATGTGTATTTTTATTTGCTTGTGAACTTGAAAGAATAAAATAAAATTGTTCTAAGCAATGATAGTGAGCTTCATCTTGCAGAAATAAGCAGTTTGAGTTAAAAATAAGCCACTTGACTTAGCATAATGCAAGCAACTTGTTGAAGCATAAATAAAATGTTTTTATCATGCCTTTTTAACCCAGAAAACTGCCAACGGGGCAGCTTGAAACTCTTAAAATCAACTCATTTCTGTCTATGAAAAAATATGAAAGATGCTAAATCAGGGAAAAAACATTGTCGTTGTAGGTACCTGAAAAAACCAAATTTATTAAAAAGCATACCCTCTCAACTGTAACACTTCTGCTATGATGCTATAATTAATGGCCAATGAAAGAAACTTTTACAGCTAATGTACATTCCCCAGACACAGGGCGCATTTGTTATTTTCACCAAGTGTTCTTTCCATTTTTTATGTTCAATATTCACATTTGTTTCTTAATGCAAAGTAAGTTAATACTTTTTTAAAGACCTTAAAGACATGCTTTTCAGCTGAAATGGGAGTTTAACATATATTGTGTTCAGAACAAAACAGTGTTTTCTCTACTGTGTCAGCAGCTAAGTTGAGAATTTGATAGCTTTTTTCCCCTTTGTACCATTAATTGCTTTTAGGTATTTCTGAGAAGTGCAAGTGCCTCACAAGGGACAATTCTTCCATTTGAGTGAAGTTTGAGTACTGTATTAAGCTTTCCTACTGTACAGAGTTATGTGAACTTACAAAAATATTTAGGAATGTAGGACCAGGGTGGGTTGCAGCCAGGCTGAGTTTCCAGGGATAAAAAGAAAATGTGTTCAACTCCCCCTCTCATCATATACACCATAAGCTAGCCACTCCATTAATTACTTTCCGGCACTCCATTAAGAACACTGAAACTTCAGTTCAAAATAATGTCCCTAAAAATGATAATGTGTCAGAAGAGAAGAAATTGCAATGTGTCACAGGATATTTTTTTTTTAAATTTTATTTGTATGTGTCTTTGCCACAGTAACCAATAAATCCTTATCAGTCCAAATCTGACAGTTCCTTTAACCACGAGTATGCCAGCGAGGTATCCCAACACAGACACCTGAAATTTTTTCAGTACTGGACCACTTCAGGTTGCCAGCATGAACTATCCAACATCCCCTTTCTTAGCCTTTTTTAGCGAGAAGGGAGAAGCGGGAGAAGCTCTTGAAAATGTGTTCTGTATCAAGCAAGAAATAAATAAACAAAAAAGTTGCTGGTCCTTGCAGATGCCCAGAGAGGATTCAGCTCTGGATATGCAAAAATTCATGTCACGCTCTGCAAATTTGAACTCTGGTAAGCCTTGTCCAGGCATAAAACCTCGTCTGTAACAGTTTCAAACTGCATTTTGAATAAACAATTTGAAGGCTACTCCAATTTTTTTTTTTTTCTGTAATAGCTAAACTTTTTTTAATTGCTGCTTTTTCTAATCTGTGATCTAAATGTATTCCTAGCCTCTTTTTATCCATATGAATTTAGAGTACTGTTATCCTTTAACTTAAACTAATCCCTTTCTTGTTGTAGGATTCACCATTTATAAACAATGGTGTAATACTTTCCTTGTCTAAGCAAGCCAAAAATACGATAAACTCTTAGTGACATGATGAAAATAACCATGAAATGTATACATCCTAAAAAAAGAGAAATAATTATGGGCACAAAGCCTGAAATGTATGTAAAAGCAAGATTATTAACGGGAAAGATTTATTTTGTATGTAATGACAACGTACTCGTTATTTTAAGTCTAAAAATGGATTTGGATGCTGTGTATTGAATACTCAGACAAGTGCCATTTCGGCTTAGTTTCACATTCAGAAGTGATAGTCATGTTGTAAAACTCTCATACAGCTGAATACAAGGAAAACCCCTCTGGAGTATCTACCTGCAGTTAATATCCTTGGGAAATTCACTGGGATTTTAGGGCTTAGGAAGTCTGTATAAAGCCGCTTTCTCTGGTCTTTCGTAACCAGCCAGTGCTGACCAAATTGTCACTGAGAGAAGCCCAGTGACACTTTGAAGCTTCCTGCTGATGACAGTGAATTGATTCCTACTTTTCTTCCTATTTTTTCCTGTTATCCCTATTTTCAGGTTGACTGCTGATGTTACTGGAGGGGGGGAGATTCTTTTCTCTTTGCCTTCTCTAGAACTGAGAATTCAGTACAATGATCACCTGTTTGTTGTTTTTGAGGTTGGGTTTTGGGTTTTTTTTTTGTTTGTATGTTTGGGTTTTTTTTAATTCAAACTGTCATCTGCAGAGAGAGAGGGTGAAATACAGGCCTTTTGTTACAAGCCTTCTCTCCTGATTTCCTTGCATTCAGGTGTATGAGCAGTGTTCTGTGATGATTGCATTGTAGTTTATTTGTGTATATCAAATTAAATGCTTTTTTTCAAAACCAAACAAGACATTTCACTTATTTTTCCTTATTGGCTATGTTACTGCACAGCAGCTGCTCCCTGGTTTCATATACCTATCTCCTCATGTATTCAGATTCTGTCTTACTGTAAGAGGAGAAAATTCATCTTAGCTAATAGCTCTGACATAATTTATCCTTCATTCAGCCATTTCCTACTTTTCTACTTGCCTTGTTCTAATTTGTGTTAAGCAGTGACAATGAAAGGAAAAAAAAAATTAATGAAATTAGAAAAACAGTATCAAAATCATAAATACTAGCAGAGGGGTGGAGGACACACACGGAACATGTTAGGAAGGCACCTAACTGTTTGGAAGGGGTTAGCAGTAACACGTGTTGGAAATGGTCTTTCTGCAGACTTCTTCCACTCATTCCGATGTAAGGAAAATTTTGGTGGTCTTACCCCTGTGTTGAGTTGCTGTGCCAATGGACGTGTTTTCTAAAGTTGGTTTGTTTTTTTTTTTTCCATTTCAGGTCTTTCCCCTTTAAAAATTCCCAAAAGTTCTCTGGTTTTAAGTGAAATATTCATTTCCTAGGAATGTCATTCCTATAGCATCATTAAGAAAAAATAATTCTGTCCTTTGTCATTGTATTTATGTTCTGAAATCATTTTATCTGCTTATTTTTCTTGTGTTGAAGTAACATACCAAGACAGGTACTTTGTTTTTATGTGTAGTATTCTATACCTGTGTAATTATTTAGACAGTTCCGTAAGCATTCATGAAGTCCTATATTCTTTCTTACTTTTGGTCCATTTCCCCCACAAACCCAGTAAAACATTTTCATGTGGCAGTTCCTCAATAAAAGAATTAGTTTAATACTCACTTAAGTGAGCTAAGCCGAGTTGCATACCTTCAGCCTGCCTAATGCCTCTCAGTAGCCGGTGTGGCTTTCCACACCTCCGTGTTACGGAGGTGCTATTCCCTAATGCTCCGCTCCTTTTCACAGGAACAGCCCATGTTTCTTCAGAAAACATAGCTGGCATGCCGGTGAGCAGCCATTTCATTAGCAAGCATTTTAGAGAAAAAGGTAGGTGCAGGCTGAGAAGTGAAACCATCTCTGGTTGATGCCTACAAAGAACATAGAACCGTAATTTATGAAGGATGTATACTGGACACGTGAAGCTGAGCGTATGCCAGCAACCAGAGCGTGAACTCTTCAGGCCTCTGGGCTCTCGCCAATGTATGCAGGAGCCGGTACAGGCTTCTCATTGTTGCTACTGTTGCTTCACCTTGTGCAACGCGTTAACATGTGTATGCCACGCTTTCTGTTGCTAAACGAACCTAGCAAATTCATTTCTTTAAATACTTGATGTGTCTTAGTGAGTTTGAGGTTCAATGGACTAAAACTCTAGCATTTTTAATGAACTGTAGAGCATTAGCCGTGTGCTTTTTATTTATTTATTTTAATGCTTGCATGTTTCAGAGATAGTAAATCTGTTGCTTTAGTGTGCACTATTGAAGTCGCTGGTGGCACAGTGTGAAGAAGTGCCATGGATTGCCTAATTTTCCTGTTAGGTTAGTCACATACAAAAGCAGATGTGGATACTGTTTTCATTAAGTGGGTTTACACAAGACTTAAAACTTATAAAATAGATGGGAAGGCTAAAGAGCATGTACGCTTCTTTGTGATTCAGAGACTTGTATGAAATGAAGAAAATTTTCTGAAACCAAAGCTTTTCTGATGACCTATTTAAGTCATTGTGTAGTTTAACAACTTTTAAAAGATGATATATGGGATATACGAAAAACGAACCCTAATGAAGTGTGGTGAGCCAGCAAAAAGCAGACGGGCTCACGCAAGGTACCATCAGTCTTCCAGAATGACTGAAAGAACCTTTTCTACTGGCTTACAGATTTTACTGTCAAACTTTAGTAATGGTCTAATGTAAAAAGAGTAATCTGTGAGCGCAGCTGCTGCTGACTTCCCTACTTCAATCTACAGGCTGAACTAGAACTAGAAATTGTACTTTTGTTGTTTCAATACTGAGATAGGAGTATAGCTGGGCAACTTGTATTGATCTTGACTTTGAGCACAATCCTTTTATATGCAAAATTATTTTGGTAGTATTGCCCCTAGCTTCACTGCTCCTAAGTCGATGTTCTGACATTAAGAATAGCACGAATCACCATGAATTTCTAATCTGCAGCTACACGTGAGTGTACTTTTTACATCAGTTACTGGGATAAATTCAGATTAGCTAAGTATGAACTGATAGATCAAAACAATGCTGCCAGTTTGGCAATATTTGTTCTAAATGCAATTACCTTTCACTTCCCATTGAAGTTTCACACTCCTGTGTGAGACAGGATGAGCATGGATTCAACGAAATTAAAAAGAGAACGTGTGTGCACGTATGTATAACATCAGTGCCAATTTGCCAGTGGTGAGCCTGAAGGGAGGCAGCCTGCCCGCTCCACCGCTCACCCAGAAAGTCAGCAGAACAATCACCCATTACCCAGCAAGCTATCGACACCCCAGAATGCTAAAAGTCAAAGCAATTTTTTTTTTGTTCTTTGTTGGCATTTCTCCTTTTGCATGTCAGCTATTCTGTGCGTTTTCTGGATGTTACGTTTGGGAATGCGTAAGCTTTGTTTTCTGGCGTATTTGCTTGTATTTTCCTAATCATATATGTATTTCATTTTATTATATTGCTGAAAACAAGGGATTACTAAGTGTTATTTTTATTACTATTATATTTGCCTAAGTGTACCCATTTACTTTTATCTTACCTGACTTTATAGAATTAAACGGAAGGTGGCTGTTTTGCTGCTTCATTCCTAACAAGATCGAGGAAAAGACTTAAGAGAACAAAGCAGGAGGAGCTGATAGGAACCCAATCTGAGGCACTGCTGCAGGTCGTTAGCCTCTGATCCCTCTTTGCTCTCTCCTCCTCTTCTCTCAGAGGTGGAGGCAGTGGAAGTGATTAGAGCTTGCCACACCTTGTGGAGGAAGGTTACTGTTGGGGTAAGGAGAGTATCTGTACACATACGTACATCACCCCTGGATGATTTGTGCTTCCTGTTTCCAGATTCTTTTGTCTATTATTGGCAAGTATCCTTTATCAGAAGATTTTTTTTTAAAAAGCTAATCAGTGATTGTCATCACAGAGTTAATTAGCTATTACCAGAGCCAGAGAAGCATTGTTTATCTTAACCTAAACAAACTGCTGTGAAGTGATGCTGCAGGTCAGTCCCTTCTTGATAGAACAAAATTTTCATCAGCAGTAAGTGCATCAGGCATCATTTGATCCGCATGATTTTTGCTTAGAATAGTGCTCAACAGTTCCCTTTCCACACCCCTCCCATACTTCTGGATTGCTCTGGTTTTTTGTAGACTCTGAACAGGCACAAGTTGGGGTACTCGTTCTTGGTTTGCTTGGTTGTACGATGAATGAGTCAAATTCTGTTTCTGAGAAAAAAACATCTAATTTACTGCACCATAGAACTCTTTCTAAATATGTTCTATGCACTATGTATGTGCATGTGTATATGGTATTTTCCTAGGATGTAATAGATAATCTCATTAAAAGTAGCGTTACCATCCTTGTAAAATTATATAATGTAAAATGATAGAGATTATTTGTACAAAACTTCCCTTTAAAATCTTCCAAAATGCCAACGAAACATTTAAAAGGTTAAAACTTTAATTTTGATGTCTTTTTTCTCTTTCTCTATACAAAAGTCTTTTCCAAAAGCTTAGTACAGATTTGTTCTAATTCTGTATTTTTAATCTCTGGTGTGAATAATTTCATCAGATCTTTTGGTTGTCAGTTGGTTCATTTTAGGTTAAGCCAGGGGTTAACTTCTTACAGAGATTCATTAAAAAGCAGCTGGGTTCTTTCTGAGGACAAATGGAAAAGTGTTTTGGTCAAGATTTAAAGAAATTATGCAGAATTGAGATTTTTTATCCACTCCCCTCTCCTCCCTCAACACTGTTATGTTCAGATTTGAAATATTCAGACTTGCAATCTGGCAGAGATTTGTCCCTGTATTTCAGATGTGGTCTCCCACAGTTCAATTAGAATCTGTTTTCATTTGACTGAGACGCAAGCTTTTAAAGAATTTACGTTGCGTTTGTGCAAAGATTTATATTAAACAATGAAATCAATGATCTAACAACATTTACTTGGGACGTTATATATGTGTGTGAATCATATAAACACTGTGAAAATTCCCAGTAAAAGTAATTTTTGCAGTAACTTGCTGGGTTTGTGTGCATAAAGAAAATAAGGGAAAGGAGTTCAAATGTGTGTACAGAGCTCTGGACTATAATTAACGATAGTGTATGTGAATGAAATGCACTGATGAAAAAAATTGTAGCCTCATTAATTCGGGACTGGAGTATGAGAATTCTGATTTCCAAGTCACTGTACGTGATGATGTACGGTATAATATCAGTGATTTAGCATGCCTATAAATTAATATCTAAAAGTTATACAATGAATTCAATACAAAACATTTAATAAAAAAAGAAATTTCTCAGTTGAAAAGCTAATACCATATTGGCCTCTTAAAAAAGATAAATTTTGCAAATGCAGTAAAACTTTGAACCTAGCCAATCAGGCATTATTTTTTTTTTTTTTTAAATTTTATAAAAATGAAGGCAAAAAAACCTAAAGAAAACCAAAATGAAAGATTGCCGTTGGTCAGACTTTGGTCTTGTGGTATTAAAAAAGCTGTAGTTTCAGAGTTCTGAATGACCTATTTGAGCTTAGCAATATAAGAATCAATTGCTAAAATCATTATTTTGTTATTAAGCATATGAAAAATGACAGTTGTACTATAGATTTATCTCTCGTCATATGGATTTTACTTGTTAAAAGATTTTTAAGAAACAATGTTTTAAGGGTTGCTATGGCTGTAGGCTATAGAATGTTATCACTAGAAACCTGGAAATTTTCCTCATGGTGATGAATCAAATACCTGATTCTGAGAAGTATCAAATAGCCCTTTTTTTTTGTTTGTTTTTGTTTTTGTTTTTTCCTTTCCCTGAAATCCAGAAATCCAGGTGTCATAATGGGAATTGCTCTTACTGTAATGGTATCCTTCAGTATAGCTGTCAACTTCATTTTCTTTGCCCATCTTAGATGTGGGCATGAGCATATGAATAAATTTTGTATAATCCTATAGAACACTTAATAAAACAAGCTATAGTCACAAGAATATATAACAAAGTAAGCTTATACTGAGACAAAGTTTGAGCAGTATAATTGAACAAACTTATTGATCAAATTTACAGTTTGCCTGTCTTCCCAAAAGTTTGTTGCTGCTACGAGCTAAGTTGCATGCTTTGGTGACTGACATTTATTGTAAGTGTATGGTCTAATCTGTCACTCTTAATGTAGCTGTTAGGCATCGTGAGCATGAGAATTTGTAGCAGAATAGTAGTGCCCATTATTAATCTCTAACTAAGCCTGACATGGTACAGATGCGGTTATTCGCTACAGAAATATTCTGTCTTCCTGGAGTAATAGTGAGATAATTATCTTGGGGTATGGAGACTTTTCTTGCCAAATAATTCTGGAGAAGGAAAGTCAAAGAGAGAACACTAAGTATTTTACTAATATAGGGACACTAGCATTGGGTTTATTGTAACAAGAAGCTAGACAGAATTTGAGCTTCTCGTCCGCGCTGAATTGTCCCAGCGCTAAGCCAAACAGCACGTTAACCCGTATCAGGGAACCCCGCGTGCTCAACCGAACTGGAGGTGAAGGTGATCTTCGTAGATCGTAATATTGTTATTAAGACTTAAAGGACTCTGAATAAGGCCTCTGCTTTTAAGATTAGTGGAAAAGGGAAAAGAGAAGACAAAAATAGGAGCAGGAGGAATGGAGTATGAGATGCAATAAAAATCAAGATGGAAAGAGCAGGGGTGGAAAATTTACATTGGTACGACAGTGGAAATAGCTTGGGAAGATGTAAACAGAGGACACCGGTGACTGAGTGATGGGATGCGGATAGTAACGCCGTGAGAAGGGAGGGTGCCAAACAGCTGCTGAAAATGGAGGAGAATTCATTGCTCTGAATCTGCTTAAACCACAGGCATGTGGCGTTACCTGAGCGGGCTGGCTAGGCCTGGCCGAGGACGCTGCTGGAAACCTGCATTTAGACATTTATTTTGTGTTCCTCATCCCTAGAATGAGTGGTGAATGCTGCAGAGGGAGTCACACGCTCCGTGCAGCAGAGGAGGAGGAAGTAATTCACATTGCTTAAAAATAATAAGTTTCAGATAATACTTTGCAGGGCACTGAAGGGGAGTGGATGGTCTGTGTTGCATTGGAAAAAATTATTTAGGAAGGTCTTAGGGGGGGAGGAAATCAAGTTAAAAACTGTAATCCCTCTTCAGGGCAATCCTTACACAGTTATTTGCTTCGTTGCAAAACTTTTCCTTTGCAAAGTGATGCCAGAGGTCTAATGACACGTAACTCAGTCCTCCTTCAGTCCCCGATACAAGTTTGGGTAGTTTGCTGAGAGTTTGCTGATGCCTGCCTGTCTTCTGTCTACAGTCAGTGCTTTTTAACAGGTGCAGATAGCTTTTTGGCAAAGAGAAAAAAAAAGAACCCCTGAAAAGTCAAAGGGGTCATTTGAACAATGGAAGAAAATGACAAGGAAAAGAGGAACCCAAAGCTCTTCACCTTTCCAGCAAAAATAAAATAACAGAATGGGAGATGTCAACATTATCCAGCTCGTCAGACACATCCCCACTACGCCTGCCCTAAAAGAGATGTCTTCACCTTTGAAATTCAACAGACTGTAGTAGAACTGGAGTGTAACCTGCACCAGAAAAAAAATGATCATAAAAAAAATCAGTGCATTCTTCAACAGCAGGAAGATCCTGCTGAAGTCATAATTATCCTAGGCTGACGTACAGAAATCCAGTGTGGAGCCTTCTGTGTTCAAATGTTTAACTTGATACAGAGAGCGCTCTTCCTTCCCTTCCCTAAATCTTTTCTACTTTCTTTGCCTTATTATCCTTTGCAGGTAAGGAGCCCTTCAAGGTGCTCCTCACCGACAGCTTGGTGATTGTGGAAAAGGTTTGTGACTGAGGGACATGATTTCCTCCTTTGCTGGGGCAAGGAAACGCAGAAATTCAGAAGTAGGAAATGGGCAGTGGTTGTGAATATGAATTACAACAGAAATACTGATTTGTTTTTCATCTTTCTTAGAATGGCAGGCTTTTGCAGCGTTCATGCTTTGATGTTTAAAAAAGGAGGTTTCTATCTCCCATGAAAAGGGAGTCAGTTAAAAAACAGTATCTCTTTTTTTTTTTTTTTTTTTTCCCCTTTTTAAGAGTTCTGGGAGTTCTGGCTATTGAACTGTAACACTGGCCACATGTGCATTAAAACTATAAAGTCCTTATGAATCTTTAATGAGGAAATGTTCATGTGCCGACAAAGTAGATGGTTTTAACAGAGGCACCTCAGTCACTTTTAATTTTGTTTCCCTCACCATCCCCCAAATACCTCAAGGGCTCCGTTCTGCATTCCTTACACATTTTGCTTGGTCAGGAAAGACTCATTCACATTAATTGAAAGACATCACCCCCTTCCTCCCCAAAAAAATCCCCACATAACAAAACCAAAACTCCATTTGAAACTCATTTTGATCTCAGAAAAGCATATAAAGAGTTTGTTTCTTGATTATTCTCTGAGCTTTCGATAAGGGTTGAGGAACAGCTCAAAGAGAATTATTGTAACTGCAAAGGCGACAACCTTTTAGAAGTAATCAGGCGCTGTGTTGTGGTAGTGCTAGTTAGTAATGTTATAATGTTTCATTATAGTTGCTGCTGTAATTAGGGACGGGGAAAAAGTGTGCCCGGACTCAGAACAGGCAAAAGCAGCGAGTCCGGTCACATCCTGAGAGGTCAGCGACATGGCAGGGATGAGGATGCTTCCCGTTGGCTCCACATGGGACCATGCGTAACAGCCTCCTTGTTTGGATTCAGTATTGGAAATAATAAAGGTCAATGCCATTGAAATGGCAGTGAAAAGCTAATCTTGCAGGAAAATCTCACCACCTACTAAAGGTAGCTTAATTGTGAGCTTAGTATAATGCGATGAAAGGGTTATCTCTCTTGTTTTCGGAGCTAACTACGTGGTGAATGCAATTAACAGCCATAGGAGTCTATAAAATCCCAGCCTTTTTATTAATTTGCTTTGCTCAGAAGGGTTGTCCTTGCTTCGTTGTCTACATTTTAAAAAGTTATTAATCTTAAAATATGTTTCTATTTCTAAGGAAAGGAAACTGAATAGAGAAATTAATAACCTTAAAAATCTATGAAACATTCTTTAGTTTGTGGGGGTTTTTTGTCCTAAATAAGGCTTCCCAGGAATAAACATAATAGTGTTTGTGAAGACAGCTATATAATACAATGAAATGTTAACAAAAAAAACCCCAAACAAACACAAAAACAACACTTAAACTAATTTTTACCTCTGGAGAGGACAAGAAATCATTATTTCTCAAATAACAAGTTGTTTGTCAAAATACCACTGTGAAGTATTCCCAGCATCTCAAAATGAGCTGTGACAATGGAATTGTTCCTCTATCGCTATTCTTAAAATCTTGAAATCAGATTCTGAAATCTATTTGAAGTCATAGCTGTATACAGTTTCAAACTTAGTGTGTTGGAAACAGGCACAATATTCAGAGCAATACAGCTTATGAACACTCTGTGGTTTGCAGTTTTCCCACGTGTGGTACAGCAGATAGCTATTAAATGGTAACGGGGGGAAGCAGGTTAGTTTTGTTTGGTGTGCCGATGGGATGAGGAGGTCTGCAGCCGGACCGCTCTGCAGGTATCCACCTCAGAAAGCAGGACACCAGGCATGGATGGCTTGTGCCTGCGGATAATAAGTTGGGTACCTTTGCTTTAAAAGTAGCAGTTATTATTTTACATATATGCTTGTCTGTGATCAAATTATATTCTTTCAGATATCCTGAAAATGTGTCTTTGAATAACACTTACTTAGAATCCAGGACACGTGGAGGCTGGAGGTGGGATTGTGCATCTTTGTGGAGTCAAGATTAGGTGCCATCCAAAAACAGCTTGTAGGACGTTACCCTGAGTTTGTTCTGACCCGCCAGGGACTATTTTGGCTCTTGCAGCAATATGGAAGCCAGGAAATACAAAGATATGAAACTTTATTTGCCCCAAGATGCCATTTAGCTGCATCTTTGGACCATCCTTTTCCCAAGTCTTGTCATGTACGGTACCACTGTGTGCAGAGATGAGAGAATATAATTTGTTTATAAGTTTATTTTAATGACATTTATATAAAACTAGAACTGATGAGGCTTGGATTGGCTATGACTTAAAGAAATCAGTACTTTGCAGGAAGTTCCAGGATTTAAGCTTTATCTGTAAAAAAAGAGGATAAACACATGGAGCTCAGCATGTCACAACACTGACCATAGCTAAACAGCATGACACCACATAGTAATGTATTATGCCAGCTGGAACTGCTGGCAGACAACTTAATTCAGCCATCAAATTGTAACTGAGGTTAATAGTGGCAACAGCACCAGGCCATGCAGCTGCTGCTGTCCGTGGAAATTTGTCATATGTCAGTAGGTTGCCTTTTAAATGTTTGGAAATGCCAAAGAGTTTGGTGTGTGAAAAACCCTCTTGGGTGTGTGTTGTGCTAGGTTGTATGCAGTGTTTTACAAGATATTGAAATATAACCCAGATTTTCAGGGAAGGCTTAGGATTCCAAGTAGTCCAACACAAAGGAATGAGAAAGTTTCTTTTTTTGCAAAAAAACTTTTTCATTTTCTTTTGTCTAGTGCATACTTGGCCACCTGGAAGATAAAGCCAATACTGTATAAGTGATAAAAGTAGCTTCACTTACAGGTTTGAGGGCTTTTCAATGAAATATTTATTTTTGTTCCTCTGCTAGACAGAAGGTTTTTGCACAGACAGTGTGTTCTGGTTTTCTCACATCATCAAATGTTTAATGTACGAGCTGTCTGCAATAAGGATATAAAGTTTGTGAAATCCTTTGTTATAGCGTGTTACAGTTGTAATTCTAAATATTTTCAGCTCAGTGGGTGGCTTTAAATCTGATTTGATTTTTTAGTTTGTTAGTTATGAGCCACACAGCTATGTTGGTATGAATTGGTATGATATTGAGCACTTTTGTTGTTGTCTTTGCAAAAAGGTATTTGGACAGTTAACTGACCTAAATAGTTTCTCATCTGTGTATATGCTCATATTACAATGCAGTTTTATAAGGTGGAAATTTAAAATAAGACCCTGTCTTAAAAACTAATTAGCTCTGGATTTTTTTTTGTTTGTTTGTTGTTGTTTTTTTTAAAGTGTAGTTGTGGTGTTCTGAATTCAAGGAAATAAAATCAGGAATTTGTGAATTAAAATGCACTACTGTAGCAGGAAGTTACATGTTTTCCCATTCAAGCAGCTGTTTAACTGTTCAAAACTTTGCAAGCAAATATGTTTTGAAAAGTTTATTACATACATGTTGATTATATGAACACTAAGAATGCCTGGCTAAAGCTTTCAGTTACACATATATTACACTAATATCCATAATATTATTAATAGAATGCATTATGTAAATAATATATATAATGCAATATGTTAATTTTATATAAAAATATCTATAGATACCTATGAGACTATGGTTTTGTAGATAAAATACCCTCACCTACCATTTCCCTTTCCCTGGTTTCCAAGCAGAAGCAAGAATTCCATTGACAAAGACTGCTGTTCATTATTAAGCTTGCAAATACAATTCCCAGAAATACATACACTCAAAACGTTATTATTGTTGGGCTAATTTTTCTTTTTCTTTTTTTTTTCCTTTTTTTTTGTTTGTTTTTTTTTTGGGGGGGGCATTTTCTCACAAGGAAACTCAGCAAAAATAATGCAATAGAACTCTCTTTATTTGCACTCACAGGGTAATTTATAGCAGACATCAGAGACGATGTCTGCTTGTAAGCAAAACCAACCTCCTGCAAAATATTCTGAATGACTGAAGCAGCTGTGTACCACTCGGGCAAGAATGCATTGTCTAAGTGAGGAATTTTAAATTAGTCCTAGCTAGCTATATATACAGACTCGCAAAAGAATGTAGTTGGGGAAGCACATGGGAACACAGGGTGTGGAGAAGTGTGTGAGTACCTTCTTTGTGCTCCCAGTCACCCTCTCATACCCCTCAACGCACTCACCTTGTTATTGAAATCCCAGGGGAGAAGTGGCTGATTACAAAACCCCAAAGGTTTTATAGTTGGAAAATGGAGAAAATCTGCTGGCATTACTTCACATATTGTTGAACTTACCACTTTGGATAGATTTTGCACTGCAGGATCTTTTCCCCAGTATTCTGTTGTTTTACTGGTCAAATTTAATTTGGAAGTAATAGAAAACAGAATCTTTCCTAAATTAAGAAAGAGAAAGAAGGAAAAAGTCTCTAGGCAGAACCTTGGACCTGAACAAGTGCGTGCCTGTTTCCCTAGAGTTGTTAACAGGGTGATGAATGTAACGCAGATTCAGTTTTAGTTAAAGTTGCTGAAAGATTCTTCCACTCCAGCCATACTCAGACCACAGGAAAGCATTATTCACTGAAGCACTGTATATCATATGTTCTTTTGCTGATTACGTTTTGGTTATAGCCAACTTTCCAAGAATCATGTATTCCAAATCAGATTTATAGTTGCCATGTTAACAAATAAAAAATTATCCTTCGCCTTTGTTCTACAAGACCTTTAAAGAAAAATGGAGGAACTGAACTTCTAATATTAATAGGGACTGCTAAAGTGCCAGTGTTTGCTAACCATTTTCTTTTATATCACTGCTAAATATAGGTACTCCTTAATCATTCCCTTGGGGAATATTATTCTGTTGATGTGCTAAAGAACATTGTGGAATTCCATTAATCTTTGTTGGTAGTAATGATGTCAATCTCAAGAATACTTGAAACATATAATTGGAAAGTTTATAGAGATGGTCTTGGTTATATAAGTTAATATATCATTAATAGCATTGTACATGGGAAAACAGATTGAATTATATGCTCATTTCCTCAATTTATGAGATCTGTAATGTTACCTTGCTATTGGAGAGGAGGAAACCCCTCACCTTCTATTGCCCAAAGAAACAACTCTTTTCTATGTTGATCTACTTCCATCCCTTGAGAAAACTATCTCTAAAAAAAAAAAAAAAAAGTCATTTTAGGGAAAGTGATTACTGTTTTTGAAAAGCCTACCTAGGAAAAAAAAAGGCACCGAGTATTGCCTTAAGGTAGGTTCCCCACTGCTATAATGAAAGAGTTTGACAGTGTAGCAATCACCCTGTTCACTGGACTGGGGTCCAGTGGATAATGGCAAGTGTTGCTTTTTAACATAAAAGATATGTTCAGCTTCCCAGTTTTCCAGAAAGTACTGCTTCAAATGAATACTATGAATGTTTAAGCAAATGAGAAAATAGTTGTTTCTGTCTTTTAGCCTTTCCATTTTAACTATTTTTGTGGGATTTTTGTCAATTATGCTCCTTTTTCCTTCTTTGGGACTCCTGCAAAATATTTTGCTGATCCCTGAAAATGCTCCTCTCTTTAAATATGGACGGCTTTTGTTTATCCATGAGTGGATAATCTGAGTTGCAGATTGTTTCTGCAATATGTATTAGTTCAAGCAGAGCAGTGTACGTACGTAACTATACAGCTTTGACAGCTATGAATTCAGAAGCAGCATCACAGTTTCGTGTGGCACAAAGCTCGAGCTCAAAATGTGTGCTGATCTCTGCTGGACCTGGGAGCACTCAGAGATGTGATTCAGAGATAATAAATTTTCAGGTAGGTGACAGCAAAGTAAATGCACGTAGGGATGAATACAGGATTGCATGTAGGCTCTTCAGTCTTTCTGAAAACCAGAGCACTGGGAAGGCCATTGCAAAGACATCTGAGTAGCAAAGACTTCTAATCTGGTGAACTTGGATTTCTCTATTAGCTACACATTATCTCACGTACTAACCAAGCTTTCCTATCACGTAAACTCTGCGGGCCCCTTTGCCCTGGATTAGAGACTGCACTGAATGTGATGATCCGTGGTGGTCAGATGGATATTTACAGGGATGTGGGAACCTGTTCAAACTCATCTTTTCTTAGAGATGGTGTTGCTTGATAGCAAGTCTTTCAGTTCTAATGAGTGTTTGCCCAGGAAATCTATTGAGACCAAACTTCAATTTACTTGAAGAATATTTCACATTTTACCTCTCTGTTTTTCATGTGGAATGGAATTTCTGGTGCTTTTCGAAAATTTGTATACAATTTTGCAGATTTTACTGCCTGTCAGCTGGCACAGAATTTAAGACTGGAAGTTTAAAAATACAGGAGTTTCCTCTATTTCCTTAAGTATTTCAGCTGATTAATGCAAGATCATAGTCTTGAATATTCATGAAGGTTTAACTATAATTTTTTCTTAGTTGACCCAAAGGTGAGACGAGCAAGTAGGTTACTAGTTAAGGAGCAGGATTGTAGGCGGTTTTCTCGGTGTGGTGTGCACACATGCACAGTAGGAAAGCAATGGAGATGTCTAGTTAACTACTCCCCTAAAAAACCTTGTATTGGAACATGGTCTTGAGACCAGTTAACAAGATTGTTTTAAAAAAATAACTGTAATTGCATTTCAATAAAATTAGTCTTTTAAAACTCTAAAAGATGCAGTAGGGGAAGACAATGCAATAGGTAGTTTATATATCCTGTTTTATGGTCATTATTGCTTTTACAAGTTAAATCAATGTCAACATAGAAACAAAGAAGTGACTTGTGGCTTTTTTTTAATATGCAAAATTCAGTCAGTATTTTGTTTTATGAAGGTTGATTTATAGTATACTTTTAGATTTACAGTATAGTTTTACTGTATTTGGTATAGTTATATTCCTTTTAATGTCAAATACCATTGCCATAGATGTCATATCTGGGTGTTGGACAGCTGTATGGGAAACTTTAGAAGTGACCAAAGCCTCAGTGAGCAGTATGGGAAAGATGAACTCCTACAGCCACATTGCCTAACTCTGTAATTTTTTCTGGAAAACCTCAGGCAACAATATGGATCTGTGAACTAGATGGGCCTGTGCTTTGTTTTGGATCTGTGTACGGGCAGTAAATCCAATGGGTCAAGTTCCTGGATATTTGCTGACCTCTCTGTAATCCAGACTGCTGGGTTCAGTGAGTGCCTGATGTCAGATCTGTTACGTGCACTCACAGATGTCTCAAAATTTTGCACAGATGAATATTCTGGGTAGTGCCACTGAGAGGCTAAAATAATTGATGTATTTCTTCTTTGCCTTCTGTTTTCCTCTTCTCTATCATATTTATGCAATTTTTAACAACCGTTTCTATTCCCTCAGTAGTCAGTGAGAAATATATTTTGTAGAAGCAGGGCTTAAATATGGTGCTCAATGTGGCAATCCACCCCTTGTATGTGCATAGAGTGCAGCTATCATTGAACCTATTAGTTGTAAATTTATTCTAGAACTGTATTTACAATAGCTCAAAGAATTTGAAACTTTTTCTTTTTTTTGCCATTCACTGACGCTAATCTTATGAAGGTGTTGTAGATGCCAAGTTTTGCATCATGTCAAGCAAAATTTTAGATTTTGGGGCAGGAAATTGTGTATACATGGAATGTTAAAGTAAAGAAGAAAAATTGTGCAGGGAAATAATTTTTGGTAGAATGTAATATGGAAAATATGACAAAAGTGCTATGAGACTGATTTGTGTTTCCTGACCTTTATCACCTGATGTCAACTTTGTATCCCATTTCCTGGTAGTGACAGATAGAAATTTATTATGTTGTGTGCCAATATAGAATATTTCAGGCTATTGAATTTTCATCTTTTGACTGTGGTTCAGACTTTTTTGCATCTTACTGATTTAACTTGTTCACAGTTGACAACCTGATGCTATCTGGGTAATTTACCTTCTCTTCTTAAATCATCTTCTACTTAGAAAACTTTTCTTTCCATTCCAGCCCACTCCTCTTTTTGAAACTTGGATTTAACTCCTTTCATTTTTCCTAATGATGTTATGCCCACACATATTCAGATGAACTGAATGGCAGCTGCTATTATCCCTGTATACAGCCCTCCAAATAAGATTGTTATGTTTTCTGCATCTTGACTTCAATAACCTTCAGCAGTTTGGGTTTCAGACAATATAAAGATGTACACGCTCCAGCACTTCGTGCAACATGTTTTGTATTTGCTGCTTTTAAAATCTTGACTAAATATTAGTTTTCCCACCACCATAGATTTTCATCCATATCACACATTTTAGACTTAAGATTTAAAAATTTGCCTTTGGCTTTTCCAAAGCAAAAAATTAATTGTATTTGAAATGTGTTCCTTCTGTAAATACAGCGGACATAAAAAAGGTCAAGATGAAGGTCAGTGTTACTTCCTGCACTAAATGCCACAGATGTCTTGGCTTTGTCTAAGTCATGTTCAGCCACAGCTGAACAGGAGTTAATGGAGTAACTTTTACCAGTGTTTTATTTTGATTAATAGTTATAGTCAAATCCTAAATGTGTCAGTTAATTCTGTGTGCTGTGTCAGTGTTCAGAGGACCAAAGAAATACTATCTTTCTACTGTCTAAAACGATAGACTTTTTAATGAGAAAATGGCGTATAAAAATCATTCCACTATTAATATGTACACTAGTACAGAAGATTTTTATGTCTGCATAAAAGCAGAGAAACACTATAGAGTTAGAAAATAGCAATAACATTTGTAAGTATCTGCGAATAGGATGGTATGTCTAGTATCACGATATCTGTGACAACAGTAGACATTACGTTAGGTGTGCCATATATCCACTGCTTATTGCCCATTAAAAGTTTTGTATTTAACTTTGTAATGATTTAAATGTATTTATAAGAAATATTTAGCATCAGTGCTTTACATTTTCTTTATTATTTATAATTTATTTCTTTTATTAATGAATTAATATTTTGGTTCATGTGATTTTATCACATTAAAAAAAGAAAGAAAAGCCAAACAAATCTGTTGTCTGCGACTAAAAGTAATGCCTAAAGGTAGCAATTCATTTGGAACTTAGCTAATGTGATTAAGGCATGAAAATACTTTCTCTCAAATCATCTTTTCTGCTAATAGGCATGGCCTGATTAAATAGAAAGAAGTAAGAACATCTGTACAAATTTCAGAGGTCTGCGGGGTGTAACCCTCTCTTTTATGCAAGCCTACAAAAATGCCTGGAACCACAATACTTTGAATACTTTTGGTATTTTTTAGTAGTTTTGCTGTGAAAAGATCCGCTAACTATTCAATTGATGTATGTCAAACCTGCTATGTAAATTTTCAATTTTATGTTGTTGGATAGCCTGGTTGGTTCTTTAAAATTAACTAAAATTGAGAAGTTGTGCATGAACAAAATAGTATTCATTTGACAGTGTAGACTTTTCTTTTAGGCAGTTGGTTCATGAATGTGATGTGGGATGTAGAGTTCAGGTGTTTAACTCTTACTCATTTAAGATGACTCAGATGTACTGCACTATTGTGTAATATTGTAGGAAAGACGTCCAAGCCTTAAATTGTGCTTCCCTAGGCAGAGCTGCTAAAGGGAGCAGCTGAGTAAACCAGTTTCTGGACCTGATACAGTCCTTATCTGCAGCTTGCTAGGGTTTGGATAGAGTAGGATTACTATTTGTAAGTGCATGACTTAAGATTGTTGATATCATACAGATGAGAAGTTGGCATTGGAAACATTTTGATATAATAGTTTCTTGTCAGTCAATATTTGACCGTTAGTCTCTCCTGGCTAGCTGAAGTTTGAAATCTGTTTTGATGTTTGTGGTATATTTGGCCAGAACAGGTCTACTACTTTCACTATTCATGCAAAACTTTGAGGTGTACAAACAATTTTACTTAAATCTGGTTGATGCTGATGGTGGCAAGCTCTAAGTGGATGGTGCAGAGAAAAGGCATAGAGCTCTGTGTGGTAAAGAAAATGACTGGCTTTCTTTTGGTCTCTGGGTGATTAAAACTGTGGAATGGCTCTTCAGAGGGCAGTGTCAGTGAGGAACACAGTGGATGCCATTTAAAGAGCTTATTGATTGAAGTAGAAATAGATTGAGCTTCCTTTCCCTCATGGCTGATGGGAAAGAAGCAATGAAAGTTGCCTTTTGTGCCAGCAGGTTTATTTTAATAGGATCAATTTTATCAATGTGAAATTGGATTCAGTTAATGATGATGGTCTCTCACTCTTGCTGAGAGCCTGTAATTGGCTATGAAAGACAGAAATATAAAATTTAGAGCATCTCTGCTGCTCTTCTATTATGATAAAGTATATACAATTGATCATATTTTCTATGTATTTGTATATAATTAGATTATTATTCAGTCTTTTAAAAAGTAATTATAAATACTTGGGAAATAAAAGGTCATGTTGTCCCTTCTTAACTATTTAATTAATTGACCTCTGGCAATTTGTTTCCTAGACATTGCTGCTGCATGACTGAGGCACTGAAGCCTACTCTTTCCAATCAAACATCTGAATTAAACAAAGATCATTTGCAGCCCTTTAATTACTGTGATGAACCTCTTTGCTTCTATTTCTAGGTCACAGTAATAACTGTTACAGGGCTGCTGTTTAAATACTTCATATTTATAGATTTTAAAAGAGATGCACAAGTCTCTGTACAATAATAATGAAAAATGGGGTTAGGAAAAAACAGAAAAGTCCTGTGCATGAGAAGTCATGAAAGGAGCGTTGCTGTACTGGTGTCTCTGCTCTTGTTTCCTCCTCTTGTGTGGCATTGGGTAAGCGTAAGTTTTCCCAAACCGTGTGCAAGTGTGTTATGTACAAACATCAAAACCAAGATGTTAATTTGAAGACTTTTCTATCCTACCAACTTGTCTGTCTGTTAGAAGTGAGATACAAGAGCTTTTTGATTTTGTGAGGTTTGTTTGAACAGACTCTTTGGGAGGAAAAAGAAAAAAAAAAAAGGGATTGAAACACATATTTTAATAGTTTATATAGCTGACTAATGTCAGGCACATCATGTATTTATAGCTCCTGTGTCTAAAGTTTTGTATTTTTCACCTGTGTTTTATCTTACATAAATATGCAACTTAGCTGAGAACATTCATGAAATACTTTCAGTAGTGTCTTGACTGATGGGTAAGGCAAATTATCACCTTACTGAACTGTTTAATAAAGCTGCTAGTTAATAGTTTCTCATCTTTAGACAGTATTTAAAAGTCTAAACAAACTTTATTTGTTTTACAGTTTTGTAGTTTCATTTTAATTCAATAGCATCTTCTGTGGTATATTCTAATATATCCAATGGTGCTTTCTTTTTCGGGTATGCATATGGTTTGCAGAGATCCATCTAGCAACGTTTTGCTTGTTTTTTCATATTTTATTAACCAGAAGATTAGACCTACATTTAATGTTGAAGTTTCAACTGTCTGCAATGATATCTTGACAGATTATAAAAAAAATTTCCAAATTTCAAATAGTGTAACAACTTCCTTTGAAGACTTAAAATGAAATACAGAGTTTACTAATGAATACAACAGAGATGTTCAGCCAGTTGCTGGTGAATCTGCTGTGAGGTAAACATGCTTGCCACATACTTTGCTCAAAAAAAAAAAAAAAAAAGGCAATGAAATATTGCTGAGTTATCTCAGATTTTTTTTTCCTGGTTTTATAAGTACTCTTGCATGACAGAGGCAATTCATAACCTTAAGACTTCATTTTGTGGTTGTGTGCAAGTCAGGAAAGGCTGTTGAATAAATCACCAATACAGTTGGGACTAACTTATTTTTTAATTTAATGAAGATTTATTTAATTCTAGAGTGGAAAACTTCAACATCAGGGATTAAGGAAGTCCATAAGGAGGATACCAAATACCTGGTTGAGGAGGGTATTTGGAAGGTTGATGACAAGTGAGATCTTATGTATTGGAAATAGGTGTGGGTTTCCTAAACTAGAAGAGAGAGAATGTCACTGTCACCATCTTTCCTATGAGAAAAGCTGAGCATTAAAGGCCATGACTGGGGAAGTACCTTCCCAAGTCCTGTGTGAAGGGAAGTTTGCGTAATAATGAGTGGTATTATTTCTGATTACCCAAAGTATTTGCGCTTTGTGGGAGCAGACTTTGGAAGAATCTCACACAGTCTGGGAGGAGTGCCAGCTGCGAATTCTAGTATTTCCTCACCTTTCACTATGATTGAAATCCACAAGTCATCATCACCCAAATATCTGTCACCACAGCACCTGCTGTTTGACTTGCTAGTCTCAAACTAGTGAGCCCAATTTATGTCACTGGTTTTGGTAGCACATGCCAGTAGGTTGCAAAAAATGTCACCTTCAGAAATGGTACAGCCTCCCTTATCTATGAACCCTGTGCTCCAGAGCTGGAGAAATTCTTTGCACTGCTTAATGCGTGCGGGAGGTCTGAAAAGCTGATGGCCGTTTCGGTGCGATAATGTAGCTCTCAACTTCTGTACTTGCTGCCATACTTCTGACCTACCAGTAACCATGGGAAAAGTCATAGCAACCTCCCATTGCATCAGCCAGCTCTGCTTCATCATATCAGCGTGCTGTCTGTATCAGGGCATGCTCTCAATGACTAAATGATGATAAAATACATGTGGTACATCCAGCTCAAAGCTGGGAGAGTACATGAGGGAGGCGTCTCTCTGTTTGTTATAAACATTTATTATGAGTTTCCACTACTGGCCTCAGCTGGATACAGGACTCTTGGCTGGATGGACTTTGAGTCTCGTCCTGTCTGGTGGTTCTTGTGCACCTATTGCGTAGGAAGCTGAAGTGCTTTGCCTGAGGCTCTGACTACAGCCAGGCATTTAAAGCCTCAGCACTTGCCTTCCTAGATTGAACCCACAGAGTCCTGAAAAAGCAGCAGGACACTCGCTGACAAATCTAATAATATCTTTCAGAAAACTGGGTCCAACGTGCCAAATGCTATAAATATGCTGTAAATACGAGGTTCCAGCTACTCTGTCCTTTTCTTTTGGTTTTGCAAACGTCTCTGTTGCTCATGAAGAGAATGAAAATGAATGAAAACACAATGAAACAAATTGCAGTTCTAGTCCCCATCTGGGACCAGCAGGCTTGAATTTTCAAAATAGAAATGCAAACAAATGATCTCTAATGAGAAACTATGTAAAAATAATACTATCATTTTAGATATCTTCTGTTTTCTGAGTGGGGGTTAGATTTTTTTCTTTCTTTTTTCTTTTTTTCTTTTTTTTTCTGATGTTGAAATGAGCAATTATCAGGTTTGATTCAGTGTTTTAAATGCAGTTGATGGTTTATGCCTGGCCCAGTTCATAGAAAACTCATGCATCATTAATATGGGATTTTCATGCACTTGGAAGAATGCATTCTACACTCTTCCAACAGAAAGCAGCCTCTTTAGTATGTACAATATATTCATTAAATACCTTTCCTTGTTTATACAAGTACTCATGTCTCCATTATTCATTCAAGCAGAAACTAATACAAAATGTGGTACATCTGCTGCAGCACCTAAAAGTAACTAAACAAAAACCCCTAACCTTTTACATAGGAGGAGGTAATTCTGCTCGCTTAAGAGGAATTCTGCTGCATGTTTTTTTCCATAGTTGGAATGTCATCTAATTTCTGATGGATATCGGGTGACATTAGATTCCTACATTTGTTTTCAAAACTGGAGGATGGGTATTTTCTCTAATTCAAAACTGAAAATATGCGTATAAATGCATTGGTGTCCCTTTCGGTGGGAGGGGTGGCTGGAATTGCAGGGGCTCACTGGGGCTCCCTGCCGTACCTGAGGTAAGCGACTGGGCAATGTTTTCTGTTGAACCAGTCTGATGCAGATAGTGTTTATTTCACGCACGCAAAAAGGAACAGTTTTGAGAATTAAAACTGACAAGGCATTTGCCTAGGATCAGGGAAGTGCTAGATTCAAATGTTTGCTCCACTTTGGGCCGCGGTGGCCCTTCCCTGTCACAAGGCATGTCCTGCCTGCTGGGCTCTCAGCTGTTCTCCATCTCTCCTGTTTCCTTCAAAAACATTGAGGAACTGATTTATTTTCCTAGTGTTGAATGAAAAAATAACAATTCCAAGCCTCCAGTTTTCATGAAATAAAAATGTTTTCTGGCCCTCCCTGTTATTGCCATATTATTTAGCACTACTGAGAAGCCTTTCCCTAATGGCGTGTCCACCCAGATACGCTTGTTTTTTTTGGGGGTGGATTTCATACCGAAACACTGGAATATAATTTTGCAGATATTCTTTTAAGATTTGAGGATGAGGACTTTGATCTTTCTGCACAGTTGTAGAAAGATGGCTTCATTTTAGAGGAACAGTTCTCCATCCTGGTTCTAGGAGGTACCATCTTGGTCTCTGTGTGCGGGCTGTGTGCTGGAAAGATGAAAAAGTCTGAGTGATGTGGGAATTGGAGCTGACTCCTTGATACTGAGGAAAGTGGTCGGATTCCCAGGGAGTCAATCTGTGAGGGCATTGCATGCCAAAGGATGCAGGGTTCGTATGCAGCTAGGTATGCATCCAACCTCTCACCAAAAGACTCCTACGCTTGTCAAAGCGTATTTGCTGCAAACATAAGGCAACATAAGATCCTTCTTGATGAAGCAGAGACAGTTCTTTGCATTAATCCATGCTGCAGCAGTCGCTATAGGCATTTAGATAAATCATTAAAGTCTTGCAGTATCTTTGAGCAACGATTTATTTTTTTCTTTTTAGAGGATATAATCAGGTAATTTGAGAAACTCATTGTGTAAATGCAGCTTTAAAATAACACTCTACTTTGCCATTCCATTATGTATATCTGCTGTCAACAGTTTATTTTTTTTAATGTGAGTTTCTTAAAAGTTTGGAAGTTTTCTAAATCCTGATACTTTAATGGAGACTGTAGATGAAATATAATCCTCATCTATTCATAACCAGTCAGAAATAAACAATTTTTTCAAGCCATTAGAGCATACAGAGGAAAAGTTCATGAACCAATCATTTGGGGCTTTTGGCAGACCATACGGAACTTTTCTAACAGCTATTTATAAGGTCCTAATGTGTTTATTTTCTCAATAAATCTGACTTATTGCTGAATGTGTTGGTTTCATAGTAAAATAAACACTGAAGATTACAAACATAACCTTTACTAAAGTCTTCTGAAAGCCGAAGGCTTAATTTAATAAATGTGATATTCCCTATATTGCCTGGGAAATGCATGCCAGCTCTAAGAAAAAAGAAAAAAAGAACAGCCTGAACCCTTATTTTAAATTACAAAATCAATTGTCACCAAGATTACATTATAACTGAGTCATTTGGCCTGTAAGAAGTATTAATAATGGATGGATTGATAGATAGAAGAACTAAGAACGGATAAATGAGCAAAGAGGTATACCTCAGTGGTGTTGTTGAAGGCTATGTGGAAGAAATACCGTGTCTTTTTATAAATATACAAGCTTAACTTCATTTAGAGATTGCTTAAATTTGCTTAGCTTAATTCTGTAATTTACTAACAAAGTTACATGTAGTTCAGCAGTTTCCAAGTGCTCTGAAAGCATTTACATTGTGACTTTTACTGGTTTAATTAGAAGAATTTAAATCATTGTACTGTAAATCAGTGTGCAGTTTCTCCAATATTTTGCCCCTTGCCAGTGCCAGAGATGAGCATCCTACTCCACTAAATTTAGTGGCTCTGTTACCCATGTTGTTGAATCCGGATTTCAGCTCTCATGTATAAGATGATTATAAAATCTTCAGAAAAAGCAATTAAAGAGTAACCAATCCATAAAAGAAACTTTCTCTTTTTATACTGTGTCCTCAGAAATCCTGTCTGATGTGTATGTGAACGTCCTCATTAGGCATATAATTCCTAATTCTTTTAGTGAATCCTACTAAGCTCTTGACCTCAATGATATATTTCAGTAATGAGTCTGTAGGTTAATTACATATTGTGTTAGAGTACTTCCTTCTGTCAGCTTTAAATGCATTGCTTTTGAACTTCGTTAGATACTCCCTTGTTCTTGTCATATTAAAATGTATCACTACAGACTATCAAATAGACTTTTGTGTTGGATTCATTATTTTATTTGTCCATTGCTAAACAGACTTCATCTTTTCTTCTTCCTGGTAAAGTCCCTTCAAACTTCAACATTTAGATTTCACATAATGAAAAAGTTGCTTTATGTAAGTTTTATTGCGCTTCCAGTATGTCCAATTGCATGGGTGGGAAATGAACTTGGCTACGATTTGGTGTAATGCTGAGCATCCAGTGTCAGATAGACTGCTTTATATAACATAGCATTGTTTCAATATATCATTTATTTTCAAAAGAACTTGAATCATGGCCATAGAATGTGCTTTATGTGCACGCTTTGTTCTCAGATACAAGCCTGCAGGATCTCAAACAATTAAAAAGAAGTTGTCATTCCAGTTGCTGAAACGCCAGTGCTTTGGGGATAGTTTGGGAACGGCTCCAAGGGACATGCCTGGGAGGGTGGACCTGGATAGCAGATTGTTTTTAAGAAAACATCCTTCTTCTGAGTGATTTTATGTAAAAGAAGAAAGAGACCATTGAAATCCATTAAAAATGCTTTGTATTTTTGGAAATGGTTTTTAAAGTTTAGAAAAAATGGACCAGCTGGACTCAGGATCTTACTACACTATACAGTAGTTATCTGTTTTCTGGGTGACACTGTGGACATTTATAAATGCCAGAAATGTTGGTCTATGCCAGGTTTTTTTTGGGGGTGGGGTTTTTTTTGTTGTTGTTGTTTTTGTTTGGGTTTTTTTTGCAGAAATGGGACAGGCTTTTTCTGCTACTGGGAAAGCTGCAAATTTCTGATACTTCCTTCAGTAATTACTGTCTTGCAGAGCTTTTATGAATATTTTGTCTTCCCAGTGAATCATTTAAGCCATATTTTACTAGTTCAAAAGAAAAAAGGTTATAACAATAAACATGGTCATCTCATTCCCCATTTTTCTGAAAGTAATTAAGAATTTACTGGCAAGAGTTCATGCTGTGGTAGTCTGTAAATCTTGTGCAGATCCTTAAATACTGGTGTCATAAATACATTAGCTAAGTCAGAATGAATACATCGGTTGGGAAGGAGTTTTTGAGTAGAATCAGTATCATAAAGAGTCTGTGCCCAGGCAAATGCTCAGAGTTTATAGAATTAGCTTAAAATGAACACTTCCTTAACAGCAGAGCAACCTGGGCCATTTTCATTTGTTTAAATTGTGATTTATTTAAGTTTTGTTTCGACTGCTACTTTGTATTTCTGTTGCATTTGAAATAGTTGTAAGACAAGAATTTCTTTGACTTCATTCTGGTTTCTCAGAGGTCAGTGACAAAACTCCTACGAATTTTATTCTGACCTCTTTAAGGCAGGGAACATAACATCTGTGGCTGATCCTGCAAATGATTGTATATGGGTGAGCTTATGTCCAGTTGTTCTATATATATATATGTATGTCCAGAATGGGAAAAAGTGTGTTTGCACTGCACAAAAGAGCTCCAGCCCTGACTGGACCTTCTGGAGGCTTCTGTAAGATAAATAGAAAATATTTTATAATTATATTAATATTTTATTATTAGAAAATATACTTTGTTGTTGTCATCGCTATTGTTCCTGGAAACAACTCGTTGGGCCAAAACCATACAAAAGTACCAGAATACTTCTAGTTCAAATCTGATTGATGCAACTGCTGAAATTATTCTGGATATCAGCCTCTGTAGTTTGTTTAGTATGTAAATGGCCAGATTTATCAGCTTAGCAGAATGTAGCAGTGTTAGTCATGTCTAGCCTTGTGATTTTAGGTGGTTAACTTGTACAAGACTAGTGCTACCCCAACCTGTTAGTAAATCAAGAATAACAACTTACTCCAAATGTTGACAAAAGTTTATTGATGAATTGTGGTATTATACCTCCTGAAAAACTCCCACATTGAAGATACGATCAAATTACAAAAGTGGGAAATAAATCACAGGTAGAAATGTGTTATTTCTAGTATCTTGCCACAAGACAATTCTCTACTGAAATGCATGCACAGTTCAGTTCATGCTCTCTCAGAACCTACTGGTGTATGGAAATCACTTTTTTGAATTATCTAATTCTGTTGCTCTCTGCGCTTGTAGGTAGTGTGTCAGGGAATGATTTTAATTTTATACCACCTATGTAATGTTGTTTTGGATCCGTCACCCATGTGTTACGTAGATTCAAAGTTAGAATGACTATGTTTAGCTCTACTTTACGTGAGAGGAGCCTTCATTTAAAACAAAACAATAAAGAAGAATCTCACCTAACTGTCAAGATTTTCCACACTCACAATTTTTTAATAGCAGCAGTCACCAACCCAGCACTTAAAAGCAATAAAATGAATAGTTAAATACACCATGAATCTTATATTTCATACATAATAAACAAGTGTGTTGTCATAATCAATTATGGAGAAACACATATGATGGCAACTAAAACTGCTAAATTTCTCTGACGATGATGGGTTTTGCTGGATTTTTAACTTGTAGAATTTGACTTTGTTATCTGCCAAATATTTTTGAAGCCTGTATAAGAACATTTCCATTATCCGTTTCACTTCTTGCCTGTATGTGTTTTGATAAATCATTTCCATTTTAATTTCTTGAAAACAATATAGTCTATTGTAAGTTATCAGAAATAGTGTAGGATACTGTCAATATAATGTGAAAATATTACGGAGCTTGCGCTTGAGTTATTATGTTATTAACACACATATTTATAAATATACTTTTAAAAATTATTTTCAGATAATGTGGAGGATATTTTGCTTTGAGGCTTCCAGTTAGAGGAAGAGAAAAGCTTCTAATTTGGTGGCTCTGTATGTTCGATAATAGATGTGTGCATATGCTTTTTTTAAAAAAAAATTATACCGACAATTTCAGAATTAAGTTATTCTTAGCATACTTTCCTTGATCTGAAAAACTTATTTTCAAAGTAAGTTAAACAGTCTTAACTGCTTTTTACTGTTTGGGTTATTGTGTGAGTTTCATTTCTCTTAAGTTTAGAATGGTTGGAATAATGTGTAATGTTTATTGCATATACTATTTGACAGGAATGTGGTCATCTACTTACTTTCATGAAGTCAAGATCAGCCTCGTAGGTTCTCTTTCTCATGCACGTACATGCTCAAGAAAAGAGACAAGGGAGTGAAGAAATCCAGACCTATATGTTTGCCTGCATATAGCTCTATTCAAATCAAGAGGCTGCTGAACGAATTGTACAACAACATTGCTCTCTTTTTAGGACAGTTCTCCCGTTAATGAGTCCACTTCCAAACACTGACAACTTTTTTTCTTTTTTAATTGTGTTTTAAATCTGTTTCTTTAGGTAAAAGCATAATTACTTAAGCATTGTATTTGATTTGCACACAATTGTTTGCAATTGGCATTTTAAGAGGAAATTATCTTTATTTTCTTAATGTGAAAAATATTATATATTGATGGATGAGCATATAATCTGTGTGGAAAATGTTTTGTTAAATCATTAACACTAGGTTGTTTGTCTGTTGAATCAACGACCTTTTGATGGCAACAGAGATTTCACTGTGATCGTTTTTAATATTCTTCTTTTCCCATTAGGACAAGGAGCAACAGTTTTAAAGCAGCCTCTGTTTCACTTTGATATGAATAGATAAATTGTCAAAGCTGCCAACAAGAATGCTTCCGTATTACGGGGTATGTTGTAAGCAACACTACACGCAGTGTTCTTGCTGGTAAACACAAACTGTGCACATTTAGTGGTGCAGCTCAGTTCTCATCCTTCAGCTGAATTTAATGAGCTATAAGACTGATGAGATTTTGGAGAATTGGGTTAGTGTGTGCTGAGTGGGAGACAGATATGGGATGACATTTTTTCTGAGTTGCCCTTTCCCACCACTTACCAGCGGAGGTGAAAGGATACGAGTGGAGTATGTGCACTTTGTGTATTGTTCCACAGGAAAACACTGCTCTCCAGAATTAACCCTTTTTAAAATGCTCTGTAACGGCAAGGAAATGCAAAATCATGTTTAGCCTTAATGCTCCATGTCTTTTTGAAATGAAAAAGAATGATTGGTTTTCAAAGTATTGCCTGCAGCGTTTCTTAGGGGTACTGCACCGTGCCATTACTTCTTAGAGATTTGAGTTGCAGTCCCAGACGCATCCCTTAGCTCTCTGCGTTGGACGGGAGCGTGTGTCACATTAATTATGCTCTCAGCTACTACTGTCTTGTTTGGTTTTTTGCTTGCTGGATTGAAGCAAGTTGATTCTAGTCTTGGCCTATTTTGAAGCCATCTGAAAACAGCTAAAAACAAGCTAAATCCCAGCCAAATGGGTAGTAAATAATACATACAGCCTTTAAACAGAAAATTTAGCAGCTTGCTAGCTGAGGAAGTCACTAAGGCTCCCATCAGCACCAAGATATAGTAGACTTAGTGGTTCTGAGCACTGTCGTGTGTCGCACAGATATTTAGCTTTCAAAATGTAATGCTCATCTCTTCTTTGGAGGCCTGAGCTCTTTATACAGCGAACAGGGAGAATTAGGTGTGTAAGAAGAGGATCCCAACCAGCCCTCATGCTGAGGGACTAAACAGACACCAAGTGGATTACAGAAATGCTGAAGCCTGACATGATTTTTTTTTTCTTTTCCCCTGTGCAGACCTAAGTTAGAAGCCTTTGTGAGACTGGGATTTGCAACTTAATACTTCTTCTGAAGCCATTCCTCTTTATAGGCATAACTGACTCCATATTTTCTTTGAAACCTGGTCATAAAAAAAAAAAAAAAAGTAGTTGTGCTTTTGTTCTTTCTATAGTGGCCTGCTGGCTGGTAGAGGGAGCCTGCTTGGGAAGAGGACTCAGGTCCAGCATCTTCACTCTGAGAACATCACACACTTGCTACCTCTGTGGGAAAGGCCTTAGCAGGAACGTAGGTCTGGCTGAAGTGGAGCTGTGCCAATACACAGTCAGGCGATTAAGATTTATAGGGCCAGAAAGAAAAAAATAGAAGCAGTGAAATACCACGAGTATTTCACCAATAAGGAGAAAATGGGTTTTGCTATAAACATTCATTTGATAAAATACAGAAATGCTGTTATTAGGGAACAGAGACTCCTGTCTGTTTCTTCAGCTCCTGCGTATTTTAAATGTAGGTATACATCCCTTCTGAGCAAGGACAGTACTGAAACAGGGGCTTCCATTTCTCCAGCTCTAATTGCTAGGTTGCCATAGAAAAGATGGATGGCAGCGCTTCCTCAGCTCTTCTCCGTTCTCTGGGATGCTGGGCTGTGCTTTGTTTTTGTGGCTTTGCTGAGTGCATCCCCTGAACTTGCCTGGCCCCGCAGAGAGCCGCGGTGTGGGCAGGTCTTGTCTGCAAATCCTGAAAGAGCATTTGTATGAGCCCAGCTCTGAGGTGTTTGGCACGCCCCGCACTCTTTCTGCCCTTTGGGAACTTGAAAAGTGAAGACTAAGGTACCTGTGGCCGTTCGGACATGTAGGAGGTGAAGAGGGGGCTGTGAATTGCACTCTGGGTCTTAGTACCTATGTTCCACTTAAGTTTCGCTTCAGACGGCCTAAGTGCTTTTTTGGACCTGGGCCAACACTTTTACCGTCATACTTTGGGTGGCCAGTATATATTATGGTGGTTCTACTAGGCATTAAGTCGTTTCTGTGTTTGATATGCTTTGAGTATTTAAAAGTGTTGAAAATGATTTCTGCCATTCAGGTCAATTGATTTGAAGAAGAGATTATCCATTCCTGCTTTTTATTTCAGAAATGTTTGTGCTCCTCTTTGTGAATAATTTACGTGATTTGACTAGCTGTGTCCCAGCATTCTTTACTGATACTGCTTGTATAAATGTAACGGATTTATTTATGTCTCAATATTGGCTAAATGAAAATAACCTACAAAAGAAAGAATCTCCAAAGAACAACATATACATTATTTATTCAGCTCTCTGGCAACTGTTGCTGATCTGTTGAGCTGAGTTATTTTCAGAGTTCTCAGGAAAAGGATGAATTAAAAATTTGGTATTGACGTTAGAAAAGTCAGAGTGACCTGCTTCCCCATAAACCAGTTTCACATTAGGCCATCTGTTAGGGAGATTCGCAGTCAGCTTTTAATGAAAAGGTCAGATTCTGCTAGTTCACAAGTAGCTATAGTGAACTTTAATTCACAATTCCTTAGAATTGAAATCAGCACGAAGCACAGAGCTGTTAGCTGGGTTTCAGCTGAGAAGGTTTGAGATCACTTTAAAAAATAAGGCAACTTAGAAAGGAAATGCTAGTTTGAAACAGCAATGTTTGCCCATTAATAAATCTCTCCTAAAGGAAGAAATATCTTAGTGTTTTTGAATAAGAGAAAGACACAGCAGGGTCCAGGGTCAGGTTCTGTTTTCTTGACAAGTGAAGTAGCCATTGAGGAGAGATGCTTTTGCAGACCAGTTGAGACATTTATGTATTGCGATGCATTCTGCATACTAAACGGTAAATATTTTTTCAAATAAAATAATATAATTTTGTAATTAAATCAACATAAAATATGCAATGTTACAGTGCTTTCTGAATTTTTCATAGATGGATGTTGTTCTATTGGACATATTATTTAAGACTGAAAGAATAAGAAAAGTGTAGTCCTACTGATGTATGGTAATACAAAGCTTGGTTTATGAAGGCCTAGTAAAGCCTCATCTGTGAGAGAGACGCATGTCTGTGAGAGATGCAGGACACATTTGGAATACAAGGTCTAATTTGGCTTGATCAGTACTTAAATAATTATTAAAATTGGATGTAGTATGTAATTGAAATACTTGCAAGAGTTCTCCATGCCATCATATTTTACTGGTGCAATGGTCAGTATTTTTGTGGTCCTTATGTCTCTCATACAATCAAGATCGTTTTACCTTTATATAGCCATTTATATTACATGAATTATCCTCATATTGAAACAGTTCATAACAGGACTATAGAAAAGATTAAGATTATTTGATTTGTTTGGTAAGAATGATGTTTGCAAGTAATAGTCATAATCTGCCATTCAATAATTTTATTGCATAAAAATATTAAGCTTTTATTTCTGTCTAAAAGGCATTTAGATCAAAGTCTAGTACTGTGATGTCTTTTATGAGCAGGTACTGGACTCATCACTTTCAAAAAACATACTGTGTATGTATCTTTTCAGGTCTAAAAGATAAAAATATTTCAAAGGGAGAGGAATGAGTATAAGTCATATATTTTTATTAAATATAATTCCAGGGAAATATTTTAATGGAAAAACATCTTCAAAATTATTACAGTTGTTGTTGCAAGAATACAAAATGTGCAGAACATGACAAAAGCCAGGAATTTCTGCTTGAAATTCAGTGGATAGCAATGTCAGCAAAAGGAAATAAATATAGGAAAAATCACTAGTGGTTAAAAATGAATGAATTGTTTAGAAATGGAGTGAAAGAAAGCCAGGAATGAAAGGTCATAATTTGCAGATCACTTTTATCGTCATTAGAATGAAAAGCATCTTCCCTGTGTTGTCAGTGCAAAGCACCTGTATAATTAAATACAGGATCAACTGTAGCTGTATTTCTAACCTAATATAGTCTAATAGTCTACTACTTTAGATACATATGTTAGATGTAAGAGTTATTATTACAAGGAATTATTTTTATACACCTCTTAAAATGCAGGTGTGTAAAAACCACTTTGCAGTGTTAGGAGTTTTGCCTGGACACTTGCTGTTAAGTCATCATTTTGTTGCAATATAAATTTTTACTTGTGTAGTTGAACAAACTGGTTGATTAGACACTAAGATTATTTTTGCTATAGCCCAGTCATGAATAGATTTATCAGGGCACTGCACATTAGAAATATTGTATAATGTGTTCTATATAAAAAGTCAATATTAATAGTCATAAATGACAGGAATATAAAATAAACTAACTTGTAAAGTAAGGTTATAGAGCTGTTTAAATCATGGACAATTTTCAATTTTATTTATTTTATTTATTTATGTAAAATGAAGTTTAGTAGTATTTCAGGAAGTCACTTAATTGAATTTATGAGTATCTAGGCTCCTATTTCCCATTAGGACCACAGATATTTGTTAGTCTGATGTTCTGTCAGCCATCTCAGCTCTATGATATACTCATCTGGCATTTTATATAGTGATGTCATTAAGATAACACATGATTTGTGTCAGATGCTTTGATCCTTTAAGAAGACGTATCAAGTGCAGATTTGTAAATCCGTGTGTTAAAATAGTCACCATAAAGCACCTTTGCTGCCACCAAAGTTTCTTCCTTAATACTTCTAGCTCTAGCAGTGTTGGAAGGTATTATCATTTATTTTATTTTTTTTGTAGAGAAGTAGTTGTATTATGATTTATCATATATGGACATGATTCTGAGCTTTAAAGTTAGAGATCCATTGCTGATTAATCCCCTGTCTCTACGCTTTTATTCTCAATATAGCATGTGCACTTTACTGAGAAATACAGTCCTTAATTCACTTCCACAACTACCTGAAAATAAAATAACTCATCAGGAAACCAGCATGGCACAGCTAGCCAGGCAGGGAGCAGAGAAATGGGGATCTGGCTCCCCAAAGCACCTGTGGACTTTTCTGCCCCCTTCGTGCCTGAACGAGGTTTTGACGAATAAACTGAATTATTTGTGGGAGAGAATAGCTGGGTTCCTGGCCTTACGTAGGAAGACTGTGGAAACAAAGCCCCATTTCTGAGGGGCTGAGGGAAAGCCAACGTGAGGAAGGTAGGATAAGAGATGCCGTGAAGGAAGGTATGAAAAAACCAGCTGGGAAAAGAAGTTTTATTACTCTGTGCGGTGAGAAGGATAGAAAAGGAAGTGATATCTAACTGAACAAAACATACTAACAGCGTTCAGCAATAATTGTTTCCAACAATAACATACTCCTTCTTTCCCTGCATCCTTTTTTTGTCCTTCCTTTCCTGTTTCCTCCATTTTTTGGTATACTTTCAGGGTTTGAAGACCTGTGAGTGTTCCTGTGGCCCCAGCTACTATTGTATTATTACGGCTGTGGGTTGTTTTTTTAATAATCTTTGCATATTCTAGAAGTGAATAACTGAGACATTTATATAAACAAAAGAAAATTTATTTTCAAAAAAATGTAATTTTGTCTGAAACACTAGGAAAAAACCAACAAAGCATGGAAATCATTGAAAAAGAACATATCAAGTGGGATCACCAGGGACAACTTTTAAAGTATGTGCCAATTTCTTATTATTTTTAATAGAAGACATTTTGACTTAAAATTAATACCAGTCTGACACTTCTGAGGTAGAAGAAATATAATTTGTCTGGTTTGTTTAAAATAATTTTTACTTGAAAATCTCACAACATATGCGTTGTATAGCATATAAAGTATTTGGCAGCGAGCCTAAAGACTTTGTAGAAATTATACATTCATATAGATCCTCTGGTCTGCTTGCTTTTCAACCTTCTAGTTTGCTCCGTCATTCATCCATATTTCATATGAAATTTTAGTAAAAATTATTTTAAAATTTCTGCAAGTACCTGCAGGAAAGTGCAAATGTGAAAACTGTGCAGTGAAAATACTCAAGGAAGTTCTTCAGAGTCATTGAAGAGGATACTCATTAACCCTCATTTCTGCAGAAGACAATTCTGCATACCTTCTTATTGGCACACATGGATGTAAAAATTAATTTTTTTAAATTACTTAAACCTGTCTAAGTTATTACCAAAGGTCCAGTTTATGTAAAACAGAGGTGTCTGGGGAAGGATTCCCAGGCCAGTGTTTCACTAAGATTTAATTCCCCTGAGTTAAACTGTTTACAGACAATTCTACACTGTTATCCTTAAACCGCTTTTTATTGACTGTTTAAATTGACAAGATTTCTATGTAATTAATGTTCCTCCTAACACTGGCTGAATTAAATGTTCAAATGGTCTCTATTTTTAATTTTTTTCCCCTTCATATCTGGAAAAGACTTCCTGCTCTAGATGATGCTGGAATGTATCTGGGGATTGCCGTATTCCCAGGTGAAAAGGAAGATGGAGATGAGCGAAGGTTATTGCAGCATCGTCCTGCCCATCTCCCATCATGAGCTAAATAACGACTGCAGGTTGCTCAGGATTCAGTATATCATCAGTGACTATGTTCTTTGTGATATCATTAATTAAGATTCTTACTCTTTTAATGACATTACATAGAAATAGTAAGCAGGCAGAAAGAAGGAGTCCCTCCTTGACATTTTATAACTGAATCACCTTACTTTTAGAAGTGTTCTACTTCTGTCTTATGAAAACACTACAATAAAATCAACATTATAGGAAAGGTCATTTTTATTTTATTGATTTACACTGAGTAGTAAACTATCTTATTTTTGGCTCAAACCTGCTCTAAGCTAATCTATGGGCCTTCTGCAGGTACTTATCTTTCCTTTACAGCTCAGGGTGGAATTCTTTCTTCTGTTCTGTGGATGTTTTAAACCATGAAGAAACTATTTCTCTGAAGTTCAAACTGAAATTCAATATAGAACTGCCTATATTCTTCCAAGTCAATATTGGTTTAGTAACAGAAAAAGAATCAAACATTTCCTTTAAAAGAAAAAAACACACCCAAAACTCCATGATACAATAGTTTGTATATTTTATGCTTCTTATAGCTAATAAAACAGATTATTATTACACTGATACCTCCGATACCTCTGATAATTTAGTGTGAAAATTAAATCTCCCTATTTTATTATGGAAAATTAAATCAGTTGCACTTCCAAAAATACTGGCTAAATTTCCAATATTTCATTTTCAGAATTGTAATTATGCTGTTAAACTGTGATTCCAGAGTTTGACATTTGACCTGAGGATGTTGAATACACATTGCTAGAAATCTGAAACAGGCAAATAAGTGCAGTCTTAGAATGTGGCATAACAATTCCTACACTGGAGTTTAAACATTTCTCAGTAGAAAGTACTTTTTATTCACTTTCTAAGTGTCTGTTTTACATTTTGCTTGGTCTGTGCACTTAAAAAAAAAATGTTGAGCATACTTTTTTTTCCCCTACTTTTCCACTTTCTCTGCAAACAGTTTTCTCACAGGTTGGAGTTCTGCTCAGAACTGATTTTTTTTCTTCTTCTTCTTTTTCCCCCCAACGGCTAGCCTTTTTTCAAAAGGAGTGGAGCATGTGTCAAGAAACCTAACCCATGCCGAACTGCCTTCTAGGCATGAACATGCAGAGAAATCCCAATGGGTGAAGAAATTAAGGAACCCTCTGGCTCTTTTCAGCCACCAAAGGTTTCTGTTCTTGTCACATCTCTACATAGTTGTGGATAGGATAGACACAAGCTCTGCTGTCGTAATCAACGTTACGCCAAATCTATCGCTGTACACCAGGGCATGATTGCCAACACTCATGGAGTTATTTTCTGGTGGTACTGCAGAGCTGCCTGTAAAACTGTGGGCACTGAAATCCGCTTTATGTGCTTCCCTCGGCATTTATTGCTTCTGACCTTTTAGTTTTGTCTTAGCCCCATGGCACTGATCCACGGGACTCCTTCTGCTGGGCAGCACAGCCGCTGCAGCTCAACTCCCCAGGTTACGACTGCCAAGCATGTGCTTTTGCACCTGCAGAGCCAATAACCTTCAGACCTAACGAGACCCTACAATCTCTGTGGCATTTCACAGAAAAAAAACCCCATATATAGGAACAGTTGTGTATGTTTGGAATTTGAATATTTTGCTGAGTATTTTCTTGTTGAAAACAGGCCAGAGAAAAAGAATCTGGAAAGCACAGATGATTTTTCTTTATTAGAAAATGTATTTCATTTTGAGCTATCGATAACAAAACGCTAAAATAAAGGCAGGCACCAAACATCTTTCCTTCCTTATCCCAGATTCTGATTGGTTGATGCTGTATTTAGAATGAAACTAGAGTTCATGTTGGATAAATTAATTTTTTAAAATGTTATTTTCTAATATATACATGTAGAAAAATGTATCAACAAAAAATTTGCAGTGACAGTCTCTCCTGCTTTACCAAACTTTTCACTCACTTTTCCTTATTTGACTTACTGCTCCTTCAAATAAAATACTCTGAGCCTTAAATTCTTGCTCTATGATTGTTACCATTAAAATGAAATATGTTGTAACATTCTGTGGGATACTTTGAGCAAACTGTCATAAAGCCTATATCTGTTTTGTTTCAGCTGCTGTTATTGGCACTTTGTTTAACATTTTTAGGCATATTCCTAAATAATGAATAACTGCCAAATTACCACAGCAGGTTTGATGTGAATGAGTCATCATCCTTAAATTAAAAAGAAAAATGTGATGACTTTTCTGTTGTTCTAGATGTCATTATTGCCATCAAGTGACTGGTTTGAAACTTCTGATCATTCATTAGTGTCTTGAATGGGCAGCAGTTATTTTTGTCAGTCCTTAGGGTCTATTGTTTTAGGTAATCCAACCAGTAATTGCTTGGATTAAAAAAGAAAATGAAAGGGAAAATGCATAATCAACATGCACCAAAATGCTAAGCAAACAAAAGACCTGTAGCCTCTGTGTCTGCAAAGGCAGACAATTATTGGACAATTATTGTCCATGTTTATGTGCATGTTTATGTTTATTTTCTTGTGGGAATAATCTAAAAAAAGATTTATCCTTATGTCTTGAAACTTAACTGCAATGCAACCATAACTTTTTTCTGATGCTGGAAAGTAGATTATGTATCTGCTTTCATCATAAAAAACCAAGAAAGAAGAGCTTGGGAGTTTCATGGGAGCACTTTAGTTATTGATGGTGATATCAGGTAATGGATATCGCTTAACCTGTCTGTTTCTCAGTCTACAGCGTGTGACCGACAATGCATTCACCAACAATGGAGATGAAAATCAGTTTTGATAATATCCAGGCCATCAAAGTATAGTAATGAGTCGCTGGCTCCTGATAGGTACTGTACAGATGGGCGCATTCGAAATGTCTTAAAACTCATTTTACCAATATCTGAATTTTTGGTTCCTGTATCCAGGACTGCTAACCCTGACAGTCACTATCGTGATTGCAGGATAGGTGCTAAATGTTGGCTTTCATCATTGGCTATGCCTCTTTCCTACCACCATGATGATAATTTTTTTTTAAATTGAATCTTCTTCAAGGGGCCCAATTCTGCATTCATTCCTTGAGCAAAGGTGCCATTTAGTTTAGCTGGCATATTTCACATGAGAAAGAAGTGGAAGATGTGACCTTTTTTTTTTTCCCCCCTGTTGTTGTTGTTTCATAGTAATATGCAAAATGTGGAAAGTCAGTCATATTTCACTGGTATTTGGCATCTGCTCAACAACTGATTGCTCTTCTCAGAGCTTTTTTGGAAAGTTTGCAGCACCATAATGACAGCTTTCTAAACACAGATGTCCTCGTGGTACAACCTATAATTTTTTATGAAAGATGTATCGATGTCAGGAATTTGAACGAAGTACTGGAATTAGTTGAACATTCTTGTTATGAATATGTATTCAAAATAACTACAGTACATGTATTGTAAGTTGGGGGAAGAATCTGCAGTGTCTGAAGGCATATAAGTTGGTACAAAATGCCCAAAATGTCAGAATGTAGTCTAAGATAAATTGATTCTTCTCTTAATGGGCTCTGTATATTTTAGCGATTTTCGCACTATGTTTTATATTGTGTTAAGTGCATGCTGTGAACTTGAAGCATTAAGAATCTCAAGAACACATTTAGATAATCGGGGCTTTGGCCATGGAAGATTTCCAATAGCTGAGAGGGCTGGACTAGCTATTAAATGTTCTTGTAAAGTCCCATTAGTCGCCTCTTCCTCTTATTTCATTTACCTCTCAGCTAAGCCATCAGGAAGTGAGTATTTCAAACACAGATTTCCCCTCCTTAAGTCAGCTGGTTTTGTTGAGGTAACTCCTCTTAAATGTCTTCACTAAAGTAAAAGTCAGTTCAAAGATTAATGTGTAAGATGATAAACTCCCAGCAGCTTGTGATATTTAGTAAAAGAATCCTCGAGTGTTTTTACCTGTGGAACTATTATTTGCATATACATAGAAATTATCTACGGACATGTAGGAAGAGAGCGCTTAATGGTTATTGTAGGTAATTTAGTTCAGACTCGTAAGTGAAAAGGAAACTCTCCTCTGTTAACTTACGGTAACCATTTGAGATTATTTTTTAATCATAACACAGTCTATTCTGTATTGTTCTTTTACCTGTTCAGGTCTAGTTAAGATCAGAGTACCATGCAGCAAGTGTATCTAGCAACTGTAATAAAATTAGGGGAAACGTATTTCAATAAATATTGTAGTATTTTATTTTTGTGCAGCTGTGCAGCCCTGATACAAGCTCTGCAGTTGTTATGACTACCGCTAACTTCACGTAGCTTCCATTTATCTGTACTTGTACGGGGCACTTGGTTTTGATTTATTTTCAGGTCACACCACTAGATATATACACCCACACCACTAATGACACGTCATTCAGATTCAGAATAGCTATTTTAAAGTTAGAATGCTGCATCAGAAATGATGCAAAACCATAACTGTTAGTTATAAAATGCCTTCTTTTTGGACTGTAACTGGGTCACGCTGTGGTCCTTCAATATTATGATACTGGGGTTCTTTCCCTTTTCTCTTACTTTTGGTTGATGATAAAATCAGTTGCATGGTATGTGTGCATGTGTGTGGCCCAGGCTGGACTGCTGTTTGGCATGCCTTGGATCATGACCTTTTGCCAAACCTCAGCAGTAGCTCTTGGGGAAAAAATGTAAACATACAACCAAATTTACTCTGGTTTCTTTATTTAGCTCAGTGAAAGCTGACACTCATTGCTATAAAGCTTCAATATTACAAACTCTTTGCTAAATTAGAAAATGGGAGAAGCTAATTTAATATCTTAATAAAAGTAGTTTTGTAAAAAATACAAGCGGGAGGCAAGCAAATAGATTTTCCTAATGTAGAATCATTAATCTAAGTGATTAACTGTTGTGATAATTTTATTTTAAACACATTTTAGTCTTCAGGGATGACAAGGAAGAAAACACCTATTTTGTTATGCCAGAAGTGTATGGGGATGTTATGGAATAATACTAATTACTAAGAAAGTGCCAGGATTGTGGGTAGTATAATCGTCTACAATTTTCTGAGAATATCCTTACTAAAATGACCTACCTAATTTAAGTGTAATTTCCAAAATAAGGAGACCAGATGTCTTGTTTGGGACAGTGCAACTGATGGACACTTTTCCTTGAAATGATCTGCCTTCTACTAACATTAAACTGGACTTTTTTTCTTCCTGTAGATGGTAGTTTAGGATTATGCTGTTTTTTTCCTATGTGGTTACAAGTTATGGGGAAACAGAGCAAAGTTTCCATAAACTAGAACATTGAGGATTTCAGTAAATGGAAGACCTTTTGTCTACCTGGTTATTTTGACTGGCATTAAAACTCACCTGCCAACAGTTTGCCACTCTGACTGACTCTTACATTTGTTGGGAGCTGTTACCGCTGTTGGCTATGAGAGGTGATCACCTAATTACGAGGTGCGGAGCATTTAGATAAGTTGTCAGTGTGTAATTGATACAACGATTACTTATTAAAACTGTCGGTTTCCCCTGCTAAAAAGTGGATATTTGCTCTGAACTATACCTCTAGGTGGTTTTCAAATGTGTCCCGGTGTAAAGCCTGAGATAAATCAGCATAAATCCTAAGGATTTATATATAGTATTGAGTTGGGGGTTTTGTTTTGGTTTGTTTGTTTAAGTTTTAAGACTACAGAAGCTCACATGATGAGAACGGTGTCCTTTCAATCTTTTCCATGCAAGTTAAAGATCTTCCTTCAGCTTAAGTAGTTACATATTTAACATACTGTACAAGCAAAGGACGTACGTCTCATGCATGAGGATATTGTCAATAGTGCTGTCCAGAGCAAGCTAAGCCCTGATGTTTGGTGTGAACAGAATGAGAGTAGACCAAAGTGTTTAGTATTGAATATTTGAAGGTTAAAAAAAAAAAAAAAAAGAAACTTTGGCTCACCCACACAGCAAAACTCCAAAGCCATCAAAGGAGAATACACTCATGTTGATTAAGTTTTACCAAACATATTGACTTTGCAAATTGATGGGCCTCGAGAAGAGACTGCAGAAGTTTTGTATAAACAGTTTTGTTTATGAGAAGATGTGAAAAATTCAGATGAAGGCAGAAGGATCTAGTAGCTGCCGCTGGTACCAGGGAACTAAGACAAAAATGTTTGACCACAAAATTTAAACTTCCAGCTCTTAGGGTGTGTTTTCATGATAACAAATGTCATCCCCTGTATTTCATTTGTGATTAAATCAGCTACTGTCACTTTCATCCAGTCCAGCAGAAGGGAAGGGAAGCAAGGAAGAAAACTGCTTTGCCTGGATTAGGGAATAGGGAGCAGGGCAGAATGGCTGTAGCTGCCCCTAATTCCTCTCCGTTGTCCATGGGGTGGTCGTGTGCTTTGCCAGATACGAATCATACTTAGCTCTGTACTGCGCAGTAGCGGGGAAAAGGAAGCGCTTCTGGGTTTTATGCTTTTTACTTGCTTAGCAATGAGTGAGAGACTGCCGTTGTTGCTCTGGCAAATAGGAGTGACCTATGCCATGTAATATGTATGCTTAAAGTATCTATATAAGCATACAGTCATGTATCACTGTTTAAAAGTTACATCAGTACTGGACAACCGGAATAGTTGGTGCATTTTATTATGTTCTTGTTACATCCATTGTATTTATGTTGGACTGAGATTAACATATTTTAGCGAGTTTATTTGCATGATGAACAGATAAGGGTTTATTACTGAAAAAAATGGCTGAAAAAAAGGAACTTTGAAATATCTAAAACAAGCTAGGATCAAAACAGTAAGAAACTAAACCACTGATTTTCAGGCATGCATGGCTAAAAAATTTTCTAATATATTTCACAGCTTTGTGAATGCTTGTAACTTCAGTTGAGTCACAGGTACTCCTCATAAGTAAACCTGTATGCTTTGCAATACTTACATTTTAAAAAGACTCAAAGCATAGCCTATTGTTTGATTTCAATTTTCCTACCCTTCTCCTGGTACTTTGTTTTTTTCGGTAACGTCACAAGATGAGGTGCAACACATAGTCATGATGAAAGCACTGTGTAGAGCAAGATGAAACAAAGAAGAAATGGTAACCTAAACCTATCGGACAGGTGACGTTGCCATGTATCTTACCTGTGTATCATACCTTGCTGATTACGCAGCATAAACTTTGAGCTGAGTAGACTTTAACAAATGCTAAGTGATTATCTTGAAGCTTGTTTACAGTTAAGATTTTACAACTTAAGCAACTGAATATCTATATTTTCTAAACTGAACTAATATTCGGGGGGGTGGTGGTTTCCATCAAAATTGCAGTCTTGATCTGCTGTGCATTTGATAGCTCTGCACTTCTTATATGTAAGAGAAAACATCTTGTACATAAATAATCAGAATGTCTTATCACCTTCTTAAGGACTCTTAGTGTTGCATGTTGCAAGCTGAAAGCGGAACTTGATGGTTAAGAGTCTGACTGAGATCTTGGTTAGGGTCAGATCGCTCATCAGCATCATCACTAAAACGAAATGGGCACTCGAATTTTTGGAACTGTATTCAAAAGATCTGCAAAAATGACTACCAAAATACAGAAATATTTATTTATGATTTGGACTTTGAAATTAAAATATATCCTACTGTGAACTAAACATTTGAGATTAAATCTTGCCCTGTTGAAGGCAATCAGAGCTGATGGAACCCAGATTTCACCTAGTGTGCATTTCATTTGCAGGAAAATAAAAAGTCATAAATAAGATGACTCCTGTGGCTGTTGATACATCCATACATTGGCAGTCAAGCAGTGTACGTGCTGTAATATCCTGGAAGTGGCCAGTCTGAGAAACAACACTGATATTACTGCACACCAGTCGTTCCCTATGAATTGCAAATTGTCAGAAGATGAGCACTGACTCCACAAGAATTTACAGCATTTATCTCCTAGGCCTGCTTATCTAAATGCACTGAAGGCATTTTCTCAGGGTTCACATCACAAGAGTCTTGAGACAATTCAGTAGTAAATCTCCGTGGGGACTGAGCTGAGAGCAATGTCATGGCCCCAAGCACTGTGCCAAGAGCAGATGAGATGACTAATGCCAGTGAAATATTCTTTATCTGCGCAATAACCAAGCCTCTGGATTGTCACTAAGTGCAAAATGAAGCACCTATCTGCCAAATATGAGACATTGCTTGTATTTAAGGACAGAAACCTGACCTGTTTGTCTCACATGCCAGTTGCTTTGCCTACATTAGATGGAAATGAGAAATTTATTAAGTGTAAAATGCACAGCACAATGAACAAGCAAACTAAAAGGCTCTTGCTTTGCTGACTGACTGTTTTATTCACTCATTGATTAAAATACTTTTCCTGGGGCAAGAATGGCTGGTAAGCTTGTTTTGAAAAGTACAAATAGGAGAAGAATTAAAACAAGCAGATTTATTTTTTTTTTAGCATCTAATCTTAACCATATTACTTGGAAAAATATGTTTTTATAAACTGCAAATGAGGTAATGTTTTTGGTGTTACTATTTAAAAGAAATTCATTCCTGGTTCTAGCTAAGACAACTAAAGGTTAGAATTGCATTGTGTTTCACACTCCTCGTGCATAACAGTAGTACAGTAGGTAAAGTGATAATTAATTGCTCCTCCTATTATGTCTCTCTAGAGATCTGAAGAATAATTTGATCAGCACAATTGAGCCAGGGGCCTTCCATGGACTTTCAGAACTGAAGCGCCTGTAAGTATTAATTCTGTTTTGAATTATTCTGAAAATTGTTTTTGTATCGACATTTCTATCCTTGGGCAACTCAAATATGCCACCAAGCAATAATCACATAAGGACACTGGCAGTAAAATAGAAAATCACCCACTGTGCTTTTTAAATTTACCATGCCTCTTCTTCTTTCCCTTCTTTTTTTTTTTTTCCATTTTCCCTCTTTTTTTTTTTTACTTTTTCCCATTTAAAATTATGTTTGCTCGCCAATAAATGTCCTAACAAGTACATCTACAAAGTTAAAAAACACACTTAATGTATGCAGACAATATATCACTATAGACATTAATCAGAAATAAAACTGTGGTTTAAATATGCGTAAACAATGTTTTGTGCTACGCTATGTTTTTTTCTTATGTAAGGTCTACTTTACTTTTACCACAGAGCAGGTCTATAAAATACATTCTTAGAAAGGGAACTTTGTCATGTTTTACAATTTGTCTGCCATTTTCATACCTCTCTCATTGATTCTGATTTATTTTTTTTAGCATGGTTTTCTAAGGAAACGAGACTTATGCAATATATTCCCTGTCCACCATTCTTGCATTGCTTTCTCTGAAAATGTTCTCATAATACTTTGGAAAGCACTGACTGATTGTCAAACTACGTTTGTAGAGGGTAAAAATATCTAAGTTACTGAGATCCTACAAGTGGCCGTTTTTGCTTTTAATTAACAAGGACTGCAGATCCTCCTTAGTTCTATTCAGCCTAAAGGTAAAGTGAGATGAACCCTTTTTTAATTGTAATTTTCCAAGTGACAGCATCCAAATGTCCATGTACTCGCTAACCAGGTCATCAGCACAAACCAGAAATCTGCCTAGCCATCATGTGTGCTGTCTTATGTGCAATGAGAAAACAGGGATTACTTTTGTGGGATGGGAAGATTTAGATGAGAAGGGATGCAAATCCACAGAAAAGGAAATTTACAAATCCTTCTGCTTTTTTGCTCTGAGGTTCAATTCCCTAACTAGGTCCAGGGAACACTGCACAACCTAAGTAAAAGATTTCCATCTCTGATCACATGGGTAGCAGCTTTTTGTAACACCAACCACTAAGTTTTAGTGTGTTTGGGTAGAAAGCCGATGACATAATAACGATGAAGTCAGAGTAGCATATACATTTGTAATACAAACAAAACCATTAGGTTGAAACTTGCTTGCTTGCTCTGTCTACCGGGATAACAATACAATGAAACGATCAAAATGAGTGCTAATTGTTGCTTTGGCCGCATACTCTAATAACACAACCCTGACCTCTTGTGGGAAAACCAGGAAACCTGTGCGAGTCAAGGGCTGCACATCTGAAGACCGCACAGGTGAAGCCTTGGGTCAGGCAGGAGAGACAAGTCAGGGAAGAGGAAGTCATTAGGCACGGGGAAAAGTGAGAAGAAAAGACTCCTCAGCAAACTAGGAATGGCAATGCTGAGATTTATCGTGCTAGATCTCAAAAAACCCAAACCACCTCTTGTTGCTGATTGGAACAAGTTACACTGGGAGCGATCTAGAGACAGGGAATCAATTAGTTACTAGGCTGCCACATGTTTAGTACAAATCGGTGGAGTTTCATGGTAAGCAAGAAAATCTCTGCACTCCTTCACTGTGCGACTGTGGGGTAGCAGACAGTTGAGCAGAAGGAATAAATAGTGTAAACTCCTTTTGAATATTGAATACAGTTATTACTTTAAGACTGTACTTTACATTCACATCTTATTTCTCATGTAAAATATAAATGATGCTATGAAAAGCAGAAGCTGATGTAATACGGGCAACTGCAAGAGATACAGCTATGGCAAGTCAGACAGACAAACTGCAGGCTGTCAAAGTCAAAATGTTTTCTGTGAATGATTTGGAGAACTGCTGTAATTTATATTTGAATGGCAAACGGAATTATTTCACGGGTTTACTCAAAAAGGTACACACAAAATTATTAAAAACTGAAAATTTGTGAAGCACTAAAATTATGGCACTCAGTTATTCAACAGAGGAGATTTTTGTTTTCTCTAACATCAATTTTACAAGTCAGCATTAGTAAGTTAAATGTTTTACTCCTGAAAAGGAACACCAGCTTTGTACATTACAAATTGAATTATGTCTACTATAACATATATTAGAGTGGAGGAATATGTGGCAAGCTAGTTTTTTTCTTTTTGCTAATGTTTTTTTTTTAGAAAACGTGTTTTACAATACAGAGATTTCAGCCACTGTCATGTATCTTGTGAAAATAACACTCATTGAAATAAACATTGAGAAAAGGAGATGTAGCCTTTTGTTAAAAAAAAATTTTACTGTGTGCCACACTTAGAGAAATATGCACTTGTTTTGATTAGTTTAGATGAAATTTACTTTTGCTACCCAAATTATGCCCCACCCAGTGACACGCTTCTTCCATATGTGTTCAGACTTTGCTTAGGGGGAAGTAAAGCAGTACCCATCTAAGAATTCTGGGGAGGTTCATGTTTACTATTTAGCTCTTCTAATAGAAATATATATGTGTATGTATGTAGGTTTCTCTTAAACTTGCATTTTTAGATTTTCTATGTAGCTTTCATTTGGAAAACTTAAAGAATAATGCTAATATGCAATTTTTGCAACCATATTGTTATCCACGCTATTTTCTCAGCTGTTGCCTACTTAATATCCCTGACAAGCATTTAAAAATATTTTCATTCTAATGCAATGTTTCATCATTTAACTGTACAACAATATAGTCTTTGTCTGATGGAGGAAGACTTTGTAGTGAATTCTAAAGATACTGCCTTCGCATTCTAGCTAATTGGATATGTCTCCATGAAAACAATAACTGGATTTATCAAACTACAACTTTTCTTCTCCTGTTTGATTACTTTAGTGTTCTTATGTAACAATAGAAAAATAGGGAATATGCACAATGTAACAAAGGAATTAGAATTTGATTCTAGAACAAAAATATATTCAGATCAATTTTAACATTTTAATGGATGTATAATCTCTTAAAATCCTTATATTACTGCAATTCTTTAAAAAAGCATACTTGATAAGAAGGAAAATTTGAGTCAAGGTTGAAAGCCAAATATGTAAAAATTAGACACTAGTTGAGAATGCACCAAGGGGCAGTATTCATGTTGTTATCACAGCATAATTGTTCATACCTATTTTTGTCTCCTTCCTAGAAGTATTCTATACATTAGGTTGTATGTATGACTTGTACAGAAAACATCCATTCACCTTTCTGTAGACAAGAGTTACAGAACATAATGCCTTGTACTACTTGTGTTCTGAGACAGGCACAGTATTGCTCCTAGAAGAGTATGCCAAGGGCTTATCGAGACTGACCTTCTTACTAGCTCAAAAATCCATTGCCCTCGGGTGCTTGCCCTGTGATTTCTTCAGCAAGAAAGGATGCTGTCAATGAGATGAGACACTAGTCAACAGTAAAAATGTGTCAATTTTGGCTCAATATTGCATGCAACAAAATGCATAGTATTTTTCATAAGTAACCAAACAGGTGCTAGTAACTTTGATAAAGAAAATTCTTTCTATTGGTAATAATTTTGGTGTTTATTTGCTACCTATATAAAATCACATTTTAATGCAAGTAGTATAAGTTGTTTGGTTTGTTTAATTGTGGAATATTGCTCAATAATATAAAAGTTGTTAAATGTATTTAATTCAGCTATGTTACATTACGGGAAAAGGTTTTATTTCTCGTTTGTCTCTAACTGCTTAAGTATTAAAAATAAAGAAGCTGTATGTGATTATGTAGGTGTGTATACAAATAAGATAGACCTAATGTTTCACCTTTTTTTTTGTCTCAGGGATCTTTCAAATAATAGAATTGGCTGCCTAACACCAGAAATGTTTGTTGGACTTAACAGTCTTCAGAAACTGTGAGTAAAATGGCACTTTCATTTTAAACAGGAGAAATCCAAACTGTAAAATGGCTTACCTGAGTACAGTTGGCAATAAACTTACATTATAAGAAAATTATAGGGTTTGTACTAAAAAACCCCGTTTTCTTAGCCTTTGATTGTGATGATTTGATAGTTTAAAGATGATGTTTCTATTTGTAATTGTAAAATCTATCAGAATTGAAAGAATTAAATTTAATATATTTCATTTATTCATCATATATTCATATTTCATTTCTGCATGTAAGCACATTCAGGCTGAATGTGATATTTCTGTTTAAAAGCATTTCTCTTTGTATGTCTTGGGAACAATTACAGGTCAAGCACACAAACGAGACTTATGCTAGTTAAAAAGGATACATTGCTCTTTCTATCCCTTACGCATGAATCAGAATTTTAAAACTTTTTTTCCCAACAAAACATAACACAAAAAGTAAGCATATACTGAGAAGGAAGTGTATGAAGTATCAAGTAAATTTGGAATATCAGGGTCGTTCAAATTTCTTCAAAAATGTCACTTCAGACTGTTTGTTTAAGGTGTTGTGTTGTACACTTTATTTGTCATGGTACTTTCTGAGTCCTTAGTTTATTACACGCAACTGCACTGGAATATGCTCAGGAGAGCAAAGCAATCAGTTTACATACCCACGTGCATGCCAGAGAGCCTGTGTGATCCATAGGTTCCAGGCTGTTCTAGAAGGAACACTCAGAAAACATGAGATTATGACAGCGTACCCAGGCTGTTCAGTTTTATGGAGAATCAGATGACCTGGAAGAAGAGATAAAATGTGCAATGACAAAGTTTGCTAGTAGATAGAAAGTTAGCCAGGGAATTAGAGACAAGGGTTGATTCTGAAGGACAGAAATAATGTACAGGACTCCATGATTGGGCAGTAAAATGGCAGATGAAATTTAATGTAGATAAATATTAAGTGATGAAAGGGAGAAAAACCAATCTGTTCTGAGCTAACCATTAAAATACAGGAAAGATGTTCTGAGATTTTAGTGGATAATGCAATGAAAACATCTGCTCAGTTTCCTATTAAAAATGTATTCGGGAGTATTATTAAGGGAAGCGAGAACAAATCAGAGAACATCCATTGTACTATGGCAAAAAGCAAAGAACCTGCATTTTGAATATTCTGGGCAATTCCAATTTAATCTCAAAAAGATGACCAAAACTAGGAAAGGTTCAGAGAAGGACAAAAATGAATGGCCAAAAGTGTGGTGCAGCATAGGCAAGTACTAGGAATGAGTAAGTTGGCTGAAGCTTTCCTGGCTGGGAAAGGGACAATTCACAGGAAGGGTCCTGGTTTAAATGGAGATTTGGCCAGACCCAGGAGGGCTCTGTATCTTCATTCCTGAATGGGAAATAAATTCCTATACTGCATCATAGCGTGTTACAAATCTCATGCTTAATTTTCTTCCTCTTCAGCCAGTTCTGGCATTTTCTTGGAAAAACAGGGAAATCTTTCTAGAAAGATCTGCCATGAGGTTGAGATGACACCAGGTAAAAGGCTGACTTTTAAAAAGTACAAGTTAGGACTTTCTCTTTTATCGGGACTACCCTCCTTACCAAACCAAAGTCAAGAGTAGCATTACTCTAGTTGGGTCAGTGATTATCTTGTGAAGAAATACAACCACAATCTCAATCAAGAGGGATTGTTCCCTGCCATTCATAGTATCATTTGTTCCTTGATCTCAGAAATGTCATATCATGACATAATGCTGACAGTAATTATTTGAGCTGGAATCTCAGTTTACCTCTGGTGTAAGAATTGGTGATTGTTCTTTGACTGCAAGCTAATGCCACCTGGTACTTTTTGAACACTTTCTAGCTTTTTCCTCTTTGGCAGTTCATACACAAAACTTCCCAGAATCACACTTTTTTTTTTTTAACATGTTTAAAACACAATAAGTGACCTTTTTGTTGCTACTGATACATCTAAATTGTGTTTGTTTATCATCTCAGGAGCCTGAGAAAGCTGTTCTCTGAAAAGATTATGTCGAAGCATTTACTTAGTGTAACATCAGTGTACGTGATTGCACCAAGGAAAAGCTGGCGAGTTCTTAAACATGGAACTGGTTGTGCAGCCATCAAGTGCATGTGGTTTAGGTTACTGAAGGAGCAATATAAAGCTATATACATATGCATTGATTTATGCAGTTGTTGACTGTGGTAATTAGGGCTCTCCTGTGTTACTTTAACAGCGATGAAGTACAGAAGGATCTTTGCAGGCTGTTATCAAAACCAGTAGGGAGAGCCGTGAGTCCACTGGAAGGAGCAAAGGACATAAATCTTTTCAGGCACCTTCTGTGAAGTACAGAGATGAGATTTTCTGGTTTATACTGTTTACACACACAAATACCAGGTGAAACAAAATAACACAGTGTGTTTCACTAAATCTTGTAGGTCTAATTCAGTTTGAAAAAATTGAATTAGAGCCGAAAAATCAGCTCTAGACCCAAACTGACATAGGATGTTTAACCAAATGATGTGGTGCATATATCTAAACTGAGTAGGATAAAGGTATGTTTAAATATTTCACTAAAATGAAGGATGAGAACTGCCTGAGCTTTTAGGGATAACGCAAACACTCTTCGGAGGGCTTGGTGGTTTTAAGAAGTCTATTTTACAACAGGCCAACCTACAGGATTCTTGATTTAGAGAAAAAATTAATTAGTAGTATCATCTAGTATTGTTTTGAAAATGTGCACACATACAGAAACCACCAAAAATTGTAAGCCTTTTGATAATGTAGAAAAGAGGACTGTTGCTCCAATTGCAATCAGGATGTACATTTCAGTGAATAGGAATTGAATTTCAAGTTACTAATGAAATCTAAAATTTCACAAAGCTCCTGAAGTTATTGCAGCCAGTGAGTTGTGATTATGTTCCTTGAGACTGATCTAATTTTTACACCTTCTTGGATTTGATGATTTGTACTCTGAAAAATGATTCCAAAATGCTTTCACATCATATGACAGATGCAGCTGACAATGCCTCAGACAGTATAAGAGAAGATTTATTGTGTCTTGCAAGATATTAGCTTAACTTTTTTGGCTTATATATTACCCTTTGGCTGTGTTTGTGCTGTGATGAGGTGCACGTAGTCTAACTAGGAGTGACATAATTGAATGCAACAAATCTTCCAAATCTCTTTTGGCCCCTCAGCGGCCATGTTTCAGGGCTTTGTTCCAAAATTATGTATGCAAATATATTTCTGCTAGGTAATGGAGTTGCCACCCACATTAATTCTGTTTGTATTTAATCTAAGTATCAAGAGCTGTGGAATACTGGGATGGTGCCACTGTACTGATATACCAGATTTCATTTCTTTAGTCCCCCCATAAGTTAGCTCTTCAGGTTCTGAAATGTTGCAGCCTTAAACCCGTTTCAACAAGCAGCTACTGCTGGATCTTCCTTTTGAAAGTTTTAAACAGAACTTCCTCCTTACTTCCAATTGCTTGATTAAAGTATATCTGATTTATTCTTCATCCTGCCTCTGAATCATCATCAGCGGTTAGCTTTATGATAATATTATACCATAAATTCTTGTGTGACTTCCTTGCTGTCATTGAAGCAACTAATCACTTTGTATGGTGCCAGAAATAAAGGACAAAACCCATAACATAGTGAATCAGACAGACTCAACACTTTACCAACATCAAGAAAATATGCACCGTAACCTGCCCTCTCTGGATTTCTGTTGGTTTTTACCCCTCCTATCCCAGTCTATCTGCCACCCTTGTGTTCAGCTTTTGCTTTTTAACATTGCTGGTAAGAGCAAAGCATTCTTCATATTCCTATACTCCTGCTTTACCTATATTTTGCCTCCAAATGGTCCCTTGAGACACATAACTCCCTTTGAATGTTTTATGGCATTTGTCATTTATATTAAAGCCTTTGGCAAAAGTGTTTCATTAATTTCTACAAAAGCACAAGAGTATTTGGTATATGAAAAAAAAAGTATGTGACCTTATATGTAAGACTAAAATGTTTTGCCTCTGATATAACAGAAAGCACATGTTTCTGTTAATGGAGAAGTTAATGGCATAGTAAGTGCTATCAGCTTTGGAGTGCATTAATTTGTTACGTTTGAAATGTTTGCAAACTAGGTGATACAGATGTTTTTAGAACAAATGTCCTTTTAAATCAAGCTAGAGTGGGGTTTTAGGATATCTGAAATGGCGGATTTTCACCACACTATGCATTTGGAGATATTTTAATATATAACATAAATGATGTCAACTGACAGAACCAGACATTTGCAGGGTGCTGCAGATATCTAGTTCAGAAATGCATATGTTATTGAGGTGATTAAAGAAGATTTCTGAAAGTTTCATTAGAGAAGAAGCTATTCCCGCTGTTGGAGATCCAGATATTGCAATTATGTGTTTCTTGGGCATAGAAATGTACTGCTTTATGACGTATACAGCCCTGTGAACATGATCCTAGTTTGCTAATTATTAGTAGTAATATGGAAACTTCAAACCAGGTCATTGCCAGACCAATATGAAAAATCGACTTGCTGGCTTTGTGCTGACTTTTGAACAGTCAGGAACTCAGTTATTCCAGCACTGAAGCAAAAGGGTTACATACCTCTCTGTTGTGATAAAAAGAAACCAAAAATCTGTAAATGAAACATGATCTGAGGAACCCTGTTACCTCAGCTGTGCAAATGACTTACAGTTTTTCCCTGTTTCCTAAAATATTGACCAGACATAAAGCCTTCCTTTGGTCCAAATGGAAATACCAAACTTCAGACCTGGTGTTCTGTTTGTGTTGCTGTCTGAAGCCTGGCAAGCTGTTTAAGGGAAAAGCTGGGATTTGCATCAGATTGGAGATGTTGTCATAGTGCAGGTGGGGTAAGGCAGAGAAAAGAAAATCCCTGTATTTCTGCCTTCTGGCTGCCAGCCGTGCAAGGCTGGGCAGATGCCTTGTCCTTCAGTTCAGCATGATTGTCCTGTCAGTAAGTTTATACTACTATAACTGCTTTCATATTAGTGGAACCACTTCTGATTTACTTCAGTGTAAATGTCAGGGTTATCAGTTTCTGATTTAGTCTGTTTAATGTCCCAGTTCACTGAGCTGCTTCAGCATATGCTTTGTCAGGGCTTATGTCCAATAAGCAGATGACTAGATCCATTTATTTTTAAATAAGGAGGTAACCAAGTCTTCGTGAAATGCTCAATATTTTTAGTTCCTGTTGATAAATCCAACTTATTAAAAATACGGGAATAGATAGCTACAAGCAAACCTTCGTTTCCACCTTTAGACATACCCATACTTCAAGAGATGCTTGAAAGGCCTTCCATTTCCACCAGCTTTGCACCTCAACTGTATTAAAGGGGTACTGTTAAACAAAATCTTAACGATGAATTCAATTATATCAACACATCTCATTGTCACTCAATATAATGAGAAAAAAATTCACTTAACATTGTTGAGTCAGTTTGTTTTTTTGTATTAGTAGAATTTTTATTTAAACTACCATGAAAATTTGAAGTGTTCAAAGTTAATTTTCTTTTTTTTCATGATGTCAATGATGAAAAATTGTGTACAAATATAAGATTACTTATTGTTTCAAGAATGCTCCATACCTTTCTTAAAGTAATTTATAAATTAGCAATATTTTCTCTTCTTTCTTGAATTCATTGATCTGTATGTATCCATAGAGGTTTCTGTAGAAAGCATGGTTCTTGGTTTTTAGTTCTTCCTTACTTTATGAAGCTGGTTCAGACCTTGTTCAGCTTGGTAGATTTCTCACTGATGGAACGTTGCTCCTGATCTGAATGTGTATCTTCAGTTTAGTATACATTCTTCATTTTGTAGGCATAAGAGAAGGAAAATCAGTAATTATAAAAACATCCTTTTTAACAAAAAAGTAATGAAACCATCTTCTTTGCCAGTCTATGGTTTGGTTTTTTTTCTATCTGTAACAACAAATCTGCAGGGAAGAGATCTGAAATTTCATTGAGAGCTGAAATTTTGGAGCCATCCTTGAATTCAGACATGTAGGCTTCAGGCACTGGAGAGAAAGGAACTTATATCAGTATTTCAAAAGTAGGTAATTTACAAGCTATGAAATGTTAATCTTGGATTCTGCTCTAATTTTTCAGTTTACTGGCATAGAAAAAGACAGTATTACTTGACATTAAGCATTTACCTTTTATACTGTTAAGGTACTGGCAGAGCAATACTGTTAAACTAGGCAAAATGAAATTGCATCTGTTTGCAAGTATTCAGCTTAATGCATTTAGCCATCAAGACAAGAAATAGTAAAACAATAGTTAAAAAGGAAAAGTCCTTAATTTATGGATGGGAAACAAACAGTTTAACATTTTTAAAGTTATATGTATAAAAATAAAACATGGATCTCACTGACTAATCATTGTATCAATATTTTCACTTAAATTCTAGCATATTGTCTTCTAGAATTCTGTGCTATTAAATATGTAGAAGTATTCCTGTTTATTAGACCGAGTGAACTGTATGTATACCTACTGTGAAAATAAAAGAAATAAGAGAATTGATTTGTATATTGCTGTTATTTAAAAAAACAAAACAAAACAAAACAAAAAAATCAATGTACGCATTTAAATATCCAGTCTAACTTGTCAAGAAAGCAGAATTTCTTAATTAGTATTGGGGAAAATTATACTCAATAACAATTTTGTTTTCTTCTTGTATTTGTTATAACTAACTGTAAGTAAATTGCTTTTTTTCCTAGGAATTTGTCAGGCAATATTTTTTCAAGTCTCATGAATGGACTTTTTTCTGAGCTGCTAGCTCTGAAAGCACTGTAAGTATGATTCCTTCTGTTTGGAAATCTGAAATATTTGAGAAAGACATTGGAATAAACATAGCAGAGTTGAATATGAATTCAAACAGGATTGTTTCTAGCGCTGCATTCCAAATGTAAAGTATGCAGTATTTTGTTATCAATGTCTGTCTCACTATTGATGAGCTGCCATCTTCTACCTGTCCCAGTGAAATGTGTAGCGCTGTCAACTTGACCTGATTCCTGACTAGCCCAGTCTAACCGTCCTTCATAGTTATCTAGGAAAGATTTCCTTTATGGTCTTATACCTTTCCATGTTTTCATGCATTACATCATATAATAACTCTAAATACACAAAACCACTCATGATAAATATTTTTCCTGCAATTATAATAACAATTCCCAGTTAGTTATATTAAATGTACCTCTCTGAGATTTAAAAGTGTATACTGGATGCTTCTGTGGTGAAGTTTCTACTTAAAGGAGTTTTTATTAAGTGAAAGTATGCTATAGTATGACTTTCTACAATAACACATACTCAAATTTAGTTCAGTAGTCAGCGATGCGTTCTGTAACCAAAACTAGAATTTTGGAATAATCTCTTGGAAGTCATTAACAGTGGGACAATGTGTATTAGTTGTCTCAGGTTATCTTTCTATCTTTATAATTATACATTCATAGTTATGCATCTATGTAGAATTAGTTCTCTTTGGAGTTAAATAATTTGAATCTGACAGAAAAAAGTATGTTTATGAAAATTGCACGTGTACCAATTGTGAACTTTCTTTGCCTTTCTAGACATTTCAACACCGATTCACTCATATGTGACTGTAATCTAAAATGGGTTTTGCAATGGGCCAGAAATGCTTCAGTTCGAATAGCGGAGGAAACAGTTTGTGCTTACCCCAGTGCTTTACAGGGACTGTCGTTTCGTAACCTGAAGGAAAACCAGCTGATATGTGGTGAGCTGTACTCTCATTGAACATTGCAAATAGAAGTGGAATCCAGAGGAGGTGTTAAAAAACAGAAATGATGTCAAAAAAAAGAGAGAGTAATAGATCTGACTTGCTTATAGACACCAGAAATTCAGGTATATGGCAGAGAAAAGACAACTAAGATTGAAAGAGAATGGAAAAAAATACAAGTTTTATATTTCATACAAAATTATGTATATACATAAAAGAACACCACTGTCCTGACTATGTATCAGGTAACATGTAATTATTATTTAAAATATTAACCCATGATGGTAGCGCTCTGCATTGTATACTGCATAAAACTGAGGATTCCCACAGGGATTTATAGACTGTTCCTGTATCTCTGACAGTGTGGCATAAATGTCAGATTTCATTCTTATATTTTTCATTTTTATAAACCTGTAACTATACATTTTAGCATTGTGTCCTGGGGATGAAGAGAATTTTTACAGTGGTCTTCAGTTAGGTGAATTCTGTATTTGAAGATCTGTAAGTGAATTGCTTTTTGGAAAAAAAACTTTCCACCATAGCAAACATGATGGATATGGTGTGAGGAAGGGAACAAAAAAATATAAATGGGTAAAGAAAACTCATCTTACACTGAACACTGTCTAGCAAAGAGCAGACTAAACCAGAGATTTTAAAAGTATCACATACTGCAGAGAAAAAAATCATTGACTAAGGTGATGCTGGTGAATTCCATAATCTGAAGTATGATTTCACACCTGCTTGATTAATTACAGAATCTTTGAACCTTTGACTTTCTTGAATGACAGAAAATTGCTGGGATGGTGACTTTGCTAATGTCTTATGGAAACAAAAGGAAAGTCACGCTTTTATCCTAATAACCACAAGAGAAATGTTGTGTGTTGCTAACACATTTATAGCAGAAGGAAGATCAGAGTTGACTGGAGTAATAACAAAAAAATTGGTTTCAACAGCAAATACAGATGTTTACAAGTTGGGGAGATGTGAAAGGATGTGAATACCAGGTACAGGTGGTCCATCAGCTGAATTGTTAAGGAAACACAGATACCTGTCTGAGACAAATAAGAAATGAGCTCTCGTGAGCGAAAGGCAGAGAAGTTTCCAGTAGCCTGTATTACTGAACATTTGAAAATCTGCAATACTTCTGAAATATCAAGCTGCCATTTTACAGAGACCCAGCATGGGCATCTTCAGAGAGATCCATTTTCCAGCAGGAAAAGTCCTTCTTCTGAAAAAGCTGGAATGATCAAAAGAATTGATTAAGGACTATTATTTGGTATTTCCAGGTTGTCAATGAATATGAGCCAGTGAATTTTACAGAGGGAATGAAAGTAATTTCTCAGAATTTCATACTTTAATTCCTTATAGGACACCTTACCACCTCTGATACAGAATTTATAATATCCGTCTAGTTCTCTGCTATTTGTAATGTCCACAGAACACTTGAGAAGGTTTGTAATGACTGCCAATACTTGACACTGCTTTTAATATCTGCAGAGGGCTTCATGGTGGTTATATTTGTGGAGCCTTCCACCAGCTCAGTAATGTCTGCCAGGTACTTCACAGTGCTCATAATATCTGTTGGGCAGCTCATGGTGCCCACAACATTTAGCAGTTTCGTTTTCAGTAACTTAATTTGAACTTAGGTATAATACAAGGTTGTCTGGCACCAAAATAATAACAGCTATTGAGAATGTTTTAAAAAATAATCTCTGTTGAACTATGCATAGAGCTAATAAAATCAAGCATATCTTAAAGAAAATGTAAAGTGATTTAAAAATTAAAAAGTCCTACTTATATCTTCCATATTGTCAGATATTTGTATTTATAGTTACTGGTCTTCCTTCTACATGCTAGAAGATGTCATGAGACAAGTCACAAGATGAGCAAAGAAAAGAGGAATGGAAGGGAAGAAATAAAAATAGAAGGGATATGGCAAAAATCTTTGTGGGCGAGTTAAGGAATAAACCAAAAAGTTAAAGTATGTGAAGATGAAACAAGACAGTAAAAAAATTTCTGATTAGGTACAGGGGGCAGTGCGCCATGAGCTTTTAAGATTTATTTTACGTTTTGATGGGAGAAGAAATCATCTTTCAAATTTCTTTCTAGCAAATCTTCCTCTTGCGTCTATCTGATAGGTCAAGGTAGCCAAAAAAGTTACCCATTGAAAACTGTTTAAAACCTGCTTTGAGGATTTTTATAAGATTTATTTTAAGTAACTGCACAGGTTTGGAATTGACAGGATTCTACTTGCAGAATGTTACATTAACACCTTACAAAAACTAGATAAATCTTCTTTAAAAAAAATCTCCAAATCTCAGAAACGTTCAGTCAGAAAGCAATTTTTTTAGTGTTGGAAATAAGGCTGAAAAATAGTTTGATGGTAAAAGATGGTTTTGCTTTTGTCTTCTGCTTTAATTATGAGGGAGTGCAATGAATTCATAACAGTACGGACAGAGTATCTTTCTGAAAAATGATTGTGAAATTGGCTTCATGCAGTGCCTTGTTACTGTTTCTCCATGACTCCAACTAATACTCAATTTATAGGACAAAAATTACATTTTCTTGAATACCAGTGCTATAAATTCCATCTGAGATCTGATAGGAGTCTGTGATTTTCAGCAGAAATGGATTCTGTAGGCCAAATTCTTCACTCAGGAGAGCCCTGTTTGAATTTTTGTCTTAAGGGTATTATAATAAGATGGCTCTTAAAGCTGGGGTTTGATTATTTACACTGATGAATGAGATATTAGAATTTAGTTTCTCAGTCTCAAAGCTGTATTGATGCTATTGAGCTGACAGCACTAAGTAATAAAAGTTCATTTGTTCCAGAAATTACATTTGACATATAATTCTGATGGAGCCTTTTTCTGTTAGAAAATGTTGAGTCCTCAAAACAGATGTCTGGAAAAGTGCTGACTTTCTTGTCTCCCCCAGTTAGATTTTATTTAAAGTTTAGTAGTTGACATAATATCAATAATCTTTAGTTAAATGATTTGGCTGAAAATTATTTAAATATTTATTAAATGACACAAAAACTATGGCAAAGGTCAAAGTATCAAAGTAATTTTATAGTGCTTTTAAAACATCAGTATTATTTATTTCTTTTCACCACAAATAATTTTCTAATTCTCCTGGGACAGAAGACTGTTTCTCATGCAGGTCTTCTACAAATTAAAGTATTGCCTTTTGCATATAGGTTTTCCCTATGGATGTTTATAAATAAATATTTGGGACCATACTATCACCTTTTTTTTTAAATTTAAAAACAACAAAAAAAGTTTCAAAAGTAAGAAAATATAAGAAGATACAAAGAAATATATTTTTTTTTTGCCTAGAGTTTAATGCATTTCTATACAATAAATTATATTTTCATTCATTATCATTAAGCATTTTTCTGTGCAGAGAGTAGATCAGTTTAGTTCTCTTGGTGTCAGTGAATTTTCAGATGTATGTAGTTTACTGTCCTAATCTTGGTCATCATATTGTTGTGTGGGCTATTTTCCTATAAAGCAGACAGGTTAAAAGAACTAGATGTAGTATCCCATCAGTTCTCAGGAAATCGAAATGTAGAAGTTTCTAGATTTTTTCAAGAGTCACTTTGCTCTCCTCGACCAGATAGTTTGAAATGTATACATCAGCACCATCTCATTGCAGCACTTTTAGACAACCTAGTTTTTATCACATGTCACCCTTCCTGTTCCCGTTGTTGTCCTTACCTTTCCTAGCAGTCTGCTGTAAGGCGGTCTGGCGATAAGTCTGAGAAAGCAGTCTTTAACAGTCTTGAGGGGCTCTCGGGCCATGTTAGCAGAACTCATTCTAGTCCTTTGTGTATGAACCTTTCATGAAGAATCGGCTGAATATAATGCCCCAAGATTACGTTTACCCTCTTTTTCAATCAGTGTTGATGGAAAGATCTACACAAGTTTTTCTTGGAAGACATGAATCAGTTGTTTGTATCTTTCTTATGCTTCGGTCCCAAATTTTTCTTAGTTTCTCACTTCCTTATTTGCTGTGTTGCATTGAATGTGAGAAAATCTCCTTGCAGTTTGAACTGCTTCAACACAGGAGGACAAGAGTTAAAAGAAGTTCTAAGATACAGTACTATTTATTCACCTATATTGTGTACATCTCTGAAAACCCCATGCTGTTCCAATAATTACAACCAACAAGGGCAAACAGAGACAATTAGCAAATCCAGTACTAATGCATATTCTTCATATCCCATCTTCAGTCAAGAAACTTCCAGAGTAAGGATACAGATACAAACTGAAATGTTAGATAACATTCGTTTTAGGATGCAGTCTCAAGGGAAAATATGGTGGAAATAGAACTTGCAAAGCACAGAGTAACGGCCAACAAAATATTGCAGCTGAGTCATTTTTCTTTCTTATATTAACGTGGCTGAGATAGCATCTGGTTTCATGTAGTCTCATCTACCTTAATAGGGGTAGGGTGGCCTCCCTAGGCTCAGGAACCTGTTTTTCAGAGGCTGTGCGTATCCAGAAACTGGTTTTGAATTCTGTTGTTGCTTCAGATGCCCCACGTTCGTGAAAAGAAGCTGTAGTGTGCTTCACCTGGCTTAGAGGGATTGTTACAGTATGTTAGTTTGAAAATATGTATTATGACAAAACGTGTATTCTGTTTACGGGTAGTGCACCCATTGGTTGTGATGAATAGAATTGTAACTGTTTACATCAAACTTGTAGTGAGAAATTGTTTGGGTTGGTTCATTATTTACTCATAGCTTTAATAGTTAGGACTTTCACTATGGATGACAGGGAATGAGTAGTCAAAATACAGAGCTGGAGTTTTATCTGTAGAAGACCTGTATGATTAGGTTTCTAGCATGCCTTAGGGGGCTGTCTACTGAGGAAGGTGTTAACACTAAAGGAGAATAAAAATCCATCCTACTGAAAATAGAGGTGAGAAAGAATAGAAGAGAATAGCTACAAGTTGTGAGTGTCCAACAGTGTTTGAATTATTACTCAGTCTCTGAATTCTGTAAACTACCTTAAAGTGTTAGCTCATGAGTGAAATTAGCAACTTGTGACTCATAAAATATTATTGAAATGCACTTTTTTGATATAATAGACTCCCCCCTTAGGAGGGCTACTTCAGAGGGAGGGATACAACTCAAAGGGATAGATCCTTTTCTTGTTTCTGTATTCTGCAATACAATTCATTAAATGTTTCATAGAAATTGTAAATAATATATTGGGAGGGAGGGGGTATAGTTGTTAGGGAATTGTTTGTACTTAACCAGCACTTTGTCTTTCGTAGTTTGCCTCACTTCACTGAGAATCAGAGTATTCATCCTCTGGAGGAGCAGGGTCAGGTTAAAATGTAAGCGCTTTCTGCTCTGATGCTCGGTACCTGTTCACATTGAAAGTGGTGCAAAGCAAAAGAAGAAGAAAGCACATTTATATTCTTTATGCACTCTTTCTACTTGTGTTCTTAGAGATTTCTTGACCATTTTAAGGTTTAATTTCTTACATAGAAAGGTATGAGGTACTCTCACATTTTCTAATCTGTGTTTTTCATGCTTAAATATGAGCAGAACATTAAGGCATATTTCTCTCAGGCCACATGCAGCTCCCTAGTCTATTTTCACAAGTAATTTTTTTTTGCAATCATACCTAAAATCCCACCAAAACTGAGAACTTACAAGACATTTTAAATCAATTACAGTAATACCATTAGGGAAAAAAGAGAACATTTTATTTTCTGTACTTCCTGTATAAAGCACTTTCATTTTCTGAAGCAGCTGGGTTTATTCTTGACATATATTCTTAAAACACAGTGTGGCTTTAACTGCTTTCTCAGCAGTGGTGGAATAGTGGTGGTTTAGATGGTAGATATGTTGAAATGTCTGTATAATTTTACCTGCTCGCACATCATTTTCCCTTCCTCTCTAGCAGAGTAAGTTTTTGAAAGAAATATGTATTTTTAAAATGCCAAAAATAGAAAAAAATTGGGGAAAAAATAGATTGATATTGGGAAATTCTATCTTTGAAAGGAGACTTTTTCAACAATTAAATTTAAACCTGAAATCAACTGAATGCATTCAGCTTCATTCTGCATCAGCTTTTATGAATGCTGTCAAATATTTTGTGCTAGGGATATTGGGTGAGAAATGAAATTTGAAGTTGCTTTTTTCATATGGTGCCAAAAATTAATTATCTAAATTGCCTTTTGAGTCTTGAAATTATGATTGTATACATCTGCACGTAGATTGTTCTTAAAAGTTTTCTTTCCTACATGAAATATATTGCAATAACAAATACTGGCTCAACGCTATCAAGAAACATTCTTCGTTTATTTCTCTGATAGTACGCACAACATTCTTTTGGTCTCATTTATTATTTACTTAAACTTAGGAATGGGCTTGAGATTATTGTTTCAACCATTTCTTTCTTCATTTACAAGTCATTCCTACTACATTAACACAATGTAAATATTGAACTGTGGGGGTTTTTTTCAGTATGTAGTAACTGACTAAACTCAAAATCTCAAGTACAAAGAATGATGGATTAATTATCCAGATTTAGATTCCGGTCCTGCAGTTTCTTGGCAGCCTACAGATAGCCTGCTGCATTCATGCGGAGCATCATTGTCTTCAAGAATATGCAGGATCAAGACTTCAACTCCAATTCTGCAGGGAGTGCCTAATCACATGAATAGGTCTAATTATACTGAAATAGGAATATTCCTGTTAGTAACCTTTCACAGGATTAGGTTTTGCAAGATATGGATAGTGATACAATTAGCTGTAGTTAAATCCTCTTGCATTTGTTTCTACTTTACAATGTTAGCAATTCAGATTTTCTTTAATTAAAAAATACAGATAATAACAGAATGTCTGTAAATCAAATAATGTAACTGTACATTTTGGATCTTTAAAAGATGGGTGTGGTAGATTCATTTTCTATCAGAGCTAAGTGGCCCATTTCAGATATCAAAGTTTTCAATAGATAACCATTTGGTAGTATGAAACCAACTATGCTCTAACCTTTAAGCTCCAAATTCTAGCTTTCTCATCCTAATATGGTCAGTCTCAAACTGGAAAAAAAAAAAAGGAATATGATGCCCCACATTTAATATTAAACATTATTATCTAGTTTCTTTAGTGGTAACTTAGACCACTGTTAAAAAGTTAGGGCACAAGATTAATATCATTTAAAACTTAAAACAGAAGTATGAAAATGGTCATTTGAGAAATGTAAATTATGAAGATTTACTACTATGTATTTTCTTGCATCTGTGCTCACACATGAAAATATAGTTCAACAGAACTTTACACCCCTGAAGTCTTGCTGATTTAGATACTGGGGATGTACCAAATTTGTTTTTCTTACCATAGCTTACCCTTAAACTACAGCAGGTTTTTAATGTACAGTTGTGTCTTATTTTCTGCATTGTCTTTTCCTGCTTGTTCCAAAATGCATGCAAAATAACTAAAGGAAAATTTAGCTGCGATGTAGTGAGGAGAATACAAGCAAAATGAAGCTTCTTTAATCTTCAGAGCTTTTGCCTATGGAGACTTGACTGTCCATCTCCAAAAACTAGTTACTCATGAGCAAAGCAATGGTAAGACAGCCAGCCTTGACTAAGGACCGTGGAGTATCCCAGAAGATATATTCTTTATTCTTAACATGGTAACATGTACATTAAAAGACTAGGGTTAATTTTTATATGCTCGTAATTTCTAGAAAAAAATATATAAGCTTCTTTTCCAAACCTATGTTAATATTGTCCAGTTAACAGCACTTATTACAGTTTGTTGTAATTAATCTTAATTGTTCTCATGGGAAAGTTCCCTATAAAACCTCCATCCTAACATCCTCTGTTCTAATTAAGTGGAGTATACCATAGTGATATTTCACATTTTTATAGCACATTTCATCATGCAGCACTTTCTTGAATATATATGTATAAAAATGCCTGTAGGGAGCTGCAGTTTCTGACACTGTCAGCTGGGCTGAGAGGCGTTTGGAATGGAAAAATTTCCTACAATGGCTGGGACAAGTTCTTACTTCAACAGAACTGTCACTTGTTCAGTATGTTCTACAATTTTTACATTTCATTTTTGTTTGGCATCCTTGCAGCGTAGATGGGTGCTCATCCAACCTGCTGGACTCCGGCAATCGCTGCCACTCTTGGGACATTCCTGCTGCCTTGCTTCCTTGGTCTGAGTGGGTAGTAATTACATGAAAACAAAGAGAAGGTGGCTAGTGCTGCTTAAGGTTTGGAAAGCTGAGTGCAACCGCTGCGTTTCACAGTTATATAAAGCTAATCAGTATATTTTGTAGAGTGAGGTGCTTTATCCTTGCCACCACTCAGCCATTCTTATTAACTGCAAGCTGTAATGAGTGTGCATAGCCATGAGCTTGCTGGCTTGCTTGCCATAAGAATAATTTGAATAATCAAAATTAACTTTCTAGCAATGGCTTCTGACTCTTGCCAGTGAAGGATTTTGTGTTGATGAATCTTCAATACCTGTTAATATGCCACAGTCTTCAAGTTTCAGGATGTGGCAAACAATCAAAGTAGCAAAAAAAAAATCAAATCCAGCTTCCAAAATAGACTTTCTGGGACAATTTGAAAATAAGAAATTGAAAAGTGGCAGCGGTTTTATTTGATAAGGTAGAAATCAGTACTGAAAAAACTCTTTGCCCATGCTTTCAAATTTCTGCTAGACTTGCCAATGCAAGACATGGGCTTTATTTTGCATGAATGCAGGTAATATTTTTGATTAATTGATTAATTTGACTGAAACTTTGAATTTCCTGTTGTGGAAATTTTTCAAGTAGCTGTTGCCATTTTACAAATTAATGTTAATGATATTTGGCATCTATATTAAATGCTATTGAGTAAAACCTGCTACTGGTGTGTTTCTCTACGTCCACTTTCCTAGCAAGGAAACCACTGCTATCATCAGTAAATAAGAAAGTGTTTTTCCACTGCTCCCTCACTTAAAATGGTTATAAGGGACACAGCACACATCAGTCCCTAGACCCAGTGCAAAACTGATAATGTATTTTCACAGGGGGTTATGAATCTGCAGGAAACTCCTATATAGAAAGAGGGTTAACTAACTCTGTCACGGCTGGACTAGTCATCCACCTGCTGAGTGGTGGCTGAAACCTGTGTGAGTTGGATTTGCCAAAAGTGAATAGATTTGAATTGCACTTTGTCCAGCTCAGTCTTCCGGAATTTTTACATAGGTGTAATTTATTTTAATTAAATAAGTCTGAGAAGTTATGGAACCCAAGTGCTTCTCGGTGGGGCTGTCATCCAAAGCTACGATTGTAGCTCTTCTTGGCATAACCACACTGACTTTAATCTTCTGTTTTGTAGATATGGAGTATATTTATGAGGTTAGCTAACCCAGATAACTGGAGCACCAGAAGCAGTAGACTGTGACAGCCTCGACTCACCGTACTTCTAACTCAGGATAAATCCTGGGATTGCTACTTCTGTCGAGCTCCCTGCAGCAGCATCTATGTTCTTATCACTGCCTCAGTCCACCGATTCTGCTGTGCCTGCTCACAAGATACACACCCTTTCTCTTTTTCTCAGCTTTGATGGCTTTACAGAAATTTGCAGGAGTAAAACCCAATATGAAAATTGTAACAAAGTAAAACAGCATACATGCCTGAAGTCTTGCTCTTTGATTAGTAGCTACCATTTCAGTGTAGCACTTAGCATTACAAAATAAACATAAACCTGTGATTTAATTATGAGATGCTGCAAAAAAAATACGTCTCCTTTATGTTCCTGTCTGAAAAGCATGTATGAGGGCAAAAGGAAGTGATAAAATGGTGTGGAATATGCCTTGCCTTGCCAGCATTATGAAGTTGGTGGAAATAAGCTGTTACACAAACAGAAGCTCCACTTTTTCTGCAGTGAGTGATAAATGAATATGGTACAAAGCTTTCTTGTCCCAAGCCCAAAAGACTTATCTTATTTTGATGTGTTTAATACATGTTGGCATCTGTGCTTTCTTGATATTATGTTAAAATTGGAGCTAGGCAAAGCTTCCATTAAAACTGAAGCTTGGCTCCAGTTTGGTATTCATTCTTGACTTCCTTGGCATATGGCACTGTCTGTGACCTTCTACACCAAACTTTTTGTTATTGTCAGCACATTTTGCAATATGGAAATTGTCACTGGGGTACTGGCACCTCCCCTTCTTGGCAGAACTGGCCTTCAGAGCAGTTCAGATCACTCCATTTTCTTCAGTTCCACTCAGTAAATAACAGATATAATTTGCTGTGTTGGCAATTCAAATTTTTAACTAATGTTTTTCAATTTGTTTTTCCTCATTTTCATCTGTCCTTTTTATTGGACCAGTTCCTTTACTTTGTCTTCACTTCCAGCTTCCCCCCACTGTGCTTTCCATGCACATTTCTTTCCCACTGAGATTGTATACAAATATTAGAGCTCTAACTCACACTTTTGTCAGCAGGATGTGCCGCACTCTGTAGGCACACTCGGTTCAAATAAAAAGCCCATTGGCAATACAATAAATCAAGTGATTAACAAGAAGCAAAATTCCAACCTCTGGCTTTTTCTGTCCCAAAAGCTTGTGGTGCACTGTAGCAAACTGAATTTTCCACCAAAAGGCAGAAGTCAATGGTGTAGCCTGAGACGTGAGCACTGTACTACTGCACTGATGTGTGGGCAACCTGGAGAAACCTGTGGATTTTCCTATTTCTGACTGTGTAAAAGCTGCCAATATCAAACAAAGCCAGTTAATGAGGGCCCGAAAATGAATATCAGAAAACTGTGTTTGTGGTAAACTGAACAGCGGAATGCGCTAGTGTAGTAACCAGGATTATGCACTTAGTAGCTATTTAGCTGTAGGAGTTGTGCTGCCCAGATTACAGGTTATTAAAATAATTTCTGTTTTCTTTTTCAACTTTATATACATCTTGGGGCACTGCATGCAGTACAATGTGCAGGGATATACTTTCTGTGAGAAGGAATCTTAAGCAATGTTCTAATTCCGTGGTATTTGTGTACCCTGATTCCTCCTCTATATGTCCTGAGTATTCTAGTCCAGAGCTAATCTGAAATACAAGACTGGATCACATAGAGAATCTGGCCTTCAGTCAACAAAACCCTTTTCTGCTGAGAAGTGAAAGATAAAGAAAAAGATGTAATTACTGTAATGATGGGTTAGACCTTTAGATTCATGCTGCAATCAGTGATTCCTGTGGTGCTCTGCCGCAATCATGGTTTAGTGCTGACTAGAGAGACAGGTAAAGACTGTAAAACGCTCCAGCAGCCCTTGATCTAAATGCCTATAGTGGAGTCACACCTCTCATTTGCAGATGGTGATGCTGGCTCCAAACTCCAGGGCAGCAGAGTGGATTGTCTTGGAAGGAGGATCTTGGAATATTTTTTACCTGGGTAAAAATTGAAGAAATAAAATCCCCCTAAGTTAGTCCCTCCTCTCCCAGGATACAATAGTAAACTCTAAATTATTTTTAATCTTATGAGGCTGTTGTATCTGCCATGCATACACACATGCACACCTATATATGAGCATCAGAGATGATATATATTTATTTGGTCTTTAGTAATCATATAATCAAAGAGAAAATTTCTATTGTGTAGGGATATGCTTGCCAGAGCTGTTATATTTCAAGTGCTGTCAAATCAATGCCAAACTCTTTCCAAATACTTTCAGAATTTCTTACTTCTTTTTTCTCAAAGTCAAGCTTGAAAATGTTTGTACAGCATTAGTAAATACTTTCATTTTTATTCCAAATTTGAAGGATTGTTGGATTATGGATTTAAAATAAGTATTTTCAGCTGATGCTGATGGAACTATACAATCATTTTATAGCCATTCAGGATAAAGGGTATTGGCCCTAATCCTGAAACTCTTATTGATGCAATTAATCCTTACATCTGTGAGCTGTGTCACTGAAGTCAACTGGAACTTTTGCATGAGTAATAGTTGCAGAACCAGCCTCAGTCATTTAAATCATGATTATCCCTGAAAAACAACTGAAAATTAGCTCTGGTAATCATTTTTTTGTAGACACCACAAAGATTAAAAGCAGATGTTTTGCAGAAGTACTGAAGTGTACCTTCCATGGTCTGCAAATGTCATAATCCATAGAAATTTTCCTAGTTTTGCTTTGAAAATGAGCTTGCAGCATTATTTGTCAATTTGGCCAACCCAAATAGGTACTTTCTCAAAGGGTTCAGCTGGTCAGAAGGATATCCTAGCCTACTGGTAAACCAAAGGTACGTTTCATTCACTTTGCATCTTTGTTGGCACTTAGAAGGATTTGCGAAGAAAAAGAAAATTAGTAGGTTGTTGATATGACTGATGTCAATCAAGGGATCATTTTCTCCTTTTTTGATATGCTGCAGTAAGAAAAGGTTTCATTTACTTCTGATCATTAATTGACAAAATCTGTACAGAACACTTCATTCCCACTCTATTTCTGGGTTTGGTGATTCCCAGGGCTGAGCAACAAAAGTGATAATGGGACACCCTTAGAGACCAACTATAAAGGCAGAGATAAATTCAAAGTGATAGTGTTTCATGACATCCATATGCCAGGCAAGTTATTTAGCTTGACTTAAATATTGATACTATAGTTTGCACTCTTACTACTTCATAGCCTCACTCACTGCATGACCACAAACATTTAACAAGATACAATATCCTCAGTTAAATATTACTGTATTCATGAGAAATATTTTATTTCTGTGAGTAGTATATATTGCTGTTGTACTTCTGACAGTATGTTTAATTTTTCTGGACTCTACTTTCATAATCATTCCATTAATTTATGGCTAAACTTCCACACTGTAACTTTTCCTTATATTCTGTAATTGACGTTGTAATGCAGCACAAAGATTGCAACCTTTTGGAGAGAGAGGTTCTCTCTATCTTCTAGTAAAAACCTTTCATGTAAATGACTGAGACCAAGCCTGAAGCTATTATGAATAAGGTATTAATCTGGAATTGCTGAAGCCTGCCCTTTGTAGTCACAGCAGACTTGGAACATTTCAGTAGATAGTAGCCAACCCCTTAATCCTCCGTGTGCTTCTCCTGGACAGCAATATCACATATTCACTCATGTACAAATCCTGCATATTATGCTGGCCAGCATTCTTACACTATAAAAAAGTAGAGATCCCTGTCACTGTTTATTCAAAGCAGGTGATGAACATACTATTTAACATTTTAAATCCCCAATAGGATTGAGGGCCCAAAGCTAGGTTTATAAATGCAGCTCCTCACGATTTAAGTGTTCCAAAGACAACATCTGAATGACATAAAGAAGTGTGTTAGGGTGGGTTGCTGAGTAGGGAGAAGAACAAACACTGATGGTTGTCCACAAATTTTAGCAATTGTAGAACCAGTGATTATGGCTTGCAATCTGGTTAGGCATGGTTAAATTCATCTGTATTTATTATGGGCAGTAGAGAATTTTGAGGAGACAGTTTAAGAAAGATAAACTGGTGAGCAGTGAAATGGAAAAAAAAATGTTAAAGTACTTGTCAGAAGAATAGATATTTGAGGTAGTTACTAGTGGTGCAAACATGCAAGGGCGACCTTTCAACTGACAACCCTGGAGGCTGGATAGATATTAATGATGAGAGGCCTTTAAATGAAAACAGAAGAAAAATAAGGGTGAAGAAGGTTTAGCTTAAAAATACCCTTTCCTCATCAAGGCAGAATGATTTCCAAGGTGCAGGACTGTAGGTATTGTGTCTAAGATGAGATCGCAGTAGTGAAGTTATAAAGTGACCCAGGCTCAGTCAATTGTTTTGGCATTGTAGGCTGTGGTGGAAAGGTTGTGGTTTAGGAATTACTGGACAAAATGTTCATGGTAGTGTGTTCATCAATCACATATGTGAATCCTTAGTATTTTTATTACCTTTAGAATTTTACGTGATGATAACAAGTATCAGAGGTAGAAATTTTCTTCTCTTGCCTAAGGAGACTATATCAGAAAAAAGAAAATAAGGTTTTCCTTCATTCCTTGTTATCCCGTAGAAGATCATCATCTTTCTTTAGATGCAGAGCCTCTGTTTCAATTACCTTTCCTAAAATGCTCCTTTTCAATGTTCTGCTACCAATTTAAAGAAACAGCGTTAATCTTACAATGTATAGAAAGTATTTTACAGAAGTTGTGTTAAGGTAGTTTCAGGATCTAGAAATAAAAATGGAAGAAAACAAATACTGTCTAGAGATTCAATCTCTACAGACACTGTAGGATTGAAGGATACAGCCTTCAATCACTGACAAATCTATGAAATTAGCAGACTTTCAGCAGTCCCAAAAATGCATATGCCTTCCAAATTTACAAAACTATTTATTTTTTAATTGTGTTTAGGCATTTGGGTATATGATGATGGCAGCTGTTTTCTGTAAGATTCTGCTTAAAATAAGAATATGCGATATTCTTATTATTTCGGTATTTCTTGGGGAAAGACAGGAGAGACAAAATTCATGAAATAAAGATGGTGAAATGTACTCCACTATTAAAAATTAGAAAGAGCTATTTAGATAAATATTTAATGTTGAGTAAACATCTAGAGAGTAAAGACGACTTGTGGAAGAGGCAGAAGGAAGCAGGGGCAGGGAAATGAGAAATCATAGGGACAGTTGAACTTCAGGGGAAAGTTTAACTTTTGTTATTAGTCTTATTATTATCCAAATCCCAGGTATATGAGATACTTTAGGCTCTCTAGAGCGAGTAAATTTTGTCCTGGAATACAGTGGGAATTTCATCCACTGACAATGAAGTTGTCTTATAAATGTTAACTGTACCTATATTAATAGCTGTATTTTTTCTTTAATTGGAAGACAGACTTATTTTTTTTTCTGTAGTAAAGCATCCTGCTTTGAGTAGGAGCTGCACTCAAGCATCTCAAGAGATCCCTTCCAACCTCACCCATACTGTGAACTATTCTGTGAAACCAATTTTCTGTAGCTATTCTAGTAATCCTGTAATTATCTGGGCTCACACCAATGAAAGAAATGTGATCTCTAGAATTTACAGCATCATCAGACTTAATTTTGTGGGCATAGCTTTTGTATTAGTGCTTTAATGTTAAGATTGAGGAAGCTAAAATTGTATACAAGTAGTTTACAATACTCACGAGAAGAATTAATTGTGAGGGATTTTTTTTTTTTCTTTTTCTTTTGTTTTCCCTGCAGCTGGGCCTCTGGAACTTCCACTTTTTGAGCTGATCCCATCACAAAGACAAGTGGTTTTTCATGGAGACCGTTTGCCATTTCAGTGTACTGCAACATACGTTGACAATACCACCCAAGTACATTGGTACCATGCTGGTCGCCTGATTGAAACAGATGAAGAGAGTGGCATATTTGTGGAGGACAGCATCATTCATGACTGCTGCTTAATTACACGGTAACGTATACTCCTTGTAATAGTCAGACTTGTAGGCAAGGTGAAAAGATGTAACACTTGCAATAAGCCTCGTTAAAACATGCATCGGGAGTTGTTTTATTTGAAGCAATTAAATTGCAAGCTTGAATTGGAACACACACAGCTATAGGTTTTTCCTGGCTATGAATGGCTTTGGTTCCAAATTGTATTTCTTGTGTCTAAGTATACAGATTTGAGCAACTATGAATTTGAAACAGAAAAAAAACGGTTTCTTACACAGAAAAAGAAACTTTTCTTACCGTGAAAAGAAACTGAACTTAGAATAGTTTCAGTAGTGTATGAGAGTGACTTACAGCCAAACTACTTCTTCCTGACACCACCTAGAAGATTGAACTGTGATCTTACTGTGAAGAACTATCCATTTAAAAGGCTTGGATTAATTTTTGTAGGTTCTAATGTACTGGATCCTATATTCATAGAATACCAGGTTGGAAGGGACCTCAAAGATCATCTGGTCCAACCTTTCTTGGCAAAAGCTCTGTCTAGACAAAAGCACCATCTAGACAAGATGGCCCAGCACCTCATCCAGCCAAATCTTAAAAGTGTCCAGTGTCGGGGAACCCACCACTTCCCTGGGCGTATTATTCCAATGGCTGATTGTTCTCATTGTGAAAAATTTTCCTCTTCTGTTCAATCAGAATCTCCCCAGGAGTAACTTGCACCCATTGCCCTTCATCTTTTCCGTGTGACTCCTTCTAAAAAGGGAGTCTCCATCTTCTTTGTAGCCACCCTCTAAGTACTGGAACATGGTGATGAGCTCTCCCCTAAGCCTTCTTTTCTGAAGGCTGAACAAACCCAGTTCTGTCAGCCTTTCATCATATGGCAAGCTTCCCAGTCCTTTGATCATTTCCGTGGCCCTCCTCTGGACCCTCTCCAGCCTGTCCACATCTTTTTTGTATAGCGGGAACCAAAACTGAACACAGTATTCCAGGTGTGGCCTGACAAGTGCTGAGTAGAGTAGGATAATGACTTCTTTATCTCTGCGAGTGATGCTCCTGCTGATGCAGTGCAGCATCCTGTTGGCTTTCTTTGCTGCTGCAGCACACTGTTCACCCATATTGAGCTGCTTGTCCACCAGGACCTCTACATCCCTTTCCACAGAGCTGCTCTCCAGCCAGGTGGATCCCAGTCTGTGCTGCACTCCTGGATTATGTTTTCCCAGATGCAATACCTTACACTTGTCATTTATTCTTTAGTTAAGTAACCTGTTTCTTATTAAAATTTTTCTCAACTTTCTATGGCTTTTGCCATCTGTGTGCGCCTCTGTGCTTGAGAGACACAGAGATCTGCAGAAAACTTTTCTGGTGTGAAAAATGCAAGAGGAATGAAGTAGAATAGGCTTCTATAAAAGAAGTAACAACTAATATTTGGCAATGACCATCTCATTCCAGTTTTGCTTCAGTTTTTCCTTTTACATCTTATTTAATAAATTATTGTAAATTTCTGTCTTTATCTTTGGTTTTCATCATAGAGTATGGGTTTGTCACTAAAAGCTGCTAAGATGTTGCACACATCCTTTTGTCCTCTACCAGTTTCCATCATCGATCAAAATCCTTTCTCTTTGTTGAAGATGGAGTGAAAATAGCTATGCTAATTAGCTCTGGATCATCATTAACATCTTTTCACTCAACCAGTTTCTATTAATATAATTGACCTGAAATGCTGCTCGAACTGTCAAATGAAAGTTATGAAGGGAGTCAAATTAATTCCTCTCTACTGAGGTCTTTTGGCACTATTGATTTTAATTTTGTCTACTCACTGATTATTTGACCCCTTTTGGAGTCCTATAGATCTAGAGGCGTAGATCTGACCTGGTCTCACAGCTACTGGCTTTCTTCTAATACTGATGTGTATGGCTGTAGCGGATAATGAAAGAGACCATTAGACCAATTAGTATTTAATGCCAAGTGCATAAGCTATTATATTACTGCCGAGTCACTTAAATTAAAGCATGTTCTTCTCATTTCCACGATATCAAAATTAAAAGACATGCTGTTAATTTCATTATATTTTTCAATTGAATTATATTTTGAACTATATAAGCAATTTGTACAGCATAGTAATAAACTGAAATAAGTTGTCTAAAAATGTTAAGATTGTCAAAATAGCTATCCTCTTAAAATGCTAGTTTAGAAGTAGCTTGACTGAATTTTACCTTATATTGCTTAATTTTTGCCAGACTACAAAATAAAAAGTTGTTTACCATAACAATATTTTAATAAGGATGGTAGATCTGCTGCCTACCTTGTTTACTGTGCCATAAAATAGGTGATCTTGATGCTCATGTTGCAGTATGCACTGGAACCAGGTATTCAAAAAGAATGTTCTCTAAATACATCATCATATTTGCTGTTATAAACTGGAAAAATACTTTGACTTGTGCAAGTTATGTGATTCAGACTGCCAAAATGAGAAAAAATATTTTTTTAATTAAACTCACAACCTTTAAACAGCTATTTAAAGGCTTAAAACATTTTAATTGCTCATTTATTTGAGCTATGTGTTTGACTTCACAATATATAGTAAGGCATCAACACTGGATTTACTATACAGCATGGTCCTTATCCAATCAAAAATGCTAATACTCAAGCAGTCTTGCCTCTGCCTTGACCAAGGACTGATCAAAACTAACTTGCTAAAGGCATGAGACACCTATGCTTTTGAAACTAGCTTTCAAAAATCATCCTATTTTGAAGTAAATATTTTTTAAAATGTAAATTAGAGAGATGTATTGTCTCTTCCTGTTGAAAATGAGAAGACATTGGTCACGTTATGATTGCAAAAACTGTCTTCAGCTTTTCTTAATTTTGATGCTATCATCATGGCCATGTATACTATACGTCCATTCATATTGTTGTTATTACTATATGTTAAAGTAATATGTAATAGCATGCTTTTTACATGTTTTGATAATATGTATTAATGCGCTTGTTACATGCTATTACACACTATTTTGTGATAGCTCTTAAGGCTAAATCACAGTTGTACGAGGCACTGTGAAACATCAGAAAGGCTGCGCCTCCCTGAGGTTATCATATGTTAAGTACAAGATTTGGAGTAAAAATAAAGGTAATTTAAAATTAGTTCTTACAGTGTCATATTTTGCCTTTCTATACCTACTCTTTACAGCAACTGTCCACTCTCTGTGGCTTTCTGTGATTGCATGAAAGGACAGGCTTTGGCTTGTGCTGCTTAGCAATTTAAAGATCTCTGAAGCTAGTTTTGAACAAAGAGGTGAAGTCCTGTTCCAAAAGCTGCTTATTCAAACATTTTTAGATGGTTATATTATTGGGTAGTTCCAGATATTTCTGGACGTGGATTTACAACACAAATATCATACTAAACCCTTCTGTTTTATTAACTGCCACAGTAGAAGGATAAAATATCCAAATGTGTATTTTTTGTCTCCTATGATAAAGCAGAATAAACTAAAATAAATGTTTTTGTTACAATAATTAAACTAAAGTTTTGAACTGTATTCCGGCCTGTGACATTTTTCTTGGCAAAGAGTATTCCCTTATAGGAGATCTTGAGAAGGTGTTTTCAATTCTTCTGCTAGCTCGCATTTACCCTTTCTTGCCAATGATAATAATATTTGATTTTGCTCATGTTGAATTTTCTGTCATTATGCCTGTGTATAAATGTCAGAGTCATACGTGAAAATGTAAATGTGATGTGGAACTAATTTCCTATCATCTGTGAATGGATCTAGCTGAAATTGTGACTTGTGTTTCCATGAAGACAGCCTAATTTCTTAAGCCTGGAATATTAGATTATCAGTTTTTTCACAATAAGTGGCAATGAAACAATCCATATCCCTGAAGCCATATAGAAGGCAGATTATGTATGATTCTCTGCCACATAGCATCTTTCCCAACTTCCCCACTGTTCCCTTTCAGTGTTTGGAGAGGCTAGCAAGACCATTATTAGAATATTAAACTAAAAAAGGAAAATATTTTCATTTTATGAACCAAGCAACTCTGCAGTAGTAGAGAGACTTTAATTTTCAGGAAGTTTCTTATTTACCACATAGACAATAATGACAATTTTAAAGTCTTTTTAGTTCTATTCTGTAAATACTTGTGTAGAGTGTTTAACAGTGCTTATGTCTCTGACAGCTGTAATGGCTGCTCTGGGACCATTAAAGTTCACAAGTGCTCTTTCTGAAAACATTACACTGTGCAGAAAGTTAAGAACCCATAAAAAGGAGTGTTACAACTTATATGTTCTCAACTAAACCTAGGATAGTAGGTCTTAGTATCAGATATGTTTTTCAGATATAATTTTTATTATGTTATGTAGATAGATTTGCCACTGGAAATAGAGTATTAGGTCTCAACTGTGTTCCCCCACAAATAGTGTTTTTCTTTTAAATTCTGTCCTCAGTGTTGCGGTCTTTAAATACGGCTGCCAAATGCAGTTCTTAAAAAAAAAAAAA
>VXBL01003649.1:393567-452608 GCA_013400195.1 Aramus guarauna
GAACAGAAAAGTAAGCTTAAGAATCTATCTGTTGGGTTTTTTAAAGCATCTAGTGCTTCCTTACATTTTGAAAGCAGTTGCTGCCATTATGGGGTGGTCAAAAGTAAATAATGAAAGAAATAGTAATGTGTGAGATAAGGCAATTATGGAACTACAGCTGATCATTTGGGTGTAACAAGGACAGAGGCAATAGTAAGAAAACTGAATTTAAAATTTATACTTAAAATGCGTATATTAATTTCTGAAGGCTGCTTTTAGAGGTATATGATAATGTGAAAATCTCCAGAACTTCCATCTGCAAAAGAAATATCTGATATCAAGGAAGAGTTTCAAATCATTATCCACTAGCACTGTAATAGTCAGGAAACTGGGAGAGAAAAAAAAGGAATGCAATGTTGTGGATTAAAAATTACGATCATAATTTTTGCAATCGAAAGGCAGTTTTGAATCCAATTAATAATTTTTAAGTGTTTGAAATTATCAGTGCAGCTATTAGTAAAGAATTTGGAACTTGGCTGAGAATAAGGATAGTTTCAGATAAGACCATTACTGAGAGAAATTAATATGAGTACAAATCAGTTACAGGAGTAGACAGGTGGTATCATGCAAAGTTTGAGATCCAGGCAGGCATACCATATAAGAAAGAACAAAACTTCCAGACATTCTGGGAGAAAGGCAGAAATCCTATGCCTATTTTTTCTGGAAAGAATCCAAATGACCCCTGAACTTTCCTAAATTTGTGGCAAGAATACACCTGGAAGAGATATGAAGCAAGCGGGAGTGATTTGGACAGATATTAGATTACGAACAGTCTGAAAATGGTATATCACTGATGAGCATGTTACTAGGTTGGATACACAACTGGAAGTTCAGATATTTGCCAAATCATGGTGAAATATTGGAGATTCACTCTGCACAAGATTAAAAAAAATAAGTGTTGGAACAAATACAGGCTCTGATTCAGAAATGCAGATATTTCACAAGTGCTTTGTGTTCTGCTGTCATGAGCATTTGGAGATGAGCAGCTGAGGGTCTTACTGAGAAGCCCAGGGAAATCAGTAGAAATTGTTTAGTATTGATATTTTGTTGGTTCACCTAATTGACTCTGCTTGACCCTTAGTTGTCAAGTAGTTAGGAAAGAAATGAAGCAAAATAACAATTTAAATTGTAAATCAATGTTTCTGTATTGTTTTGAGGTTACTTTAAACCCTGTAGTCAATGGCCTACAGCTTACTTCAGGCACTGTAGGAAGCAAAAGACTAGTAACAGATGCACCTTTACCAGCAACCTTCTCATATATCAGCCAGGAAGATAATATTTAAAATTATTGCGGAATATTATGAAATGCACAGGCTAAGGGTTTTATTATCTGAGATTAAGAGAATCTTTATGTGAATTAATTTGAAAGATTGATTAAACTTAGGCCTTTTCTCTAAAAATCTTTCAATTATCTGAATAATACCCAATGACAATTTTATTACTAGTCAATTTGGGGAATAATTTAAAATACAACCTGTGAAAAAGCATACCAATACTATGAAAAGCAAAAGCAGCAACCACAATACCCATTAAAGGAATAGACAATTATGTAAGAATTCAGCTGTGACATAAAAACTGTAGGCTTAATTTTGGTAACTGCTTATTGAAGGGTAATTGAGAAATATATATTTTCACAGAAAATATATGTCAGTATTTTGGGCCAATAGGACAAAAACCCCCTAGAAAAATAGTAAGTCAGAACTCTAAAAAATTTTGACAAAATCCTTCCTGAAGAATTTTAAAAGAGTACCCTTTTAGTGATGCTCAGCCCAGATTAGCAAGATGCCTTGCACTAAATTTTGACACCTCACTTCCATCTCTGCTTATTTCCTGCAGCTATGTATGGGTCCATCCAGCCACATCAATGAAATGAAATGTTAAGTTCAGTATTAAGAACAAAAATTTGCACTTTCCCCCCTGCAGGGGGGGAATCAATAGAGTTTTGCTTTGACCTTTGTAGGGCCAGAATGATTTTAATGTGGCCCTTCACACAGCTGCAGCTATACAGCTGAGGAGATGCTGCACTGCAGCAGCAGTTCGGTGTGAACATCCCAGGACTGGCTTTTTTAAAATTACTTTTCCTGTCAACACCAGTGTAAGGTGTAATTATACATAGTCTCTCAGTCCAGGCAGTAGTTTGTAACCCTTTGCATCAGCTGTGATTGTCAGAGCAATTCTGACATGTCCAGGCTCTGATGTACTCCTCCATCCAAGTCAGTCACCTTAGATACTGGTGAAGTAAACCATTTCTTTAAACAAAACATCTTAGAAATATTAAAACAAATAACTGAATTACTTTTTACTTTCCATGTATTTCAGTCTTTTCAACATGGAGAACATGTTATATGACATGTTCCTTATGGACTTAGAGAAAGCATTTTTACTTCAGTAAATTCCATGACAATAGGTCCCAGCCCCTCCCCTTCTTTCTTCCTACAGGATAAAAGAACCCTATTTTTAATTGTTTATGATATTTTGATTGGATGACTCCTGGCCATCACAACATAAAGTTTACACTGTTGGAGATACACTGTATACTGGAGAAAGAATAGAAATTGTTCTTGAAGTTCTTATGTAGGAATCTGCTATTTTTTACCTCCTTTTTAAGATGTTCCCAAATTTCTTGCAGGTCAGCGAATAAAGCAGGTCAGAATTCTAGCCCTAATATACAATTATTCTATCCCAGAAAGTATTCATTAAATAATTTCTGCATTTGTAACACCACCATGGACTAGAAAGAGTGGGAAATTCTGTCAAAGTACTGTGCATTTGACAAATAATTTGAAAATTATTGTAGTAGGTTAATAATAAATAATAATAATAACAACAACAAATAACTTGAAAATTAATGTAGTAGGTTTTTAGTTTGTTTTCTTTTGTGTGTTGTTTGGGGGTGGGGTTTTTTTGAGGGGAGGAGTGTGTTAAGTTGTTTTTTTTTTTTGCTGGTCCCAGTGGCACGTAATCAAATAATCAAGAATTGTCATAAGTCAGTTAACACTTCTGATTAATCTGGGAAATATTTTACTTTAAAAAGCTTTTTATGCAATTTTGGCAATTGGACTGATTGTCATAGTGTTATTTTTGTCTCAGAACCTGTGATAGTGTACAGATAACAAGAGTTATGCTAATGAAATAAAGCTTCCTCTGGATATAACATTGCAGCACAGAGACTACTTAAGGGCAGATGAAAGGCATACAGCAGGTGTAGCACCATTTCCCCAGCAGACTGCAGTTGTAGACATCCTGCAGTCAAGCAGTTTGCTGGTAGAACAAAATTAATAACAATAAACACATTTGAGCATCCCCAAACCTTTCACCAACTGACAAAGCAGTTTGATGATAGACAACTGATTCATGAAGTACTTTAAATAAGCCCTGGCCCAGGTGTAATCTCTTTGGATAGCTTTACAGCGCTGTGCCGTCACAGACCCGCCAGCTGTCTGAAGGTTTCTGCAGCAAGAAAAAGCTTTGAGTGCTCTAGAGCTGTTGATACCTTTTTGTTTTGTTTTGTTTTTGTTGTTGTTGTTGTTTTCCTCCCATTTCCATGTTTTCAGCTAGACTGGCATATATAGACTCTAGGACTGTGGGAGTATGAGGATAAATGTAAACTTCTGTAGGCACACCCTTCAATGCAGCACAGTAGCTGGTAGTCTGTATCTGTCTGACAAACTCAATGAGAGAGAAAAAGATCATGCAAGAAACCAAACCTGTTGTGGTATGTTATAGAGCTATTTAGATTTCTGACTCTATTTCTGAAAATGATTTGGTTTAGTCATTCTTAGTAGTATTTGTTTTCTCAATTTTAAGAAACAAATTGATGGCATATAAATATAAGTCACAGGTTCCTTGACATCCACTTACAGAAAACATATCTTGCTATTGGGCAAATATTTACATAAAAAATGGGTAATATTAGCCTGTGACACCATTTTTGAACATTTGCATTTGAGTCAAAGTGATTTGAGCAATACAAAGGAAAATAAGGCGAGATGGTTTACTAACTGACATACACGTCTGTTCTGCCATTTTGGAAGTAGTGGTTTTCTGTGATTTTTTTGTTGTTGGGGTTTTTTTTTCCAGTCAGTCTATTGTCATTAAAATCAGGTCCTTTCCACTGACATCTCTGAAGTCACATCCAACTGTTGACATGGTCCTAGTGTACTGATATGAACAAATGAGCTGATAGATAAATTATAGGAAAAGTACATTATAGCACATTACATTTCTGGGGTAGCTATGGATGGCATGAAATGGTAAGTTATGCTTTGTTTTTATATTCAATCAGAAGAAACAGAAAATCATGAGTATTGAATTCCCTATGTGTATGACAAATTGATTACACCTGAAAAATATTTTCTAGACATCTCACATAATATGAATACCAACTTTAATCTTTAATCTTCCTTTTCTCTTCCTGTTGCCTGGACACAAGCTTTCGTTAAAGGCCATCAGCCTTCTAAAGCTGTTTCTTTCATGGGTAAATAAGTAATTTTGTCAGAGAGATCAGACTAGCAATTTAAGTTCAGTTAAAGTGCCTAGATTTACACATTCTCTCTTCATTTTCCGTGTTTTAACCTTATATCCCCTGTGAAAGGCTGCATTCCAAGCAGCAGTCTACTCTGGAGACCAACACTCATTTTTTAAATTCTATGTTAGTATTAATAATTTAAGGTGGTATGGGTAGGAGGCAGGCTATGCAGGCCTTCTGCCTGAGCGGTAGAAAAGCATTTGCTATTTATCTGTCTGAAGAACAATATGAGGAAACCTAAATGTTACCTGTGTTTGAGTAATTATTTTTTATTTTTCTCCAGGAGAAGCAGTTGGTTCTTCCCAAGTCTTACAGGAACTCAAGTCAGACTATAAAGCCTTTCTTGTGGAAAGCAAATCAAAATATGGTGTTAAAGTCTCCTCTTTATTTGTTACTCTCTTTCCTGGCATGCAAATGACTGCTGGGGCATACAGTAAATGTCGCTAAGGTATTACTTCAGGACATGGTTGAGTAACTTTGCATAATGAGACCTACTTCTGATTGTCTAATTAGTTATGCATAGCTGTAGCAATGCAAAACTATGCCTCAAATAGAAACCTATTGTCACAAGTTACTTGATTACATGAGTATGACTTCTGCCTGCATTATGGTTCCTCTCTTTTGTAATGACCAATGCCATGGGCTTCTATTGAATATTATAACAACTTTTTCATGCAATTGCATCAGGTCTACTTTTTAATTAATTTTTCAGTATGTAAGTCATCATATTTGAAAAAGGAATCCTACCATGCATGAAATTTCCCAGTATAAAGAAGAAACATGTATGTTCTCTTTCTTTCTTCCAATGTTTTTATGGAGAAGGCCACTATAATTTCAAAAGAAAACTTGAGAAAAGCTTGCTAGTCATCCTTTTGTTCTCATCAGGCAGCAATCTTCATATTCAGTTTGCCTTGACACGATCTTGTGAATGTCTGACTGTTTTATGTCTTGGTAGGTCAAAAAATTCCACAAAAGCAGCAACTATCATACCTCTGAGGAGTAGGATATAATTGATAATGCAGGAACTCTTTCTGTCTCATACTCCATCGTTATGAAAGCTCCATAGTAGAGGCAAGATCATTTTGTATGTAGCCTGATGTTTATTAGCTGGGATAATCAAGAAAAGTATACAGCCAAAGGTGCTGTCCTCTCTTAATTCTGTTGTGCTCTTGTCAAGCTCCTAAACCAGAGAGTCCTGCCATATTCTCAGGTCACAGAAGAGTTCTTGCCTTTTACCAAGACTTGTTGGCATGACCAAGAGAGATCAAGAATGCCTTTCTACTAAGAGTAAGAAAAACAATGGAACTGCGGGGCGTGTTCATGTAACAATGCTGCCCTGGTTTTTGACTAGGATACAGTCAATTTTCACAAGAGGCTGAGAGGGGACACGGCCAGGACAGCTGATCCAAACTAGTCAAAGGGATATTTAATACAATATGACATCATGCTCAGTATATAAAGTGGGGGTGGGCCGGCTGGCGAGGCGGCATCACTGCTTGGGGATGGACTGGGCATTGGGTTCTGGGCAGTGAGGAAATTGCATTGTGTATCACCTGCTTTGTCTGTTCTAAGTATTGTTATTTTCCTCTTCCTTTGCTGTCCTACTAAACCGTCCTTATCCCACCCCACAAGTTTTAGCTTTTTCTTCCGATTCTCTTCCCCATCCCACTGGGAAGGGGGAGGAGTGAGTGAGCCAGTGGCCGCATGGTGCTCAGCTGCCGGCTGGGGCTAACCCACAACAGTCCTTTTTGGTGCCCAACATGGGGCTCAAAAGGTTGAAGTAACAACAGATCTGACCAGAGTGTGTTAAAACAAATTTGTTGTGCACATTTATTTTATTAGTTAAACAGTCATTGATGACAATGGTGTTTTGTTTGTTCACATGGTTGTGTTACGTCAACCCTTACTTGGTGTATATATTCCCTGTGGCGCTGTTTGTCACCTCTGGGAGAGGGGTCAGGATTCTCATTTTGCTGTACTGTGTAATATCAATTTATGATATGATAACATCAATTTATGATAAGATAACATAACTGGTCATGAGGTTAAGCTGGTATTTGTATGTGGCATGCCATGCCCGTACCTTGGATAACATCTCTCATAATTGATTAATAAGTGCACCCAATCTATGGGGAAGACGCGGGGGATACTTTCTCCTGCTCTTTCACCTCCTCTTTTTCCTTCAGGCTGGTTACAACAGCTTTTGAGAATTCTGAATATCCTTGGGATGTTCAAGCCAGCATGCTCCTATTGCTATGTCTCCTGAATTTGTTTCAAGTCTTGTTTAGGGTTAAAAACAATTGGTTTAAGAATACCACCCAGAACTCTGTCCTGAGGCTGAATAGTCATGGGTGGCATGGCATGTGGGACAATATGGGCAAGTCTCTAGAGAACTCCTCACTTCCAATGGTTTGGAACTTCACTCCCAAAAAACTACAGGATCTGGATGGAAGTAGGAGAATATTTGAAAGGAAAATGCTGTGGCTGTTCTGAAGAGGCACAACTTACTGCACTGTGCTGGACTCTGGCCAGTATCTACCAAACACTGCTTGATATTAGGCAGCACCATCAGTGAGAAGAGAGGTAAAACAGAGTAACAGGTACTGTGGCTACTCCAACCCTGGCAACAGGCAGTGCAGCTGAATCAGAAAACCAACTCGTGCCCGTATCAGTCACCCCTATACACAAGAAGAAATACACACAAAAACCCCATTGCACTCAGTAAATGATGATGATGAACCAGGACCATCACAAGAACAGGAGAAAGAGGCAGAACCAGAGCTAATCAGCCTATCCCTGTCCCTGAGGGAGCTGAGACATAATGCGAAAAGATTTCAGCCATCACCCAAGTGAGCCCATTGTTACCTGGCTGCTCTGATGCTGGAATAACGGGGCCAGTAGCCTGGAATTAGAGGATCAGGAAGCCAAGCAGCTGGGATCCCTGTCTACGGAAGGGGGCGCTGACAAAGTGATTGGAAAAAAGACACAAGCCCTTCAGCCTCTGGAAGTGACTTCTGTCAGATGTGAGGGAAAGGTATCCCTTCAGTGAAGATGTATGTCATCCAGGCAAGCGGACCACCATGGAGAGAGGTATCTGTTACCTGTGAGAATTGGCTGTGTCAGAGATGGTTGATTATGACCCAGACCATGCGCAGTTACCCACAGATCCCGATGAAGTCCAATGCACACGACCCATGTGGCAGAAGCTTGTACGGAGCACATGATTGTCATATGCCACCTCATTGGCAGTAATAGACTGAAAAGGCGAAGAGGCACCAATGGTGGATGAAGTGGCTGGCCAACTCCAGCAATGTGAAGGAAGTCTCTCTTCCTCCCTTGGCTGTAGAGAAATTGTCCCAGAAGGTCCAGTAACTCAAAGAGGATAGATCCTACTCCACACTGGTATGGACCAGTATCTCAGCTCAGAGAGAGGATATAGAGGGTACACACCACGAGGCACACAGTGCCAAGACTTAAAGTGTGTAACTGACCTACTAGAAGATTTTATGAAAAGGTTTAAAATTCCATACAGGTCCACCCTTTCCTTTTGGTCTTCTAGGACTCTGAAATTGCCAAGGATTGTAGGTGGAGAAGATGTTAAAGGATCAAGTTGACTGCTCTTTTTGAGAATTTTGGTTTGGGGTTGGTTTTTTTGTTTGTTTGTTTTTGGTTTTTTGTTGGGGTTTTGTTTTTTGGTTTTAGTTTTGGGGTTTTTTTTTGTAATCTAGTCCCCCAAATTCTCCAGGGGTGTAAGATCAATTTGTCATTTGTCATATCCAGATGGTAAGTAAATGAACAGTTTCACCATTGGGCTTGCTATCCAAAATATTCCTAGAGGAATATAAATGAATGCATCATTTACAGTGGCCAGATGGCAATTCAGAAGACAATTGCACGTTCTAGTCATTATACAGCTTCTTCTATATTGCATAAACCTATTCTGGCTTATTTTGATTTACCATTGGAAGTAAGGGCCACAGAAGATTAGCAGGGTGAATGTGAGGATTTACTCATCATTTTAGAGAAATTGAACCAGTGTTCAAATATTGCATTTCTAGCAGAAGCAACGTTGATGTATCAGTAAATATTTGTCTGTGAAACTGGGAAACTTCATCTAATGACAGGAGATCTGTTTAGTGGCAGATAAATTAGCATTGGAACACATTTCAGCAATTTAAATAAATGGAAAATGTAACCTTTTTCTTCATATTTATTTATCTTCATATTGATTACCTGTAAACTGATAATATGTTCAAGTACTGCATTTACATAAAATCACCATGGATCCCAGTTTTACCAGATTTGTATTGTTAACAATGATTATAGAAGTTTTGTAGGAAATATATTAAAAGATCAGCACAACTGTCATACATTCTATTCACTTGGGAAGTGTCCAGGTCTTGATGCCACAGATGAATATTTATGCTGCCTATTGTTTCAGTGAGAAAGAGCTTTTATTGATAATTGTTTTTATGAGCTCTAGGAATATCTTCTTTCTCAGCCCTCTGTAAAGATGATGTGAGATTGTTGTGACATATGAAATAGAAGATTTAATTAAAAATTTTTTATCTACTGGCTAATTTCACTTAAGTATTTCAACCTGAATGTAAAACGATGTATTAAGAGTTAGATGAGAGGCTGCTGTTATTGGGCTTTCACATCTCAGACTTCTTAAGAGAACAATTGCTTCTTTTGACACAAAAATACTCAGCAACTCTGTCTGAGAATGGCTAGTAATGGGTTTTCTATATTTCCTGCAATAAAAACACATTAGATTTCATTCTAAAAATGAAATAGGGGGTTCTAAGGTATTTGGAGCTCAAAGTCATGATAAATAGGAGCAGTATGAGATTTTTAAAGTTACTGTATATGATGAATTTGACTGAATATCTGGAGAACTACACAAAAATTCTGAAGCAATTTAACTTAAATCAAAGGCTATTTACTATGGATTGCTTGTTTTCTGGGGATGAAGATAATGGTAAGTACTTGAGAAAAATCATCCTTCATTGTATGCATATTTCACAGGGAAAATGACATACAGAGCTGTTTAATCACTTCCTGCCTTGATTGTGGTCTCCTTTCCTGTGAATCAGAAGGAGTCTATATACAAGATTAGATTCGATCTTTTCTTGTAGCCAAGTTAATAAAAGTGCATATATAATATACAAAGGTTTAAACTGAAAAAGGATGACATTTTTAGAGAAGTTTAAAAGAGCAAAAAAATACAAATAAATTATTCTCTGTTTATCTTTCAAAATGTCAGGGTCTCTACGAAAGTGCCAAAGGCCACAAGTAGAATTTTTTTAAGATTTGCTTTAAATACAGATTTGAAATCAATTTAATAACTTTTAAATTTGGTGCTTCTTTTTTTATGATGTACATTCTCCTCCTTTCTGACTGTATTCCATTTCTCCCAACATAATTTTTAATTGTCTAAACCACAAGGCATATTCAGATGAGCCATTTGTGTAAAGCAAAGTAAATATTTCAAATAATTACCACATTTTTTCCTCTCCCAGCTACTTTCAAAAGCTGTACTTTCTTTAAAACTGTAGTACAATTCATTTCTAGCCCAATAGCAGATTTAAGATCTAACATATTACTTTCTTAAAATGTAGTAGTTAGCATTATTTTCATCTATGAGATCTATGGAGTTACAGCAATAGGATAAAATTCCATCCCAGATGAAGTCAATTGAGAAACTAAACTTCATTGACTTTATTAGGGCCTGGGTTACATCCATTAGATGAACGAAAGCTTCTCGCCTGATTCAAAATATGCAGAAAATACTAAAAAGAACACTTCTAGACAATTTTAAATGTTGCTGAAAATATTTCCTCCTTCTCTAGCTATACATAAAATATTTAGCTTAGGCAGCTAAATATTGGTGTGGTGCAGTCATCCACAATGTTTGTATTGTAAGAGAAGCCACAAAGTTTCTCTAAATTTAACTTGTCTAATACTCATTATAAAGAGTTAATGCAACCTTAATTTATTGATACTAATAACTACATTTCATTTTTGATGAGGGACAGTGTGAAAGAAGTTTGTGAGCAGTGACGTACTGAAAGAAATAGCAGCATTTACCTCATCTCATTTTGGCTTCATCAGGAAAATTATATATGGTTTCCAAAGTCAATGGCTCTTCTAGAAAACTTTTCCTGTGCCTCCACAGGAGCAGCAGATTCTGCTGTTGAAATGCCATAGGAGCTGCAATTGCAGCTGAAGGGAAGCATTCTCTGTAAATTGGTTGCGTTATCAACTTGAAATGCATTTCTGACTTTCAAGTGCTTGTTTATGTATCCCCCCAAAAAAAAACCCCAAAATTGTATATTTTATTTGGGGAAAGGAGAACAGGCATTGATACATAACTGGTATACTTTTGTGATGATTGGTAATCTCTGTTATAGCCTGTCATGATCTGAGTGGTCAGTCCAAACTGGTGCTGCTAAAAGCTTCATACCAAACACTCACATGTTGTCTGTCCCTATAATAACAAAGAGCTAACTTTGTATATTTTCACAGAAAATGTGTGAAGATAAGTTAATGTCAGAAAACCAATGGCTAAATCTCTATATAATTAAGTATATACAATAATTAATCTTTTATTTTTATAGTGAACTTATCCTATCCAGCATTGACATTGATGCAACTGGAGACTGGGAGTGTCTAGTCAACAATTCCTATGGAAACAGCACTAAACAGGTAGAAATTGTGGTACTTGAAACAGCTGCACCCTACTGCCCTGCAGAAAGAGTTATTAACAACAAGGGAGATTTCAGGTAGGATTTTCTGGTTTTGGAGTGCATTTCATATATTAATATAGATATGCACCATATTCATGCTTACATGATACTTCAGTGTCTGTTACGAAGATGTCATTTATTTTACTTGTCATTTTTATGTAATATAGTAGGAAGGAGGAGCACTGTGTGATTTTTATGGGGACTGGCAGCTAGTGCTTCAAGAGCAGCAGTGTTTTGTGAAAGTCAGAGAATCTTCTAATTCCTCAGTGTGAGATTACGGAAAATTTCAAAAGATGTAGCCTCTCTACAGCTAAATGAGAGAGAGTTCAAAATTGATCTTGGTATTTTCTAAATTATAGAATATGATAACACTGCATTAAAGCATTAGAAGATTAAATCTTCAGTATTTTTCTAATCTGTTCCAGTTCTGCTGGTTTTGTTCAGCTTAGATTAGAGGTAAATAACATAAAACTGTTAGTAAAATATTTCACCAAAGAGAATCAAAATAGCAAGTAAAACTACTTAGTAAAACAAATAGATCGTTTGAAGTGAGCTTAAGGATGCACACAGTTCCACCAATATATCACATGATTACAAAACACATCCATCCTATCTGAATCTAAGAATATGCACAATGTTGTTGACTAAATGTAATTTTTGTTTCTTCTTTACTTTTATCTACATATGCTTGTGTTTGGCTTTTTTTTGTTTTTTTTTTTTATTTCTTTTTTTTTCATTTTTATCTCCGTAATCTGAAGAAAGAATTAAGGCTTCTGTGGAATTTGGTATTGTTTTCAGTTAGCTCTAAAATACTTCAAAGATATGCATAAAGCTCTTAAACAAAATATAATTACCTGCCTGACAATAACACTGATGTATGATGGCATTCCCATTGAGAAATCAAGAAGGTAATTTGTTACCAAGTGAATTATAATAATAATTCATCTTGAATAGTTAATGAAAGGAAAAGTAGATGAGAGAAGCTTCTCAAAAATGCCAGAACTTTCTGCAAATAATTCTGACCTGAAAGCCTCTCTTCGTTTTTGTTACCTTTAAAACTTTTTCAAAGACCTTTTACTACTATTTCTTGTGTTTGAATCAAAATAAAGGAATACATTAGAAAGAGGTAAGTATACCACATTTGATGAACATATTTACATATTTAATCTATATATATATGGATTAAAATCCATTAGAGATCTTTGACAATCTCAGCTATAGGTTTATTTTGTCATGACAAAAACTGCCATTGTGTTTTCTCATAGTGGACATGCTTAAATGTATTTTAATGATATCTTTTAAAATAGATATGCTTCCTGTCAGATAACACACACTGAATCTTTTAGATGACAACTTTATGAAGTTCATGTTCTTGCCATAAAATGACATCCTTTTCTTCATAAATAAATATATATAAATTCTACAGACTGCACAAACTAACACCAGGGGCATTTTTGTCATTTTATATAAATCAAAAGAACAGGAGTGCACATTTCTCTCCCTATTGATCGTCTTTCTCGAAACCCATATAAATTATTTTTAAAATGTATATCAAAAGGATGCTGAGTCCATAGGTTCTTCTGGCATTCGAGGGAATGAATTTAAAATTATAGAGAATTTATCAGTCTTGAACTCAGCATTAGCACTTGAAATTGTTCCAAAGGTTTATCCTCAGAGATGCAGCTATCACACCAGTAATTTTTCTTACAAAGGTCTTTGAAGTTTTGGTAACCTAGCAAGTATGTAAGTAGAAAGAGTTGAACCACAAAAGCAAAGCTAGAAAGAACAGTTCTTTTTTAGGGCAAAAAAGGAAAAAAGCATCAACTGTTAGGGAAGTGTGGTTCTTTCAGTTGACCATCCTAGGTGGTATTTATAATTGCACAACTGCAGCAAGAATTAGGCACTGTGAGTCAGAATGAACTGTCCTTACATACTAAGAGTTTTTCTCTATGATGGCCATATTTTGCCCATTTTTTGTTTTTCAACTCTCTGTAAGATCATTCTGAAATGCAAATGGTAATGTTGTTATGTCCTATCATTCCTATTCTGCTACCTGTGCTAATACTAGTTTCAGAATTATCTTAGTTTTACTTTTGAGGTAAGTTGCTACCCAGTATGGCCCAATTGCTTTAATGCAAATATTTTACTAAAAATAATATTTCAGCCCAGGGGCAAAAGGAGAATATACTACTGAACGTCTTTTGATTTTTTGTGAAGCTCCTTTCATGGTTCATTTTGCATCAACTGTTTTTACATCACAAAATGAATTATTCCAGTGACAGTTAGCTATTACATATAAAAATATTTTTCTTCTTACCTTTTCTTTGTTTGAAATGAGGAAACTTACGTATCCCCAAACCTGTCAGTATATTATATAAGTGTCCAAATGGACCTGTATTGTGTAACTAATAGGGGCTAATATGTATGTTTGAGCAAAGGTTGATTGTCAAGGTGTGACTTCACTGTCAGGCAGAATATTTTTATGATTGATTTGGTTCAGTCATTACATCAGTACAATTAAAGAACCATATCCTTTCCAGACTTGCAGACTTGCTGATGATACACTTCTAGTTTTCTTTGATTTCTCCCAATTACCTGATCCTGCTGTCTCCATACTAGCCTGGAAATGACAATGGATTTGGTACCAAAAGAAATAGATCCCAGTTGTGCGATACTGGAGAATGCAGCAGATGTACAGAAAAAGAGTATTGCATAATAGACCCATGAACTAGAATAGAATAATTCTGGCTGCTCTTGATTTATAGTTTGTTTTCAAAGACTATTTTGGAATCATACTACATAAATCATGTATACCTAGATAGTTAATTTTTGAGGGCTAGCTCCTTCCTCCTCCATGAGACACTCTCCATGATCTCTGCTGAAATCTTCTTTATTGGTTTCTGATACGTTTAGGGATTTTTGCTCTTCAGGGCTTTGTGCCAGAGAGGGCTTTGTAGCATTGGGTCAAAATGCAAAGCAAATATTGTTAGGTGCATTTTGAGAATTTACCTTTTATGGCATTTAGTAATAGGGTTTGGGGTTTTTTTGCTTTATGGTTTTACTGCTCTGCTTTGTGCAGTCTGTGAAGATGAATGTAGGGAAAATGCCATCCATATTTTTTTCCTTAACACCAAACACCTCCCTGGAATTAATGCAGAATTCATGTGTGGCCAGACAAACTCAAACCTGTATAATTTTGACATTTTCCAAGGAAACAAAGTAATCCATTATCAAACATAATAAGGTAAAATTTAAAATAGTCTCTTTTTTCTCCTATATTCCATATATTGTTGCTATATTGTAAGTTTCGTTTAAGGAAGAAGTTTCACGTTGTGATTTTTTATTATCATGTTCTTCCTAGATGGCCCAAAACTTTGGCTGGGATAACTGCTTACCATCCCTGCCTCCAATATTCATTTAACTCCATTGCCTTTCACAATGGCGCAGAAGAGTCTAAGGCATGGCGTAAATGTAATCGAACTGGACGTTGGGATGAAGAAAACTATTCTGAATGTCCTTATTCACAAGAAGTAACTCAAGTTCTTCATGCATTTAGTCAGGTAATGTTATGAAATCCAGGGCTTCCCTTCTCTAGTACTGATTTTATTGAATAGCTTGCAAGAAATGTCTGTTTAGTCACAAGTTTGGGATAGCTGGGCTTCTAACAAAATGTTTTGCTTGAAAGACAATTTGTTTGGTAATTGAAGTTGTAGCAGGAACAAGTGCACAGTATTTATTGCCTTTATTTTAATATTTCTTTCTCTGGGTGTCTGGAGTTTAGATGACCATTAGTAATGTTGGCAAGGTTATCAGGGCTTCGCTTCATTTCTTTCTTTGTCTTCCCCTCATGCACTTTTACCAGAAAGATGTTAATTTCTCTTGAAGTCCTGTATCAGAGTTTTGTCAGCTGAAGGGCCTTTCCTCATTGCTGTTGTCCGTAATATATTTAAAGATCTGTAGAACTGAAGCCTACTTTAGAACACCTTTTCATTGTCTTCCAAAAAAGCAGTACTTAAATGGTTTCTTATGGATAAGTAAAAGAATGAGATAAAAAAGTAAATGGATAGAAATTATGAGAAAAAAAGAGGGAACAGCACAGAGGATGGCACAGACCGGTAACTGCCATACTAACTTTCACAGCTTTCAGTTTCCTTGATCATTTCTTCCCAATCCATAGTGCTAGGTAGCACTGCAGGAAGTTTGTTTTCAGACGTATTCATACTTCAATAAGAATAATTACTATAGTAATAGACCAGTGCAATTATAGGATAATAAAATAATTAGGAAGGTCTCTATAGAATCCATTCCATTCTCCTCCAAACCATGAGGTTAGGCCGGGTTACTCAGGTCTTTAAAACCTCTGAGGATGGAGGCTGCACAACCTCTGGGGGTAACCTGTTCAAATGCCTGACTATCCTCATGGCAGAAAAGGCTTTCTTCATAACCAGCCTGAACTTCTCTTCTTTCAACTTACTGCCATTGTCCCTTGTTCTCCTGCTGTGCACTGCTGTATATATGAACCGTCACTGATACTGTTGTCATGATGATCTAAAGACATGGGCAAGGCAAGGTTAGTGGCTTCGTATAATATTTTACGAGGCCAGTTACAGTCTAGAAAAAGTAGACAAAAATCTGTTGGCCTGTTGTGGTGGTGTCTTCAGATAACAGCAATGAAATCTAAGACCTAATGCTGAAGATATGTTCATATGCCCCAGAAGTTTATGTCCATGGTACCACTGATGCATATTAATGCCATGTGAAATTATAGCAAGCATTATACAAATGGATGTGATCTCCTTTATAAGAGAATGAAGCTAGCAGACTATTACCTAACAAATCTGATGTATTTTCAGATGCACATCAATTTGACAACCGTGCTTGAATTTTCCCGCCAGCTGACAGCCTACACAAGAGGTGCTTCCCACTTTGCGGATAAAATGGATGTAATATATTTGGCTTATATAATGGAAAAGTTAATTGTCTTCGTGGATGAATTTGAAGATGTAAGAAATCTTCTCTATGCTGAAAAAAGTATCACTTAGAAGTGAAGTCTTCACATATGGCCCTGTTCTTAATGTATGCAGGCACACACTAAGGAGTAGCTTCTAAAATTGATTGCTGGTATTCTGATTGCAAAAGTTCTGCATATACTGTGATATGTTTCTTTATGCCAAAAAGGACAACTAAGTCATCTCATCTGACTGACAAAGGTGTTGCTGCTTAGGAATAGATATTGGTTTTCAGTAAGGCACTTCTTTAATTTTCTTTTTCATTTTCACTTCTACCATGTCTAACATATTAGAATGAACTCAAGGTGCCTCTCCATCTGGCCACTGGAGTTACACATGCTTTTGTTTTCTCCATTTCATCAAGAGATTTTCATTGAGTTTTGAAAGCACATATCACTTCATGTGAAGAGAAGAAAATGTGTCTTTAAGTGCAACTTCCTACAGAAACTTTTAGCATAACGTATGGCATTTTTACAGGGAAAACTAATCAGAGAGTTATGCAAGCCCAATGGGGAAAATAGGTTTTTACAGAGAACAGCAATGTTCATCATAGTTTTTGCCGTTAATTTTCGGAGTAACTGCTTGCATAAAGATTTCATAACCTGTAATTTTTGTACACATGATAGCTATAGTTAAAACATTTGTTTTCTTTTGGTTTGGCAATGTTCATTCCGTTCTGGCTCTGGGGATTGCAACAGTTAACATTTTAGTGGCAATTTGAGAAAGCGTCCAACTTCAGTTTCATCACTATACGCCAGACCTAAAAGGTATTATTAAGTGCTCTCCAAGAATCATGTTTCAAAGCTACAACTGTATTTCAGCTCAAAATCCTGATAAGATCTTAATGCTTTCTGACACAAAAGAAGTTTACCATCCAAAAGAAACAGTTGGATTTACCATAAAGCCTCTTTATTTTTCTAGCAGCTGATGCATTATCCATTAAAACTGAGCACCATCTCTAATCTTTTAATTGATTTCTTCCACATTTCAAGTAGGTTTCAGTTTCTGGCTTTTGATATCAAAACATCTCCATCTCCACCACTTATCTCTATATCTCTTATTTTGTAATCCCTTATTGTTTTCATAATTTAGAACATTTCTCCTGTTTGTCACTGTTTGCTTCTATTTTGAACTTTACACTTTTTCCTTTCAGGTTCACTAAGTAGGTTCCTCATTCGTTGAGCTCTTTACTAATAACCATTTCTTAGCTCTCAGAAGGTAGAAAAATACATGTGAAGTTAAAGTGTCAGTAGTTTCACACATGAGGCTGCACGCATGTAATTATAAATAGCATTGAACAATTTAATACAAGGCAACATATGAACAGTGGTATGTTAGTTTGGATTAACTAGCTGCTGAAACTACAGTTACATAAAACCATTAGAAATTAATGAAAATACATACACATAGGTTTTATGTGATTTATCCAAATATTTTTTAAACCATTTCAGCTAAACTAGTACAGTTTCTGTACATCCTCTGGGTATTTGTTCTCCCCATCAGCACAGGTTTATTCATTTTTATACAAGTTAGTGGTACTTTGTCCCATCTGGTGGTTCACATCTCAGACAAGAGAGTTTCAACAGCTGCACTGGGGCTATATTTGTAATATATTACAACTTTTGCTAGGAAGATATACACGTATTAGCCCAAATTGTTGTATTTTTTTAATGCCATGCCTTTAGTCTTCATTAATGCATTTAATTGTAATATAAATTACTTCATCTTCTTATTTCTCTCCTTTTGTATATTTATAGACTGTTGTTCTGCCCTCAGTAAGTTACTGCTTAGCTGATTGGTGTATGCTTTAATCGTTTCTCATAAATCCCTCCAGTCTCTTAATGTGTTTTATTATTTTTCATTGTATCAATAACTCTGTCACATTGTCAAAAGCCATCTAGAATTATCTGGTAATTATGTTCTCAAAAATAGATTAAATATTTCAGGAACAGTCACATAAAATTTCACATATAGTCTCATCATTTCTGTGCCCCTTGCAATACATGTGAAATTTAAGTATTTTTTATTGAAAATGCAGAACTAACTTCATAACCTCAGTCATTCCTTAAACCTTTTTCACCATTCCTGAATTTCTTTTTTTCCTTCCCACTGAATTAGCTGTGTATTTGCCTTTGGACTTTTTACCCTCTTGAACTTTTGTTTAGCTATATTTCTCTCAGTCATTTTTTTCTCTTCTGTACACCTTCTTATTTAAGTTTATTTGTGACAACCTTGTATATATTTGGCTTATGTTTGCCTTCAAAAATAATGGTAATGTTAATTTCGAAATCTCACTCAAATTAAGTTTTAGAATTTTTAAAAGTAAATATTTTCATTTCAATTTGAAAGAATCACCAAAAAATATTCACAGTGATGTTTATTCTTTCTAAATGTAATATACTAATAAAAAGTTGAAAGCTCTAGTCATACTTACCAAAATATGCAAAATGTCATTTGACAAAACATAGATTTATCACTTTGGGTTAGCCACAAGAGTGAATTAAAACACCCAATGCTCTAAGCCCACACTTTCTGTATAGCCAATGAGATGATATAGGTTTGTACCAGCACCTGAGTTATATCTCAAATCTACCCCACTATGTCTGTAACAAAAATATCTTTCAAATGTATTTTCCCTCTTTGGTTTTTTTTTTTTTTGTTGTTGTTGTTGTTGTTGTTGTTTTTCCCCCCATAGGTCCTTTGATTAAAGATGAAGCAGTTCTTTAGAGGGGCACAGCCAATTTTAATTAGTTCAAGAAAGAGGGTGGTAATTCTGGGATTCCATTTATAGCCCAATGAAAGTCTCAATTTTTGTGGCATATCTTGAAGATAAGCTTTAAAATTGTGAATGAAAAAAGCTTTTCCTTTAAGTCACTTGCACTTTTCTTTTCTTGATCTTTATTTTTCAGTCCATTTCATTTTCTTAATAGAATCAAAACTGTTATTGAATGGTGGCTACCAACAAAAATAAGGCGCCTGCTTTCAGTTGTACTCCTGTGTACTCTTTTCCTATTTTTGTTTTACAGACAATACTACTTTTGCTTTTTGGTTTGGTTTTTTTTTCCCTTCCAGATTGGGGATGCTCTTATTGAAATTGCCAGCAATATAATGTTGGTTGATGACCATGTGTTGTGGATGGCTCAAAAGGAAGACAAAGCCTGCACAAGGATTGTACGATGTGTGGAACACATTGCAAGTCAAATACTGACCAGCAATATTCAAGTTATATCAAAGGTATTTCATAAAATTACAAAGCTTTTTGTCAGAATTTATTTTAAAAGTAATTTTTCTTCATAATTTTTACAACCAACTAGTATATAGAGAAGCGAGATTGTGTAAGCCAGATACACAGCATAGCCAATTTACGTAGATATACTTGGATTCTGTGATTTTTATTTTTTTTTTCTTCTTCTGGATTCTATTTGGAAGACCAAAATATTTTTTGAGTATCACTGATGGTATTAAAAAGTGTTTTTTCTTGACTTTGATTTATTGTATTTATTTCTACAATAGACTGTTCACAACACTCTTTCTAGTGTTCTTACTATTTACTCAGTTTCTATTGTTCTTGCCATTATTTTGAAAGATCCCAGTTGAGTGAGTGGAATTTTTAATAAGATAAAAGTCAACATGCTCCCTTGTTGCTTGAAGATTTTAACATGCCTTTCAGAGAGGATTCTACACAATAGTTGCTTAAAGCATTTAGAAAATGATGAAAAAGGTGTATCTTGTCATGGAGATTACTAATTTGCAGGTAGTTTTAGTTTTTTAGAAGCAAACTGTAGCAGTATGAAATTGTTCTTATTCCTCGGCCTCCACCTACATGAATTTGTTACTTAGATACTGAGGGGTTGTCATCTGGACACTGAGAAACTGTATTTTTGCTGGTTTCAATAGCAGAAATGCATCTAAATCAGAAGCTTGAAATGGATCCTTTTAGAATTTCAGATAAATATTTTAAAGCCTTATCGCTCCTTGGGTTGGTTTGCTTGCTTGCTTGATTTTAAACAACCTTTATTATTTTCTCAATTGTACACTGCTTTTACATGAACACCATATTCAAAAGTGAGTTCAGTGTTAGTTTCAATTACAACAACAACAAAAAAAAAGGAATTATAGGCTGAGCTGAATTATAGACTGAGCCAAATAGCATAACAGCCTTAGTTCCTTCACTGTATGTTTTCAGAATAGCAGTCTTTCAAACAAAGACAAAAATATATTGGACTATTTTCTAAAGGAAATTTTTTATTTAATTCCCATTTTTATTTAATTCCCATTTACATAAAATAATACAATTTGCTAAAAATATTTATTTATTTATATTAAATACATAGAGACAATAATATGCCTTTTAGAACTATTTTGCAGTGTGACTCTAGGGGGGCTCTGTTGCTTTATGTTTAAATTTCTTTTAAATGTCAAGTGCCAAAGGTAATTTTTTTCTTGTCACTGCTTGAGGAAGCTGTTGACATTACTGAAAACAGTAATTCTGTATACTCAAATGTAGATCTGTGTCACTAACCTTTTTGCCATGCTTTATCTTTTTGCTTCTTACAGTTTTCTGTAGGAGAATTGGTTTACAGTTCAGTGAAATTTGTAAATAAACAAAGCTGTGGAGTTTTTCTGGTGTCATCTCGTGCAATACCAAACACTTCTGTTCCTTTGGGAGGCCAGCCAGCAAACTGTCTCGCAGAAATGGCATCTGCTTTCTTTATTTTAAACGACAGCAAGTAAAACCCACAAAGCTTAGGTAGCTGCTAGCTTATAATACAATTCCTGAAAAAAAGGAACCTCTACAAACTCTGTCAGTCATACAACATATGCACGACTCTGTTCCCTTTACATTGAAAAGCTACTTGGGAGCCATGACTGCTACTCTACATCATTTCTGGAAGACAAAAAAGTTTTTCCACTTCCATGAGGTTGTGGAATGACTAATTTCGAGGTCAGAAAAATGCCAGGATAGGTATTTTCATTTAGATCTTCTTAAGTCTCCCTTGCTGTCAAATGGCGTACAAAACTTGCTACAGGAAGAACGGCCAGTAGCAACTTGCAAATACCAGATAATTTCATATACAAAAATATAAAATATGATATGCTTAATGCTCCATTTAATGATCATATAAGAGTAAAACAAAGAAGATGTCATTCTGCTGTATGGTATTTAAAATCTTAGAGAAGTCACATAGACAAAAGGTTCTTGTCAGGATGCCACAAGGACCTGGGCCCCCCACCCAGGGCCTGTCCCAGTACCCAGCCGGGGAGCAGGGCAGGCCGGGGGCAGCCCCAGCCCATGGCCGCAGCCTCAGGGGTGGTGACGAGGCCACCGGGAACGCAAGGCTGAAGGTCAGGGAGAGGGACAGGCTTGGTGATGGTAACTGGACCTAGTCACAGACCAGCAGTCATCAGGCCAGGCTACGGTGAGGAAGCCAGCCCTGTGTTCCTCAGCAACCCCAAATTAATTTTCCTTCAGTATTGTTCTGTGGTGTTTCCTCGCTACTGCTTTTATTTTATTGCTGTGTGTACGTCAGATGCACAGTTTGAAAAGGGAAACTTCCTGCTGATGATAAAACTTATCTCAATGGTCCTGTCTCAGGCACGTGCAATAGTTTTCAAGCCCACCTCTGAGGGGTTTTCATTTCATTTCCCAGCTGGTGAGACCATCAGAATATTTTAGGGTAATTGCAAACGTTGCTTTTTGTTTGTGCTCTCAGTCTTTGCAGCCTTTGGTGCTGCTCTCTGCTTACCCAGGTAATCCTTTGGCCGTTCTGCTGAGTGGTGTCTTTAGCTGAGGTTTAGGAAATGGACACCAAATTATCATCTTCTGTATCTGGACTGCTTAGAGACAAGACTAGCTTGCGGCTTTTCATAACATGTACCTGACTGTGGCTTGTTCCATGGATAATTTTGCTCTGAGTTCATCTGTATCCATTTTGTAGATAATTTTACAATCCTACATAATAAACACTGTTTTACCTTGCTTTTTTCCTGTTTCTATATCCTGAGAATGGCAAGTTCACACTGTTTGAACATTGTCAGGCCGTTACAGGTATATTTTGGGAGTGGAAAACCCCAAGTGTTTAAAGAATTTAATATTCAAATTTTTAACAATAGGGCTCAACTGTTGTGAAATCACTTGAATTCTCATTGCAACACTAGCAAACATCTTACTCACCATCGCCTCACAAATATGAAATAGGGAACTAGTGTTATGCCCATTCTACAGCAGGAAATGTGAAGTCATGAATAATTAAATGGCTTTTCCTAAGATTAAAGAAAACCTGTTACCACACAGGAGTTTTAACTGAGTCATGTAGCTTGATTCCTGTGATATGGGTAATAGTATTCTGCAAGCAGTAATTTTTTTAACTCCTTGAAAGGTTATCTGCAGATGGTACAAAAAATTATCCAGGTCAACTTAGTTTCAGGTTTTAGTACTTTTCAATAAACAGCCACTGGATTTTTAATACAAAACTTTGGCATGTTTATTCAGTGTAGAAAAAAATCACCTTCATGCAAGGACAGAAGAGGTGGAAATGTAACTTAACAAAGGGATGTTTTAGGAATTTAGGAACAACTGAAAAGAATCTTTAGGTTACTTTTACTTTAGAAGTAATATATGTATATTACTTTTATATTTCTTCTATATATATTACTTTTGTATAAAAAGTATAAAAAATACACTGAAAGCTTCTAGGTTTTGTCTAATTTTGACAAAATGTAAAATAAAATGCTTAATAAGACTTCAGTACCTTCATTTTGAACATATGCAGAATCATCAATGACTGAAGAAGGTGCATTTGAAAACTTTTTCATAAGTTCAAAAGAGCACTGGCAAGCCATGCACTGTGTCTCATGCTAAGATTTACTTTGTTCTGATGACTTTTACACAGTTAGGCTACCTTCTATCGTCCCCTTATTTTTTATGCAAAACATTTTCTTTAGATTCATTTATTAGTATGAATTAATGTGATTTTCTTTGGTGAAGTAATTTCTTGTCAGCACAACTCATATGGTGCCCCAAATTCTGAAGGATTCACACCAATTGTTTTCTAGGTGGATTTAAGGTACTTCTGTAGTGCTAGCTTGCATAACAGAAGCAGAGTAAAGTAATATAAAACTGCCACATTTGTACATTAATCCTGCCGATAAACATGCTAGTTTGTGGCTTAACTCTGGTATGTTTACACTACAATCAATGTGCGAAATACATACACTCACAGATCCCTAAACAATCTGTGCCTGCAAGGGGAAACCATATAGCCCAATCAGTAGGGTACCAGTCTAAGTTAGTCAACCTGAGTGTAACATGAGCTATTTATCTCATGCAGAGGACTGTGCTGAAATAACTATACTAGTTTAAGGATAAAGATGTGTGTCTCTGCACTGTGCTATAATCTCCATCTAGACACATCACCTCACTAAAGGGTAGGCCAAAGACCCCTAACATGGTGTTGCATTGAACCCTATAATCATGTTCAATATTCTAATGGAACAAGATCTGTAAAAAAACAATCCATCCACCCAGTAGTTAAGAAGCTTTCTGTTTCATTTCTGAGGTACAAAGCACATCCTTGTTATTTTTTAAATAATTCCTACTACTGCTGTTGCTAGTTCACTTCATAACTGTATTGCTTTAAATCCAGATTGATTCCATTGCAGCTGATAATGACACAGTTGCAAAACTGATATAATAATAACTGATATAACTGATATTAAATGATATATCAGTTCTAAAGAAGATTCAAGCAAACCCACTATGGTATCGTAGAATTCTAGATCAGTTTTTTAAATAAGTTACGTTTTCTTTCTTGTCCTACAAATATGTGTGAAAGTGTGTGCATGCGCAATCCTTTATAAAGTATATACAGTAAATACACAATGCACATATAATAATGCAATTATGCTTAATGAGTTAGCGACGTTAATTCTCAATGTTTTCACAGGTATCTCGTAATATTGCTCTGGAGGCCTTTATGATCAAGCCATCTAGTTTCACAGGAATGACTTGCACTGCCTTCCAGAAAATATCTGCAAATTCTGACAAGTCAGTGGTACGTGATTCGGGAAGCTGGGAAACAAATCACCATCCTGATCAACATTTGAATTTCAAGTGCAACACTGGCAATCTGAATGGTTCCTTGGTGAATTCTTCTACCAGGGTAAGTCAGCACAATTGTGAATATAACTTATCTATTTCGTGGAATCATAGAATGGTTTGGCTTGGAAGGCACCTTAAAGATCATCTAGTTCTAACCCCCCTGCCATGGGCCGGGACACCCTCCACTAGACAAGGTTGCCCATAGCCTCATCCAGCCTGGCCTTAAACACTTTCATGGATGTGTTTCCGTGTGTTTTCAGTATCACTTTTAGGCAGAATACTGATTTGGAAAATGTATATTTTATGTGTTGTTAACATTGTAAACTGGTTAATAATTTCAACATGTAAGTGGCCTTGAACTGGTATAGCATATTTTGTTGTGCTAATGGATATTCTATTAATGTAATCTGGCAGAATGCAGGATGTGAATAGAAATGAGTAAATGTCTGTTCTTTCTATCTCTGGGTACAGTTCTGCAAACTTTCCTATGTGTAAGCAATCTCTTTAAAGTAATTTGGAAATACTTGTTTTAGTGAGTAGCTCTCAGGGGATTTTACATTGCAAAAATGTGGGTTTTTTAGGGAATTTACTTCCTCTAAATAATATCACATTCTCTATATTCAGAACTTTATACAAGGAAGAGTGTTATGTTGGAGTGTTTGAGTAGTAGCTGAAGAAAAACAATAGTAAATAAGCATTTTAATAGAATGCACTGTTATTATCAAATAATGAAGTGGAACAATTAAATTTTGATCTAGCAGGAAATGGAATTTTGCATTTGGCTGACCATATTATTGAATTTAAGTATTGCAGAGTTGAATTTTTGTTATTCTTCAGCTGAATCTCAGTTTAATAGGCTTATTTGTTGAAATACTTACTATGACAAAATTATGATTTTTAATACAATATTACTAGTTTATTGAACTTTGAAAGTATGTTGATTGAATTTATTTTCCTTTTGGTGCATTTTAATCTTCTGCATGGGCTGTGAAGTCAGTGATATGGTAGATTGTGCTCTCAGGATCTTCTGGTAAAAAGGAGTCATCTTAATAATGGAAGAACAGGTTAAGTTTGCTTCCTACAATGGAGTTAATTTCTTCTGTGGACACTGTTAACATGTCTATCTATAGGAAAGAGAAAGTTGTCTCTGAAAAGAAAAGAGTTTGACACCCATAAAATGAAAACCAAATGTCAGAGATCTAAAGATTTCTGCAAGAAGCAACCCTAGAACACTCTGGAATATATGAGATAGTATTGTTGATATAGAAATATACATGGGATTACATGAATTGGAAAGTTTTCTTTATCAGCTCTACCAATATATTTTGCATTCCTTCAGAAACTGAGTACTGCTATTTCTAGCAAACACATCTCTTGAAAGTTTGATGGTCAAGCACTGGTGTCTCTGTCCTGTTACAAAGAATTCTATCATAAATGCAAATTTCTCATCTCACCTATCAGCATGCATGTGTCAAATATGTACAGTAAGTTAGAATATTTATTTGAAGCCTCTTTCTAAAATGTTGGCAGAAAGTCACAATACAAACATCTCAGTAAAATCTTTCCTGGTGTGTTTTGAACCTAGCTGACCTTATACAACATACAGAAGGGAACCTCTACTGCCCACACAAAGAAAGAAGCCAAGAGAAAGAAAGTAAACCTATTACCATGCAAAGCAATTTTTGAAGTATGTGATAGATATTCTGATGGAAGTGACTTTATTAGGTGGATCACTAGTTGTCACCTATATATGAATTTGTAAATATTATAATAGCACAATACAGGAGATTATAGATTCAGCTATATGTTAGTTTCATGGATTTAGATTTTAACACAAGGATGTACTCAGTTTTTAAATGTAATATATGATAAACAGACTGAATATATTCCTTTAACTTAATCCTGAAAAGCAAGATGTTTTCATTCATTGTTGTTCTCTGAAACTTTTAGGCTAAGCGCTCCTTTAATTCATTCTGAAATGAGTTGCATTTCTTCATTGTTTAATAGAATGATCTGAGGAATTGTAACTAATAACAGAAAATGGGATTCTTTATCATCATCCACTAGCAAAATTATTTCTATATTTGCTCAGTGGAGGCAAACAGTAAACCTACTTGATTGTGCTATGGAAAGTTCAGGAAAATAGAGAATTTGTGATGGAGGTGGGAGTTACTTGTTCTAGTTACCAATGTTTAGTCACTATATTTTAAATACTCATTATTATGTCTGACTCTTTAGAACTTCAGCTTAGATGCTGAGACTATTCTTAGAATCTTCCTCTATCTAGCATAGGATTAATCATAAAGAAGAAAAAAATCTAATGAAAATCACTAAGTACAGATTTAATTTACTTCTAATAAAAATGTGAAAAGTTGTCCTTAAAAAGCTTATTAAAAGAGAATGTTTATATATTTTTGTGCTAAAAAGTGTAGCCCACTTCAAATGTATAACACTATAAATCATCTGCTCACTAAGCATAAACAATTGTTTATGCCATCTGTCTGTTGCTAACCAATTGCACTACTAAATTAAAGAAGTGACTACTCATGAAGCAATTTGTGGGCAATTGATGAGAGAAGACTGAAATAGATGATCACAAACTATCTTAATAATACAATCAAAGTTTTTGTAGTTTACCCATAGTGATGTTTCCTGGCAATGGTAGGAAATTGATACAAATTTAGTCAGTGGTTGTCTGTACATAATTTAACCTGATCTGATTATTATGGGATAGGGAGCCCCCCAAAAGGGGAAGAAATTTCAATAAATAAGTAAAAAAAAAAAAAAAAAAGTATTAAAAATAATAAACTTTGAAAATTAAATAATTTAAAAGGCACTGAAAGAGATCCACCATGCAGAGAAGCTCAGGAGATAACTGTTAAAATATACCTATATCCACTTGTGGTTCAAATAAGTGGTAGGTATTTTATAGACTAACTTGCAGTGTTTCCAAATGCCCTTAAGCAAAATATTATTTTGGTTTGATACACAAATTTTTGTCTTTAAATCTAATTCTGACTCTGTACCCAGTAACCAATCTGAAAAATTGAAAAGAATCGTTTATCACTATTGCAGATCAAAAGTTTCTTCTGGTAGGGTTTAGACCCAGATGCCTTCTCTTGGATCACATTTCTGTTGTTAGTAGGGAGCTTTTGCTGCCTGATTGGACTCTACTGGATGAAAAACATAGCTCAGACATATGTTCCTAGTTTTTCATACAGTGTTTTGTATTTTGACACAGGTTGTTTTCCTTTAAGTAAGCTTAAGGACATCTTCCCAGCCTGGGACTCCAGACTGAGATCTTGTCATAGGAATGCTCCCGAGGCACAACTCTGTCCCATAATGGGCTGTGGTCTAAGGGTATCATGATAATGACACACCAGCAAGGCTGCTGTAACATTTGAACTCAGACAGTGTGATAATAGCTTATGAAATTTTAGTGCTATTCAGTATGAATCCAGTGTCTGGTTCCCATTTGATATCAGAGCTGAAGCAAACTTTGAACCTAATCTCTGCTCCAGCCTGATCCTGTAAACTGTCTCCAGTGTGCAAAGATAATCAGTTATCCAGTAAACCCTTCCTCTGACTCACTAAAATTACTTTAACATAAAATGAAGTTTTAAACCTCCTGTATTATCATAATCAAATGTGTAGTTTATAGGGGACTGTAGATTCAGTATTCATGCTTGGACTTTAAGGAAAGTATTTTATTAACATAATTTACAGTTTGAGCTTCACTGAAAACCCTTGTCAAGTAAAAAGTCTTTTCCTCTAATTATTCTTCTGATACATGAAAGAATTAGCAAGTTTCACAATTTCAATAATCAATATTTTCACATGTAATCCCTGACTTCTGAAATTTGAATTCCTCATAATATTCTCCATGTATTCCATTTAGCTTTTCAATGCTATTTATTTCTTATATTCTCTGAGCCAGAATGACCTTTTGATTTGTCACATCGTATTACAGGTGATGTCTGTGTGATAAAATGTTAAAAGTTAAATGGGTACTATGATTGGTACTAGACATGAAAAAAAAAACGAATTCTAAAGTGCTTTGATAAAATCCTATGATTAGTTATACCGCTTTGAGACATTGTACAATTTTAGAAATACTCTTGTCTCAGATACTTACTGGAAAATATACAATTGGTATGTTAGAAAAGATTTTTTCTTGCATAAAACAAATTTTTAATTTCAGACCACACAACTAATGTATGAATAATTGTAAATTCATATGTAAAAGTTAACAGGAATGCAGAAAAGAACTTAATGAAAGATTTCCACCAACAAGTTACAAGGCATTTGGGGTAGGATAAAGCACAGAATTAAAAACCCACAGATTATGAAGGGGAATGTTTGAAGGTGCAGAGAATAGGTGCTATAATGAAAGTGCCTTTCCTACAATCCTTCGCTATATGTGAAGTGCTCAGGATCTCTATAGATAATTAATTATATCCATTTGGAAGCTGCTTAGTAGAGTGTGCAATAATTAACTTTCTCATTAATGTAAAAACTCATTCTTATATAAATAACAATTACAGTTTACACTGGAAGTGTCTAAGCCAGAGTGTAAGATGTGCAGTTACCCAGTTACAGATTCCAAGATGGTTTCCTGCACTACTCCTGCAAAAACAAATTAGTTTGGACTAAGATTTGAGCAATCTTTTTCTGTGAAACAAAAGCAGTAACAGCATTTAAAAACTTCTCTTCTAGATCTTTAGATCATACATTTTCATTAACAGGAACCTTCCTCTTGCAGTGGCAATTTGTAATGGTATGTATCTTCTAATCACCTGTGAACCTGGTTATGGAGTGTATTTTCACTTAGGCATGTACTTATTGTTATTAACTTCATTGACTTGTTTATCCATTTAAGTTATATTTTTCCATGGTCAAGATGCATGTCTACAGAATTTTTCAAGGCAATAAGATCAACTAAGGAAATTTAGAATTCAAAGTAATGTATAGAATTTGTGAACCCAATTAAAATGTAATACAAAATGAAAACACTTCCTGCAACTTGCACAGAAGATGGCTGCTTTTGATTAATTTTTTGGGTCCAGTCTATCAGATTAAATGTCCTCCAGTCCAGATCTTCTTTCATTCACTTCTGCATTAAAACATTGCACAAATGTTTGTCAGTCTACTGTTGAGAAGATTAATATTGAAATGTTCCATAACCACATCCTCCATATTAACAAAATACCAGCCAACATACCCAATAAAATGCTGCAATACTACAGTATGCCACAGTGTATTTTTTTTTCTAGAGTGTGATAACAAAAAGTTGAAAGGTGTCATAAATGTAGCATGAATTATGTTGGCATCATCATTTCTGTCATGATTTCCTCTAATTTCCCAATTTAAGCAGTTTGCTTCTTAGAGTATTACAGCACCTTCATCATCAGATACGATACTTTGAGTATGTCCGTATCATACAGATTAGTAAAAGATTATTGTTTTCTTTTTTTCTGAATCTGTAGTTTTTACAACTGCAGAAAACATGCGGTAAAGAAAACACTGACAAGTGAAGCAGGACACCACCAAACAAAAGTTAGGTTTTTAGTTTTATATGTATAGCATATTACAGTGAGACACTGGGCTTAATGCTGGAATATGTAATATCATAGCTTATTTTGGTTTTAAAATATTTTTTTCCACCAAGTATTGTAAAATATGTCATGATTCAATATCCAGATCAAGACATTTAATGTCACACACCAAAATTTGCCCTGTTCCTTTTCCTTTGGGAACTGTCTATTTTTGCCCATTTTTCTTTTTTTCCCTATTCTTTACTTTGTGTGTCTTAGCACCCAAAGTATTTTGATTTTCTTGTATTGGGTATTGACATTAATTTGAGAATTTGCTCTGGGAACTCATGGGAAAGTTTGCTTCGGTATAAATTCTATATATTGATTTTACAGTAAACATTCTAGATCTGTTTCTGCTTTCTCCATGGGTAGGTTGTTGGTACTGTCAAAAAGGGTTACCTTTATGTGATGTAGGGATTTTAAAGTTTATTCTCTTTTATCTGCTCCATCCCTTTTTAGGTTTTTTCTTATCTTTAAAATATGGTTTTAAATTTTATCCTATAGTGGTGTTTATTGTGATTTAGAATCTATCCAGACATATAGTATCTATTTATTCAATATTCTGAATAATGACATTAATTATATTTTTTACATTTAAAAAGAAAATTTTTATATTCTTCTTTATTCTTAGATATAATACCTACAAGGTATAAAAAAGTAGCTGTTGGTATCTCTTATTGCAGCCATTGATGCCTTGTTTTAAAATAAAATTTAAACTAAGTAAAAGCATTCAGTACTAAGAAACTATCTGGGAAGAATTTCCCCTTATTTTGAATTACAGCAATATGATTTATAAACTAATATTTTCTGTGCAGGCATTAATTTGCTTGCAGGTGTGTTTAGATTGCACACTGAGTACTAGCTATGGAAAAAACTGAAATGTCTGTCATTTAGATTAGATGGGTTTAATTTCAAAATCCAAAGCAGACAAGACAAACTGCCCTTCTCTATCTGCTTCCAGAGGCTCAAATCACACATTTGTCTATTTATACCTCTTACTACTATTCCTTCTCAAACAATGTCTTTATATATTTATGCCTACTACGGTATCTTCAGCATTTGCCGTTTGGTAAACTGTGCACTATACCACCTTTTCTCTGCACATGCTTCCGTGGTCTTTTATAATGTGGATGGCTATCCTGCTCTTGCAGATCTTTCTAAACATTGAGAAAATGAAACAGTGCTAAAATACTATTCATGCATGTGTGATAAATGTCAATTATGTGAGGTATACAGAAGGGCCTCTACAATTCTTATATTTGTTTAACATATGTTGTAACATATAAAAATTAATATACATTATGTTTTTTTTAAAGTAGGAAAAAATTATTGTATCATTGTTTTCTGTTTCACAGGTGCTCAGAGCAAACTTTAAAATATATCATTACAAGCTCATGTCCTTTTTTTTTTTATCATGCCCTTTACCGCTTCTTTTTTAGGAGATTAAATGCTTATTCTGCAAATAATATCAGCCACCTGGAAGTGTTTTCTAGATTTCATTGTTTATGGTATTGATGTTTCAGAAATGTATTATTTTTAAAACTTAAAGTTAACTGCTTCTCCTTTACTGGTATGTACAGTTTGGACTTCTACCTTGTATATGAATGAAGAAGTGAAAAGAAATCTGAATAGCTTGAAGGCAATAAATACAAGGCCAAAAGGACTGTGAAAATTACCAACTTGTATTTGATATAAAATTCTGTTATTTCAACTCACATTTGCTTTCTTGTGAAACACGACATGAATCATATTGATTTTATGTATGCTGTCAATATCTCTCTGAGAGATATGCTGTCATTCATCCACAATGGTTGGCTAAAAGACTATTTTCTTCTGATTTTCAGCACCATTGCTCTTGTTACAGAAAAGTTCTCTTTGGGATTCCCCAAAGGACATTGTAAGATTAGTTGCCTTGTTATAAACTATCAGATTCCTTCATGTGCATTCTGCTGTTAAATAATAGTTTGTACACTAATTAAGATAAATCTGATAACAAAACCACATTGACATTGTAACAGTTAATAACACAGCACATTAGTTGTTAAAACATATTTTAACGGTACAAAGGTAATAGTGAACAAGTAGAATACTGAGTACTAGTGAAATTCCCAGTTCTGCACTGACACTTCAGAAATTATACCCCAACTCTAATTTTGTTGCTATACTAATAATCAACTTTTAAATTTTTTTATAGAACCGTGTATAAGTTGAATATTTTCAGCTACTCTTTTTTCTAAATTCTTCTTTCTAATGTCTATTTTATTTTCACTGAGGAAGATTGATGCCAGCTGACAGAACATACTTCAATATCGAATAAATAATTACATTTTGTTTCTCAAAATCTTTTTCAATACATGGTTGTTTAGGTAATTGATTTTTATCTATTTTTGCTGTTACAGAAAGCATTTCCTGTTTCTAAATGGATAATTTTAGTAACTGTAGAAGTGTGTTTAAAAGGGTTTGTTTGTTTTGGTTTTTTTTTCTGAGTTGGTTTGATTCCTGCTGGCTTATGGTGGACCACAAACAGTTTGATGATGACAAAGAGCTCACTAAAATAGATTACTTTGATGATTAGCAGGTGATATGGCTGGATTTTTTTCTTTTTTTTTTAATTGTGGGTTCTTCTCCTAGAAACCCTAATTGTTTCCTGACTTTCCAGTCTCCAGCTGTATATGATAATCAGGGGGAAATGGCCAATGGCAAGAGGTGAGGAGGTTCCTTTTGGAGAATTCAGTCCCTGCATATGGCATAAAGGTGCTCACTGAAAGGTACAGTCTTTTTCCTTAACAAGTGACGGTGTTGGCTGGAGCTCCTTTTAAGGGTTTGGTCTGCTCAGGGAAAATGCAGCAGTATATGAGGTCATGTATCAAAGATTTTTTGAGTGGTTTTTGGTTTTCTGGATGTAGAGGAATTAATCTATGTGATTTTCTATGTGGTAGTTAGGATACTATAATTTTTGTGTTGTGGGAGTCTTCCAGAGACTATATATATATATATATATGTCCAGATAGGTAGCAATTACTGAATATGTAGTGGAATTCAGCAATGGAATGCAAATTTTCAGTCCAGGAAGTGGGTATGTTACCTCTATATTTTAAACACAGCGTAGACCTAGGGGTGCAATTGTGTAGAATACTTCTTTTAAAGTGACTTATGAAGAGACTACCATACCAATGAGTTGATGCATGAAAAGACTAGTATACTTCAGAACTGGCTCCCTGACACAGAAAGTGAATTTGAGTTAAAATACTACTGTCAATATTGCCTTGCTGGTTATGAGGAAATAATTTAATTGGGCAGAGTGCTGTTTCTGTGTTTTTGCTGAGCTTAGCTGGAAGAAGGAATTCAGCCCTGATTTTTTTTTGTTACTTCCAAAAAAAGCACAAAGATACTAGTAGGAATCTGTGAAGTTTCTCTTTTCAGTTAAAGGATTCAGTATTTCCTTATCTCATTGACAGTTATCACTTTGTAGAACTTGAGAGATGTTTTGTGTCATGGTGAATCCAGAAGCACTTAGCATACTCTGATTTGTCAATCTAAATATATATATGTATAAATTTTCTTGTGGTAGTTGTTGATGTAATACAGTGATATTCACTAAACAGACATAGACTGAAATAATGATGTGAGAATTTTTTTATTTGTTTTAAAAATCAATGTAAAGTTCTGGTATTCCCTGCTGTATGAAAAAAATGGTAAACTTGTGTGCATCATGCACATATGCCTGTGTGTATATAAATAATATATTGCAGAATTTTTAAGCAAGCTTCGTGATTTTGGGGACTGGAGTCCTGGTTTCTGTGCGTATGGGGTTAGCAACAGTTATTCTGGAAGGAATAGAGCACACGTGCACAAGTAATATGTGTTTATGGTGCCTATAAACTATCTGAGTTAGATCTATCTTCTAAACTTTGAGAATATCTCCTAAAAAAATACAAGTGGAAAATGAAGTAGAAAAGAATGAGGAAAGGAGAGGGGGGAAACAGTTAACTTAGTAGAATCAGTTCGCTGCCTTTACCATCCTCATGAGATAATTCTCTGCTCTGTCAAAACATGTATTGTTGAGGGCGCGGGAAGAGGGAGAGATTTGGTGATGGGGGAGAAGGAGAGTGTTGTTTCTTTATTTAAAAAAAAACAAAACTTTATGACAAGACTTGTGTTATGAGACTCAACTGAGGCTGTAATTCTTCATTCTTTTCTGCCATTTTAGACTGAATGTTGTGTGTTACACTTGTAAAATAGGATGTAAGAGTGCATGACTGCTGTCCCTGAAAGTATCTAACAAAGATGTGCGTAGTATTTCTTGAGCCTATCTCAATCATAAAGTGGTTTTTAACTAAATTAATGTTGATATGCTGATTCATGTTCATACTGGGAACTCTTCCTGCATTATTGATTTATGTATGATTGGCATAATATATATTAAATATATAAAGAAAGGTTGTAAATTAGTTGAACTGTTAGTACATACAGACCTGAAAAGTACAGATGTGATCATAGCATAACTTCATGACTGCGAGTTACAAAAATCACACCTTCAAAATTCCATAGTTCTGCATAAGAATGAATTCATTATTCTACATTATTAATTATTGCACTCCCAAACTGTCAGTGAAGGAACTTACAGGTGTTAATTGAGTTTCCAAATCATCAATGAAGGAACTTACTGGTTTCAATGCCAGATTAGTTTTTAATGAAGCACTTATGCTCTGTTTTACAGAGAAAGGAATTCTAAATAGGTATTCATTGTATGACTTTACACGCAGACAGTCATTGTAAGTGAAGTTAATTTGCTTCACTATCTTTTTTTAGGGAATGAAACTCATATGTAGCGTTGCTTTGTTTCTGAGAGAACTTCATGATGAAATACAGATAATTAGATTTCCTTAATGAACTTGAGAAAAACAAATGGTTTTAAATGACTCCTTGTTTAGGCCTTGTACCACTTTCTTCTATTGGTATCAATGAGTTACTAAACAGTAATTTAAAAAATACTAATCAGAAGTTACAATTGTACTTATGATAGCTAGAAAGATTCAGTACTTTGGTAAGAAACTTGAGTCTAATTTTCTTTCAAATGTTAGTGTAAAGTGTCAAATTTAGGGATATAAGGAGAGCCATGAAGGGTCAGTCCAAAGCTCAATTCAGTCTTGTTTCCTGCTTCCAGGAGTCTAATAGGCTGGATGCTTTGGGAGACAAATGCATAGAGAAAAGGAAATGCAGTGGTAATTCTCTGTTATATCCACCTTTGTATGCCTTCTGGATGCGGTTTGTTGTTGAGGAAATCCATAAGATTGTCAATAGAGGAAATTAATTCTTTCTTTGGAAAAAAAATTACCTGAAGTTTTGAGACATCCTAATGGATTAGGTCTTATAGTACCACATTTGTTTTTATTTATTCACTAAATTGTTATATATGTTCTTAGATGTAGAAATAGTTCTCTTTCTTAATGTACCATGAATGCAAATGTAAAAACCTGTGAACAGGCGTGATGGTTGTTAAAAATCCCACATCTGTTAACATGCTCTCTGCCTGCACGCAGATGTATATTCATACACTATCAAATGGCAGTCTGGGAGGTTTTCTGCCATTAATCCTTGTACTGATTTTTTTCATACATCCTGTGTTACTGTTTAAAAGAAAACAAAAACTTGGCCAATTGTTTTAGATCAAAACAGGCTGGAGGCTATGAATTATGGATAGACAAGATAATACTGAATTGTATTCGTTTGCTAAATTTAGATTAAAGTACCTCAGACCAAAAGTCTGATGAACCAGAATTGAAAAACACAATGGCTAATTCGATATGTACAGGTCATACAGTAGATGTAACAGCTGTGTGGTGTATGCTTCGCTGACCAGCATATGCTGCTGCTCTGAAAGAAAAAGAGTAAGCTTAGGACTTGACACTTTAAAAAAAAAAAAAAAAAGTAGTCGGACAATTACAAAAAGAAACACTTTCAATTATGGCCTTTTAATTATTGNTAACATTATATTACAGAAAGCCTGCTGTAGTTCATAAGCTCACTTTGATCAGTACTGTGTAAAGTGTCGAACAGATTTGAAACTGTTACTAAATATAGTCTATCAAAGTTGCATATAATTATCAGACTCATTGAACTGAAGAGTTATTTACAGCTATGTTGTGTTCCTTCAGCCTTTATAGCTGCTCTTCTGATGATAGCAGTCATCTACAGAAATGCCACATAACATCAAAAATACAGTTTAAGTGGTCCTGATCATTAAAATATGTACATTCTTAATTTCCACATAAAATAAATTACATATGCATTCCAAACTATTTTATTAACAGCTCCTGTTCACCAGAACAATGGTTTTCAGTCCCTGTGGGCTTTCAGTGTACTTGATTGATTTAGCATCTATATTTTAATCCTTACTTTTTTAGAAATTTCATGTCTGATTTAAGTGAAGTCTGTAGTAAGTAAATGTCTAACGGGAGTATATGTCAGAATGTATGTGGTGTATTTGAAATAAAGTGCATCTTACCCTTAGAGTTTAGCTTAATTCTGTCAAATAACAAATCAAATCAAATGGCAGAATCAAGCTTCAGCATTACATTTTCCTCCACAGTGCAACTGCTAGAGTTTCTTTAAGGAGGGAACTTTCAAAGAAGATTAGACTCACTGGGTACCTTTTGCTACAGTGGTTCTCAATGTTTTGTTTCTTGAGGATTCATTTAAGTTTGGACATCACTCTAGACATAATTGAAAACCAGCAGTCAATCTTAAAATCTAATGATAGCTGACTCTCTGCAACAAATACTCAGAAAACCTACTGCTCTACTATTTGGGCCTGATTTCCCATTGTATAACCCCAATGGAATCACTGCACTGAAAAAGGAGTCTGTATTTAATTTGACTAATGATCTGTGAATTCCTGGAAATATCTATCTTAGTTTGTTATCACTTTTAAAAAAAGAAGCAAACATAAAGTGAATAGGACACTATTTTATATCTTCATTTAAAAAATTCTAAAAGGTTATCTTTTTCTCTTAGATTAGGCTCAGGGATGCTTTAATATATGTCAAAATTAAATGATCAGTGAAAGTAAGACAATTCAGTAGGTATTTGTCCTCATTTTGGCTGGGATAGGGTAGTGTTTTTTTCCGAGCAGCTGGTATAGTGCTGTGTTTTGGATTTAGAACAAGAATAATTTTGATAACACACTAATATTGTAGTTGTTGCCAAGCAGTCAAGGACTTTTCAGCTTCTCATCCTGGCCTGCCAACGAGAAGGTGGGGGATGCCCAAGAAGCTGGGAGGGGACACAACCAGGACAGCTGACCCAAACTGGACAAAGTGATATTCCGTACCATATGACGTCATGCTCTGTATATAACTGGGGGTTGGAGTGGGAGGCGCATGGCTCAGGAACTAGCTAAGTATTGGTTCTGGGTGGTGAGCAATTGTGCTGTGCATCACTTGTTTTGTATATTCTTTTGTATTAATTTTTTTCCTTTTCTGTCCTATTAAACTGTCTTTATTTCAGCCCATGAGTTTTAGCTTTTTTCTTGATGACTGTCTCCCCCATCCCACTGCGGTGGACAGGGAGTGAGCGAAGAGCTCTATGGTTGTTTTAGCTGCCTGCCACAACAATCCTTTTTGATGCCCAATGTGGGGCACAAAGGGTTGAGATAATGACAGGTCTGACCAGAGCATGTTAAAACAAAATTTGTTGTAAGCATTCATTACTTGTAAGCATCCTTACTTGCATTATATATTTCCTACGGTGCTGTTTATCATCACTGGGAGGTGGATGAGGATTTTCCTTGAGAAATGAGACACTATAAGCATGAGCTGATAATCAGTTGCTTCTCCTAATTATCTGCACATCCTTGATACACAGTAATGTATTTGTTCAGGCTTATGCTAGTAGTAGTTGCTTATGTAGCAGACATGCCCTGGCAATCCTTCTAAACCACTTTTACCACTAGGAAGAGTAAGTTATCTAGATGATGACTTTCTTTCCAATATGCCTTCTATTTTCAGGAACATGTATACAGGTGATATGAGCTACCATGTATTTGCTGATTTTGCAGTATCCTTGAAAGTGGTACAATAGTAAAATAGGTTGGCCTTATATTTCAGTCCAAATAATTATGTTTTTAATAATTATTAGGATCTGAGAATAAAGTTCCATTAAAATGAAATGGGTCTTCTGCAACTGGGCTATGGATAAGAGAATCAAAAAATGAAATATACCTTCTGTCGGCAAAATGTGCAGATGTGTCATGTGAAGTTGTTATATAACCTGAAGGGTCAGGGAGGAGATGTTTATTCAGCTCAGTGAACAAGTAACTGGAGTGAGGTTCACAACTTTAGGACACTAAATTAAACATCATCAGTGCAAGAAGGGAATGGGCTACAGATTTCATGTACACCTATTGTGATGTCTTCACAGAACTCTGAAGAAGAAAAAAGTGTAGGAAAAGCTTTCTGGCACTAGAACTCTCTTAAGTCTTTTTCTCATGTTGTGTCATTAGCTCTGCTAGTACATTCTCTTGTGCTGTTGTGAAAGCATACCATGCTGATTGGCAAAGAAGTAATACCAACTCCATTTTACTTAGCAGTTGAAAAGGCTTGAGAGACCACAAGCCTATATCCTCTGTAGGTTTCAATATGTATATATTGAAATAATGAATCAAAATCAATATATAAAAATGCATTAAATATTAGTAAGTTCTGTGTTGCTGAAAAGATTATTATAGAAATAACAGTTTGTAGGGCACTTCATGTGTCATTTCTTCATTTTCCTTTGTACTCAGTTTAAGGGTTTTGTCTACACAAAGACACTGGGGAAAATTAATCTGAATGAATTTTGAAAGTGTTTAAGTGAAACTCAAAGTAGGCACCCTCATCCAGAATCAAAGTAGCTTTGATTCAGTTGTATTGAATTAATTTGGAAATGGATTCAGCTAAACTGAATTAAGGCCACTTAGTTATGAAGGAAACTATCAACAGAAATGTCTAAGCACAGTTTATTCATTTACTTTAATTTAAAGACTTTTAATAACTTGTTTTAACTTTTCTTGATTCTCCCTTGCACACATTCGCAGCACATGTACACTCTCCAGATTTTCCCAAAAATTTTCCTGTGGAGCATAAGAAGCTCATTCTGTAATGCTTCTGCCACGTAGAACAAATTTGGTTTTGTTTGCTTAATCAATCTTGAAAACATAAATATTTTTCCTGTCCCTTTTTCTCCATTTTTATCTTGTTATCGCATTCTAGTTGTGTTTTCTTCTGTTAAGCCATGCAGGAGGACTGACTGACCTCTTTGCAAGAAGAAATAAGGTAGATCATTTTAACTGTGGAACTGCATACTGAAAAATGCTATACACTTTTTATCACATAGCATTGCTAGAGCTCTAAAAGCTGTGTTACAGCTGAAATGGACATTTGAACACAATGTTCAGGAATTGCTTGGAAGGTTTCAGAGCCTAAATGCATGCTAAGAGTGATTTGCTTGACCGTAATGCCTTTGAGATGTCTTTATCAATAGTTTCATACTATTACATAGTAGTAGCTTTCTTAGTAATTATCTTACAGACCCTTTCAGCCTTAAATAAAAATAAATTTAAAATAAAAAAAAATTAAAATGAAAGGATGGAAGAAATTATTCGGTATTTTTATGATCTATAAACAGCAATAAAATGCAGTAAGTAAAAATTTACTGGAGTTATGTCACACAACAGGGTCATGCAGCCAACCCAGGCAGAGCACAGCATAAAATTTAATAAAAATACATATTAATTCCTCAAATTTTATCTCTGTAAACAAGCATGTAAGTCTACAGACCTGAATGAAGGAAAACTTATCAGTGAGAAGCTTCAGGTACATAAAATTTTCATAAAGCTTCTGACAGCGTGTGTCAAGATATCTAACTGCTTTTGTCATCTCATATCTATTTATATTTTCCTATGGTATTGGCTCCTAAGTACTTATTTTGTACTACAATCACCTTCTAACCCTTAAGCAGCAAGATAAATGCTTAGTGCTGATTCATCTAGGCTACTATTTATTGGAGTAAATCCTGCTCCTTCCTGCTTAATCACAGAGGGCTTTGCTGGCTATATGGCTATTTTTTTTTAAAGAGAAGTCAATCTTGTACTGTTTGAAAGCAGTGTCTGCATTTTCAGGTTCATCATATCTGACTGTATTCAGACAAACTTCTTGGCATTTGTCGTGTTCCTACAGGTTGTGAGACTTGTAAAGTAGTGAATCCATTTGATTTGTACCTGTTAACCAATCTATGGCAAAGTACAGGAGCACTACAGGAGTAAATCCTGCTTCAGTGATTATTGGCCATCTTTCCTGATTGACTTCCTAGAGCATTACATATATGCAAATCCATAATAAGAGAAGAATCTTCTATCAAGGACTTACAGTTTGTTTTAAGACCAGCTACTCTATGAAATCCATGTGCTCTAACATCAAGTCACAATGCCATCCTCTTTCTTTTTTAAGTACTACTCCTTACAATGCTTTGAAGAATTAGTCTTTTAAAAAAATAATCTGTCATTATTTTTTTTTTTTATCCATGCCTAAGAATTCCCTAGAACTTAAGACCTTCTAAAGCCCTGGCCATGAGGAATTTGCTTATTGATTGAGCAAATCTAGAATAATCACTACAAGTTAATGTGATCTGAACTGTTTTCACCCATTTCTCTTTCACTACTTTTCCAATATCTTCCATGTCATTTTTATTTCTCTTTCCTTTACTGTGATGTTTACTTTGTCCTTTTTTTGAGGATTTATTTTTTCATTGATTTTGCTTTCTCTAGGGGACGGCAATGCATTAGAAACTAATCAGGCAATTTGTTTCTTTTTCCAATAATGTCCCAGTACACTCCTTATCACTTAAACTAATCTTTAGTGCTTTGGGGCTAGCTTTGAATTTTTTCCTTTCTCTTCTACTGGCAAAAGAAGCTGTCAGGCACATCTTGCCCTTCAGCTGCTTGTGATGTTTTTGCTTATGCTCTGCAGATAAGATGACTGCCATTCTATAATAGGCAGAAAACCTCATGATAAAGCTGTTCCTGGTAAGGGCTGAGTACATATTTCCATTTTTGCATTGCAGAAATTTTTCAAGAAATTGTGGTTTATTATCCTATAAAGACAGAATGTCATCTATTGAGTGTTGTGTGGCTCCCTTAGGCAGAGAAGTATTTGAAAGGTCTAAGTTATATGTTTTTTCTGATATTTTTTTGTAATACAAATTGGAGGTTTGGTAAAAGAATTGTATTTTCAGTAGCTAAAAGAATTGTATTTTCAGTAGCTATAAAAAGTGATAGTTGTGATTGCCCCAGTTTAAAATTGTTTTGAATGTGGTATTTTTTCAATTAAAATCTAAAAAATTCCACTAGCAATTTTGGACATGAGAAACATAAAAACTTTTGCCGAATTGTTGCAATAAGTTTTAATTGTTTGAATATTCTTCCCATTATTCCCTGAGCAAAATATAGTACTGTACAAAATAGTAGGCAGACGGTATATCATGATTGTATTTGGTAAATTAAAAAGATGTCTATTTGCTGGGGGGGGAGGGGAGGTGGAAGGCAGTTTGGCTTGTTTTCTTGTATCGAGTGTTTACTCACACAATCAAAATGCAAAAATGTCATTGCTGGAAAGGGATTTATGAACATGAAGACTCATCTTAACTGAGCAGAGGCACTTACCTTGGCAAGGGGTGGTAGCACCAGCAACAAGGTAATACACAGTTGACTGTATAAATGTCTGCAGAGGACTCTTCACATCACATAACCGTTTCCCTGAGCTCCCCAAATAAAATAGCTGAGAACAGGTAGTTCCCTCTATAAAGCAACTTAGAGTACCTGTCCTAGACTTCAAATGTCACAAGTACTGAAGGTCAAAGTTTTGGTACTTGGAGACGGTGGTTTCATATATTCACTGCTCTTTGCAACCACTCTCGAGTACAGACTAACTCTGGAAAACTCAGTTAACAATGATAACTGCTGGACATGACTTCTCTCTGTGTATCTTTATCCAGATGTACCTAAAATTTTAAACCTTTATGACTATTGATGGTGATGCTTACATCCCTCACTTTAGATAAGGTTTCTTACAAAGATTCCAAATTACATTTGTCACAGCAATAATAACAGTAGCTTATGCAGCTACTTGATGAAACTATTAGTGAACAGGTCTGGGAGGAAGTTTTTGGACAAATTTATTGGCCAAACGCTTCCATGTTTTTCTTTGGTTTCAAAGAAGTCAACAAAGGTTTCTCAGGTGGCAGAATATGTTGCACTGTCTTGTGATTCTGATCTCAATTTTCAAAAGACAGGAATTAGAAAAGCCTGCATTATACTTAATTTTGATACTATTATTTATTTTTTTTAATTCAATGAAAACCTAATTCACGTTGTTAGGGACCAAATCTTGTCATGAGTTCCTTTTCACAGCTTAATATAAGATACTGACAAAGGTCAGTATAACATTGACAAGGGTATTAAAATGTTGAAAGTGTACAGGTCAGGTATTACAAGAAATGACCGGTAACTTTGAGGAAAAAGAAGCAAATCAGCTCTGAACACAGCAATATCTTTATTAGCATTCTACTCAGCAATGTAGTATGCTTTTAAAATTGTACACGAACTGTGTGATAATGCATGTAAAAAAAAATAAAGGTGTAAGTTTTAACTGGTTTTGTCAAGTGCTTTGAAAACAGCTTGATGCTGAGATAAAAAACTACTGCTACTTGGAGGACACGAGGGAAGTCTCTTACTTGAGGAGGATGAGTCCATTTTACCTCTGGTAAATATATGGTAAGCTGGGAGTAGTGGAGATGCAACTTAATTTCTTTGACAATAACATGCATCATTGTGAAAAAGGGAGGAGAATTTTATTAGCTGCCTAGGTTATCAGATAATGCTCTGTCAAAAAATGAAGCATAGTTTAACAAGGTTTTTAAAATATAGTTTCAGGTTAAAATCTGGCTTCTAATGGAACAGCAAGGTTTCTCAATGTTTTCAGGGAAATAGGATGTCATTCTGATTCCAGAAGTCTGTGAGAGAGGCATGGTACAATCTTCTTCAAGCAAAATAGTTAAGAGTTTAACCTACTGATATTGTTCCAGTAATCTTATATAAAAATTGACTTGTGGCCTCAGTATTATGAGAAATCATGCATGTCTAGTATAATGGAAAAAAAGGGAAAATTGTGGTTCTTTCTATACACTCATAATGCACCTTACCAGGACTTCATGGGAAGTACTGCAATGGATAGAAAGTAGTATTTCCAGATGTTTTGGGAGAATTTGAGAGGTAGGAGCCACATGCAAAGTATATTTCAGTAATGAAGGAATTAAAAAATTAAATACAGTTAATAACAAATTATGTGCAATTGACTTTAGCTTTCATGTTTCAAAAAAAAAAAAGCAGCATGAACTTTTATATTGATCAAAATTCTAATGATCAATGAAAATTATTGGAAATTTTACCCTTTACATCTTTCCTCAGTTCCCTTTTGGGGAAGCTCTATTTTTTTTTTCTTTTTTCCATGGTCTTCCAACAGATCAACCAAGATAATGATGTGTAGGTAAGACTTTCAAACTTCACAGGAAAAGTAAATTCTTTAGCTTGCACTGAAATCTTTCCAGCAAACTTGGAAAACCAGCCAAAATATTACGGCTGGTTATGTACAACACTAAGCAAACAGCCTTCAATTCATGTGTTTAGTATTCACCTGTTTACTTTTGCATCACTGGTGTTTTTGTTGTGAAAGCACTAATTATTTTCCTCCAAATTAAAGAAATTCAATGAATAATCATTAGACAGATTCCTTGGAGACCATCTCAATAACAACTAGATAGATAATTAGAAAACAACTAGATTAGATAATTGGAAAAAAATTATACATAGTACACATTGAGCCAAAAGTTTTTACTGTTGAATTGCTGTAGATTCTTTTTACTCAGCAAAGCTTTTGTATTATTTAAACATATGCAATATAAACCATGTAAAAACAGCTCAGCAACTGCTCCATTAAGTTTTATAAATACCTAAATTACGATAAGTACCACAACTGACATAAGGGAAGCTGGATAAAACTTTACTCATATTTCAGAGGTTTTAATAACAGTATGCTTCAGTCCTAAATATACAAATCAATCACAATAAATGTGTTGTTATAATGAAATACGATAAAAGATGTGCACATTCACAGTGCATTTACCGTGCGTAGTTTACCAGAAAATAATTGTAAAAGCCCTCCGGAGTCACTAACAAGAACTGACCAACAGAGTATGAGGATTCACATATTATACTACTATTGAAAAACATCTGTCCAGTCATTCTGCCAGTCCGATCTCCCATAGTCATATATTTAAACAATAGAATAACTGTCTTTTTGTTGTCTTGTAATTTACTAGTTCTTCTATAGGTTCTTTTGTCTCTATTTGCAACAATTCAATATTGTGTCAAAAGTTGTGGTAAATGATATTAATTGGCTCTTGCATATTTTCCTGCTTTTCTTTGACAAAGATTAGTTCATATCAGGCTAATAACTTTCAATGGTTAGATATTCCTGTGAGTCAGCCAAGGAGAAATATTAAACCTTTTATTTTCCTGATTACTGGTAATGTGGTAATGTGTGGGGGAAAATGACTCCTATTACCAACATTATAAACCATAAATCCTTTTCTTGAAAGGATTGCGATTAAGGAAGGTGTGCCCACTACTGCTTGCTCTTGGTTTGTTTGCATTGTTGACATTAGCGTGAAGAGCAAGCGATAACTCTATGCTGGTGCTTTCTGCTTTCCTTACCACAACAGGTTGTAGAAAATAGAGGTCTGCTGTCATTAATCTTGTTAGAAGTCGTCTGACTTTTTCTTCTTTTTCTGAAATGTTCACTAGATCAAAATTAGGTGGAGAAGTTGAAATAAATAATTATTTACCTGCTGTGTCTGATGCATTCTGTGCTGACCTTATCAGGATCAAAGAGATTTAGTATCAGTAAGGATAATACTAAAAAGGTATTAAAATATGCTTGCATAAATGATGCATCAACAGTGTTCATTTCAAAAGGGGTGAATAATTGATATGCAAAAAAACCTGAAGTCTGTTCAGAGAAAAAAAAAGTTATAATTTATCTTAAGTTTTATGTAAATAATTTCCTTACTGTTGTAGTTGACATAGGTTTGATGTAAAATATTTACATGATAGAAATTATAGTGTGTCCTACCTACTTTCACATGGTGAACAGCTAGCGATCTCATAGAGCAGGAAACTATTGCTGCCCTTTCTTGCACATACTTAGATTAGTTCCATGTCTTTTTGAAAGCTTTAAATGAATTCATTTTTTAAGGCTTTGTGGTTCACCATAATATATAAAGACGTTGTGAGAAACACACTGGGATAAGAGAAGAAGGAACCAGCAGTTACTTATCTGTCTTAATATATTAAAATTCAAACTTCTGTCTTAAAAGTCATTGAGAAAAGAAAAAAATATTTAGTTCCTTTTACCAAAATCTATTTGATGTGAAAGTCTGAAAGTACCATGAGGGATTTATAAATTTTGGGACCATTTTTTCTAAACACTCCAATGCACAATTTTTTTTTCTCAGCATCTTATGGCAGCATGTATTTACGTGTCAGGGAAGCAAGGGGGGGGTGGTGGGGGGAAGATATCATTTAGTCTCTCTCTAGGAGAGAGACAGAGACTTGTAGACATTACCAGTGACAATGAGGGACACAGAGACTGGAAACTGAATAAAGTGCTTGTATACCTACAGTGGAGGAAAAAAGCAGTGGAGGAAAAAAATAATTTGTAGAGTTATTTAGATTATTGTTATAGAATGTATATACATACATATGTATGTGTATGTGTGAAAGAGATTCTTGGTGAAAAGTCTCTTCCAGAGATTTAATTTAAATCTTATTAGTTTTGTACTCTGTGGTGCCAATATGGAATCCAAGTGACCTCACTAGTGCTGTTGCATTCCTTTTCAGTACAGATGATCTTACTGGTAAATTCTTTTTATCTGAAAACAAACAAAACCCCATAAACAAACAGACACCCCCAAAAAACCCCAAACAAACAAAATCCAAAACAGAGAATAGTGAAGGGCTGCTCCAGATCTTTTTGATCATCTGCATTTGGACAATAGCAAAATTCAAGAACAAAAGTTTCTCCTAACATGGATTTTCTGCATTTTGGCTTTTGTTAATATAATTTTAGTCTTGTTTGCAGGGCTTGGCGTTTTGGTTGTTGGTTTTTTATTTTTAATTTATTTTTTTTAAAGTCATGGATACTCTTTAGCGGTTAGTTTCAGGCCATTCTCTTCTTTCTTGTTTCTGTTCTTCTTTCTCTTGTTTGAATTTCAGCATTATCTGTCCTCCTTACTAACTGGTCAAAATTTTCACCAGTTTGGAAATAAACAGTTGGCTACTTTTGTTTTGATGTTTAATATCTTCCAGAATGGTATAGATGATCTTTCTTGATGGTGAACCCATTTGGGCTTGTGTGCCACCCTTGTAACACATCTCAGGCCATCACTGGGGTGAGTTTTCCAGTGCTTTAATTTTGTTTTCACACTTCTTATTCTTTTTACTGGTCACCAACCACAAAAGAGAATAGCTTCCTTTTAAGAGACAACTTCCTTCCACACTTCTCTAACTCTGCAGAACTAGCAGGAATTCTTACTTCTTGTCTGTTTCTTAGTCTGTTCTTGCTGCTAGCTCAAAGTATTATGGAGAGACTGATGAACCTCCTCCCAGCTCCCTCTTTCTTACTCTGTGTTCCACTAGCCAGAAGTCATCTTCCTTGCTTGTGATATTTTGTGAATTTTGAGCTGTTGGACAGCATTTTCAAAAAAACGAAACCAACACCCCCACCCCATGTAACAGAAATTAACCTGCTTTGTTGAACTGTTGGAAGCTAAATAGATACAGCAGTCATACCAAAGGAGGAGTCTGGAAAATATGATCACATATATAGCAGAATTTATTTTCCTAACCTCTTCCTGGTGAATCTGACAAATTAAAATACTAGCTCTAGTACTAGGTGACTTTTCTTCCACAGTTTTATAAGTCAAAAGACACAATGAAAGCTTTAATACACAGGTTATTTTGTTTGCCTCTCAATAGAGACAGAAGACCGTATTAGAATTTGTTTCAGTCTGTATCATTTAGAAGCAAAGCTGGGTCAATATTCTTGTTGTCTGATTTTTATTACTGAGAATGATGTGAACAGAGTTTAATGATGAGTCTACATTTGCTAGAAAGAGGTGATTTTTTTTTTTTGAGTCATTGATGCATTATCCATCATTAGACACCTGTCTGAGACATCTAAACTAAATTGCTCTCTTTTTTATTTTTAATCAGGAAAATGTAGCATAGTTTTTCCAGTCTCCCATAATTTTCTCAGATTATAATGACTTGAAAGACATTCTGTTTGCCTATAATTATTTGTGCTAGAAGTTGAAAGAAACTTAAGTTTTATGTTGTTACATTTCAACTGCAGAGATGTTTGTCACAACTGAAGTCCTAGAAGGTGAAATCATTTGCATATGTAAGGAACAACAGACAAAGCCCATAGGCAAGCTTCTAGACAGTACACGCTTCCCAACGCTGTTGCTGAAATGCTTGAGTTTTGGCCTAAAGAGAGCCCCCCTAAAGACTGAAATGGTAATTCAGTTTTCATATCCATTTAATCCTTAGGGGTTTTTTGACACGAGTGGCAGTATGGTTGCCAAATCCAATTGTGATAAAGTTTTATTTCTGTGTGGACAAATGAACAGTAAGAATTAAACAAAAGCATGTGAGAAAACGTGTAAGTAATTTTATATGGAACATTGATTGAACAGGCTAAGTGAATAAGGTGTTTAACTACTACTTTTAAAGCTAGATTCAATCTGGTAGTATAAATGTGAGAATTCCTGAATAATTCCATTTCTAGCAGACAGATACTGAAAGAAGCTCTCTTTCCATAACTTCTGCTCCCCTATGAAGAAGAGGATACACCAGAATAGCTACTTACACTCTGAAAGTGCCATTCCTACTTGAAGTTATAGACTCTAGAAATAGTTTGTTTTGAAGCTCAAAGTGAATGACATACAAAATTTTAATGACACATTGTTATCAGAATATCCTTTTCAGATTAAAAGATAATTTCAAATTATTTTCAGCTAATTTTGAAAATAGAAGTAAACTTCTTTTTTTCAAAAGTTAGTGGTAGCTGTCATATTTACCAAGTTAGATTTTTATTACCTTTAGTTTATTATCTTATCTTTAGTTTCTATGGCATTATATAATCTCAAGAATTTCAGCAGAATATGTCTCTCTCCTGTAGTGAGAACACAACTACAAAGTAAATAATCCTTCATGCAGGTGTGACACTTTTTTTTTTTAAATCCAGCTGGAAAGTAAATAGGAGAGGGAAGGTAATATACAGATTCCCCTTACAAGGATAAAGCGTTTGGGGTAACTAAAACTAATTCCTGTGTTGCTGCTTCGCTATAGCTACTGAACTTAATGAAATAATATACTGCAATTCATTTAAATCTTCAATATTTCAATCTTCTTACTCCGCACCCTGGTCACTTTGAGTTATTTATCAAACAAGTTAAAGTTACAAATCCAACCGAAGAGGAAATTTTCTTCCACCTTTGACAAATATGTCTTGATGCCTGTTCTTACGAAAATAACTCATTTCAGGGATCTGAACTTGGGCATAGAGATACATTCCAAAAGGTTCAGATCTGGTAAGTGTTGAAAAATCTCTCAGAAAAATAGTCTTCAGGAACACCATTTATTTTTGGGTTTTCTCTAGAAAGATGATCTTCTCAAGTTTTTCATCAGAAATCAGACCCTTCAAAACACTTCAGAATATCATTAGTTTCCGACTGTTGACTCCTGTTTCCCAATTTATCTGTCTGTAGTGAATTCCCCAAAGGCTAAGACCATCTGGTCCTTCAGTTTATTTAACTGTTTCTCAGTTTTTGTGAGCCTTGAATTAAAACTGTCAGGCTCAAGGTTTGTAACCATAATGATTTCTCAGACATCATTAATTTTAATGTTTCCAGGATCTGTTCCATTTTTGTTCTTACTCTTATCTCCCACAGGAGTAAGAGCTTGCTTTCTTGTAGAAAGAACTTTAAAAGTGGATTAAAATGAGTAAGTGGGGGGGAATCACTGAGTTGCAGTCCAGATCTTTATCAGAGCTATTTTAAATTCTCATATTCCATATCTCATATATGAAATAGCTGTTTATGCATTTTCTTGCTTTGACTTAACCTTCCATTAAACATAGAAATAATTCTATTTTGCCAGTGGGCAGACCTGCTCTGATGTAGGTGGTGATTATACATAGCAAGGGAGCATGTAACAATACATTAATTATTAACACATTATGTAAGGGTTAGCCAGCTAGTCTCAAAATACCTCTGGGAGGCTAATAAGTATTATTGTTTTTTTTAATTGAGAAGATGAAGCCTGTTTGATATGAAGAGGGATTGACTTAAGTATTCAAGGATTCAAGTGCTTTCCAGTCAAGACTAAATAAGAGATACTAAAGCAGAGAGGACGTTATTCTTCCCGTCCCTCCTATGGCTCTGGTACTAAGGCCAAGACAATGGTTTTGTTCAGTTGTTTTTCCCGATTCAGAAATTTGAAAGAATGACCAGAGTTGTTATAGGTCATAGAAATACAAAAGATGTAACAAAAATATAAGCACTGAAAAGTCATTTATGTAGCCACTGTAGCCATTACAAATAAAAAAACTTTTTTTTCTGTGCACAGACACTGATTTATAAATGCTGAGGTTATCTTTCACCTCCCTTCTATAGGAATTGAATATTTAGTATACGTGCAGTTAAACTTGCACATTATTGTGCAGTTAAACTTGCAGTTAAATCTTTTGCTCTACTGGCAGAACTAGTTTCCATTTATTATCCCAGTAAAAGAGAGTAAAATCTTAAATATGTTTTTTATGGATCTTTTATGATATATATTGTATGTTAGTCTTATTGATTTTAAAAAAAAATCTTAATAGTTCAGTAAAAAATACTTTGGGGATCATTATCACTGCATAAATACAGAAGTTTAATATTGATATAGAAATGAAAGATGAAAATATATATATTGATCATGACTTTACTATGACTGTTTTAAATGCCCAGAGCAAGAACTTATATAGTATAGTAGATAAATCACAGAAATGTCTAGGCATCTGTGGTGGTTTGCTTGCATTCTTGTTTGAAGATACAGGAACCTTAAATATTATTCTTTTAGAAAGTGGAATTGTAACATATGATAAAATATTTTAAAAAAAGACTAGCATATAATGTGAACCTTGGGTCACATCATCTGCTCCTCATGTCCATATTTTCCCATTGCTACTATAACAGCTCCTTTGATTTCCATTGTTGTGGCCTGTATCACATGTTTATTCACAGAATGAGCAAGATTCCAAATCAACAAGTGTCTCCCAGAACTTAATAAGGGATCCTGTGTAAGGGTCTCTGTACTTTTTCATTTGATAGACTTGCAGTTCTTTTTGGTGGCTCTCCCATCTCAGGTGCCCCAAGAACTTTAAGAAAGGTATGATACTTTTGTTAAAACTTACAAGCTTATGTAAACTAGGACAAGAATATTTCATTTTTTTAAAATTGAGTTATCTGCTGAAGTATCAGTTCAACTGTATTTCACACTTTAATGATTTTTAGAAGCGGTTTGCCTGGAGGAGGGCAGCAGACTCACAATTTTAAATATGTTAATCTGTATATAAAAGAGGAGGGGTTTAAGGAATATTCAATACTTGTTTTAAGACAAATTTTTTATTTTTTTTTTATTTTTATTTTTTTAAAATCAGAAGTAGAGGTAGTGTTAGGATTTTAGCAGCCCATATTATGTACCAGGTGATGCTCTCATAATAGTCAGTCTCACTGCTTAGGAAATCAAGGAGGCACTCTCATTCTTTAGTTAAAGATAAAGTTGGCCTGCTTGTTGCTTGAGTAGAAATGTGCTCTGCCCATGGTGTCAGAGGTGGACGTGATGGGTAATCTTTTGTGTGGGTTACCAGGGGAAAGAAAATTCTTAGCCTATTTTCTCTTCCTTTTTGTTCTTGCTAAAAGATGGAGAGGACTAAGAAAGTAGAGCCACAAAACACATCTTGGCTATTCCAAGTACAACTCAGCTTTTATTACAAAGATGTAGTTGGTTATTCAGAATCATGCGCCACTGCTAGACACCATCACATGGATTGGTTTTGTGACTTGGCATCACCAAGATAATCATGAGCTGTGTACAGCTGTTAATGGGATACAAGAGAGAAGTTGCCTTTTGGTTTTACAACAGACAACATGACATGCTTTAAATATGAGTCTGGTATTTGAGCCGTGTTTCATCACAGTTATAGAAAATGGCCAGGGCTTGAGCATAAGAAGGAGCTTCCCTTTAAAATACTGTGTTTGTATGATGGGCAGATAGTTGCTGCAGTTCTGTCTGCAGAAGACTTTTCTGTTCTGCAGATTGCTCTCTTCTAGGTGTCCAGGAATGTTCAATAGAGTCAAATTCTATAACTACTCAAAAAAAGATCTGGTACAACTTATTTTGGAAGAGAAAATTAGAGAAGTCTCTGCAATGGGCATGAAACAGGTAGAACAGGAGCAATGTGTTACCATAACATGGAACAGATGAAAAAGGGAAGGACTGCCAAGTACTTCTACTTGCATAATATAGTTCTGGCCATGTTAATAATATTCCTGGTGTTTCTTCTGCCTTTTGATGAGAAGTCTACCTCAGCTATACAAATATAGCCATATTCATCAAACCTTTTTTAAGGTCTCTTTTCCCATGGACAGATGAATCTGAAGATGAATCTGAAGCTGGATCATTTCATGAAGACAAAGTTGGTTAGTAGGCCTCCCCTATCTCTTGCTGATGAGTACTGCTCATCACTTTTGTAAGTAATGTGTTCAGATCGGAAAAGTATGTCTTAAAAGCTACTATTTATCCATAGTGTAAGGCTTTATTCTGTCCATAAAATAAAGTTGTAGTTAAAGTCAGTTAAAGAAGACAAAGTTGGTACAAATATTTTATTTCCTCAAGCTGGATCAGTTTGACACATCTGTGCTTTTTTATTATTATTCTACATTTAATCTAAAAGCCTCTGTTATTCTTGGGGATACTGGCTAATTTTTCCTTGTTTAGAACCATTAACAGTTTTCAAGAAATACACTCTTCAGAGTGTATATCACTTTGCACTATCATAACAATCACTTCTTAGTTCGATGTGAAGTCCTTTGTACAACCTTCCTACAACCACCTGTTGCCTTTGAGCTGTCTAAGCATAATTAATGGAACTCTCCTAGTGGCAAGGATTGAATGCTAATTTGTCATAGAAAGCTTGATAGAAGAGTTTTGCAGTCCTTGTACTTTAACTTGAGTGCTACTATAGCAGTACATTTCTGTTTAGAAAATATAATTATTGTTTCATGTTAAGCATCAGCTAAATAACTCAAATGAGTAAGACAGCATGGAGTCCTGCTGTGTCAGTTAGAAATTACTGAATTAATAATATTTAACATTAATACTATTGTGAGACATCATGAAAATAAGGTCACTTGTGCTAGTGATTTTAAATTTAAAATTTTTATGTAAAACATCAGTAGAATATGTAGAATTTCCTGTGTAAGATCTTGTTTCATTGTAGATTTTTAGAGTTACATCTTTAACTCATATATTTTCAATGATATTAATCAGTTTATAGCAGTGGAAGTTCCACCTGCAAAGACTAAAACTGCGATCGCTACATTTATACTGAATATTAAATTGTGGTTTATTCTGGGTTTGATTCCTAATTCAAACTGTTCCCATTTCAATTTAAAAAAACTTTAACTGTAACTTGCAATACAGTGTAGTCCAGTGTTGAAACTCTGGCATCTGTCAGAGATTAGTGTTGTGGTCCAGCTCACCTCTAATATGTATTTCAAGCAGAGCTAAGCCTGCATGTAGTTACCTCAGTTAGTTGGCTTAGCTGATGCCTGAGCTTTGGGACAAAGAAAAAGTGCAGGAATTTTCCAGAAAAGAAGAAAAAGCATTTTCAGCTTTTCCATACTCCAGCATCTATATCCTTTCAGATTATGTGACCAGAGACCAGGAAGATGGAAGAGGACTGTATAACTATGTGCATGGGCTAGGTTATGATCAGCCACCCTCAAATGGGGTCATTGTTGGGATGTTCCTTTAGTTAGTTTAGTTTGTCCTTGCTTTTCTACCTTGAATATTTACCCTTGGACAAAACCTAGGTCTGAGGTTTACTAGTATCCTTCTGTCACTTCACACATTGTCAAATGATTGTTCAGGTGCTAAAATAAAAATCTCAGTAGAGTTTTAAATTAAGGATTAGAACATAGCTGTAAATTAACAGGAATGTGATTATCTACAGCTATGCAAAGAGTGAAAATTAACACTGATTGCTAGGAATGACTGGATAGATTCTTCTCTGTTTACAGTTATTAACTACATGCTGCTTGAAGGGTATTTGTCTCGTTTTCTCGTTTACAGGTGATAAATTATTTCTAGAATGTAAAATAAGCGTTACCTTTTTCAATATTTGGATATGTTTAGTGCAATGCCATTGAAGGATATTTTACCACAAGAGGGGAATACATTTGCCTATGCCTATCAGAAAAAGGCACCCAAATGCAAATCTACAATTCTTAGGCTTTCGGACTGTTTATATGACAAAATGTATTATTACAAAGAAGATTGACAAAGTTAACTTGATTGTCCCATGTTGTGCCTTATTAAGCACTCTATCTCAATATTACAGACTTAATTAGCTGGAATTGTAGTTACATCACCTTCAATGGTGGGGATAATTGATGTGAGCTGAAGCAAGTCTAATATGCTTGACCTTCAGTTAGTTATGTGAATGGTTAAGAACTTAAATGCATACTGTATTAACCATCTTACTGAAGGCTCAAACTGATCAAGTCACCAAAAGAAAGAGCTGCAGGTGTCAATGCTGAGGAAGTCAACTGCAGGCATACACACACTTGAAATGGAGCTAGAAATTGAACTTTTTCATGGAGTTTAAACACCTATTTAAAAATACTTCTGGCTAGAGCATGTGTCCATATATCTCTGGAAGTAAATACTGATCAAAGCAGTAACAGGTTGTCAGTAAAAACAAAAGCAAAAAAAGTAAAAAGACAGTTTTGAGTTTAAAGTCTTATTCTAAATATGCCAACATTAATTATCTTCACAAAATTACCTCTGCCTGCTAGTTCCTTCACAGTTTTTGCATATAGTTTTCATATCCAATGCAGACAGTGAAAACAGCCTCAGCTCTTTCACAATAGAGTATCCTCCTCCTGTTCCCCCGCAGGTCTTGAAAAGTCAAACCTGCACATATACTGTGGGAGGAGGTAGGTCTTCTAAGTGGCCTTTGCTCATTTCTTTGTGGGATACAGCCCATGAATTTCAAAGGCTTCTGTAAAGATGTGGTGTTTACATTGTATAAATATCATCCTTAACTAATTGATGCTGAACCTAGCATACATCAGTAAAGAACTAAGAACATACAAATGGCCCAGACTAAAGATTAATCAACTTGTTAAGTAGTCTTTGGCAGTAGCTAAAATCAAGTGCTTAGAGAAAAGTGTTGAAACAGGGCTAGCCTGAAGAGAGAGCATCCCAGAGCATTTCTCCAGCCTCCACCAGTTTGCCGCTCTGGGTTTGCTTGTACAGTCTTGACTAGGGAAATATCTTATAATTATGGGCCTTAATTATAAGATAATAATGTTGTTATTATTAGGGACTTTCTTATAATGAGTTTTTATTATTAGGGGCTTTCTTCTTAGAGAAAAAGGCAGAATTGTCGCTTAGGATAAACTATGCTTTAAACCTCAGGTGAAGCAGAGATTTGGTCTGTGACTGTTGGGCATACTGTTGTACTTTTTTGTACTAATAACAGCTCAGCTAGAAAAGACAGTAGAGCACTGAACTTTAGTGAAAGTCAGGTGCTGAATCCATAATAATATTGGTGTTTCAGAAAATGACAGCTGAGAAACTTTCTCGGAAGAGAAAATGAGAAGACTTCTGAAAGTCTTACTGTTGCTTAGTGAAAATTACAGCGGTTTCAGTATTGCATAGTGCATATTCTGCCAAAATAGTATACTTAAGATCTGGTATTCAGCATGTTGTGTGATCTGATGCACTTGGCTGAAAGGCGTGATATACACTGCCTTGCCTGTAAATGGTCATGACAGAACTATGTCAAAGGAACTGCCTCTCATATGTAGTTCCTTTTTCTTATTTTAGGACCTAAAGAAAGCTTATAGTGTTCTTGTGTTGAGAAATGGATTTAATAATTAATATCACTAAAATATTAATTATTAAATTAGAAATAATTGTGCAATTCTTGTAGGGTCCTAGAAATGACTACTTAACATGAGAGCTAAGAATAATCTTTCAAATACTGCAAAATAGCTGCACTGGCTTTGAAGTTACTAAACTTGCTCTCTAATACAATATACGATAAGGATTTAGTGATACACTAAAGTGAGTGATACACTGAGTTCTGCAGAAATTATCTTGCTTTTGTATAACTCTCCCTGAGAATTTTGACTTAGGGCTTTTAAAAACAAGCACACACATATATATATACACGCTTAGATATCTATATATGTAAGTATGATAATAGCATAATTATAAAAAATTATGCTTAATCATGACTGTTCACAAATATGTTCCTGAATAGCTTTACAGTTTAAGAAATATTACTGTCATGGTCTGTTGTAGGTGAAAGTTGTCACTTGCTGCTCTGATATTTCATTATGATTTGTTGGCAGCTAAGATGAGGTCTTACTCTTTTGGATAATCTGACTATTATATTTTATTTGGGTAGCATTTTAGAGATACCTTGAGATTGCACTAGAGCTGTCTTTTAGTAGACCAGGAAATGGAAAACACAGGCTAACATACTTACATTGCTATTTTTATTTTGGGAAATAAATTTTAATGCTATCTAGAAGCATCACATGCATAAACCTATGTGATACTTCAGGTTCAAGGACCAGTGATTTTTCAGCTGTTCTGGTTCCTGGGACATTAGTATAGCTTTACTGGTGGTGTAGACCAACTTAGAAACTTTACTTCCATTACTTGGTATATGGTATCTATGAATTTATTTTTCTTAGTACTTTTTTATAGACCTCTTAGAATTAGTCCACAGATTCTCAGAGATCCATGGTCCACATGTTGAAATCTGTTGACTAAATAAGGTTGACATAATTCATCAGCTAGCCAGGCAATGAAATTTAGGTTATTGGCTTTTTGCCTGTGAAGAAGGCTCAGATAAGGAAGAGGAAAAATTAGCTCTCTTTATATTTTATTTCTCTTGGACTAGCAGCTCCAATATCTTTTTTTTTTTTTTTTTGGCTTAGCAGCCCCCATTTTTTTTTTTTTTTTTTTTTTTTTTTTTTTTAGCACTTCAGCTTTTATAAGCTTTCCATACTTTTAGGTGGAGTGCTTTTAGTTGTCTAGCTTGCCTTTTATAAAACTGACATGTTTTGTATCAAATAGATGGTTGGTTCAATATATCATAAAACACAATTGCTTTTCTATAAAAATGGACTAATCTGTTCTTTATACCCTTTGACAAATTCATTTTACAAGCAACTACAAAATACTGCATTTCACTCCAGTAGGCCATAAGTTGTATATATTGAGTTACAATACCCTGACAGTGGTCTTCTGTATCCAGGAAGAGTAAGTTCCCAGTAAACAATATATAAAACTCTTACCCAGAGATTGTTACTAGAAATTGCCTTACGTAGCAGTAGATCTTTAGTCTTCTGTGACTGTCGTCATCTGAATGTTCTAAATTATATTTAAAAGGAAAAAAAAAAAAATTAAAAATCCACAATTCCTTATTTCTACATTATTCATTAAATAATAAGATCTTCAGATATTTGAGTGAAATGTGGATTTTTGATATTAGAAGCCTATAATTATTCATAATGTTGTCTTCCACTCTGTTATAATGACATGTACTAAAGCTCAAGTGTCCCACATGGAGAAGACTGCTAACAAAAGATATCCATTAGTTGTAAAAAATAGTCCCCTGATTATATTGGAGTTTATCTCATTTGCTTGAGAAGATAACACAATCATTCCTCAGAAAAAGGGAAAAATAAAAACGCTTCAATGGCCTCTTGTGTTGATTTTCTGTGCAGGCAGATATTTCCTTTATTGTATTTTATTATGACAGGTAAATTTTCATTCTGTCTATCTCATTCTAAAGAGAAATGCCAAAGAATTAACTACTTTAGATCATTCAGTTACGTTCCACGTGACCACACTACTGTATCTTAATGTTATATTTTATTTCCACAGAATTTATTAAGAATTCTTTTAAGAACAGATGCAAAACAGGCTTCAATATTGCCATGGAATAAATACAATGATTTCCTTAAAGTCTCATACAGTAAATAGAAATACTGAATTTAGAAATACTTCATAATATTTCAGGAGAACATTGGCATGAGCCAACAAGACATTTTGATGAACAGATTGGGAGGAGGGAGGAGGGCGAGGGGGACTGTTTCTGTCTTCTCTCAATTGGTGTCAAATCATTCCCTCCCATTTAAGGCCACTAGATTGGTCAGAAAGTTGTTTTTTTTTGTCTGCACAGCATGGGAGGAAGGGAGCATTTATACACAACAAAGGGAAACATTTCTGGGGTTTAGCAAACTAAAAAAAAAAAAGGAGAAATTGGCTTTTTTTTCTCTGCCTGAATACACCCTTCTTCAGAAAGTTTTGTTGGAAAGGTTGAAAAGTTCAGATTCCCCCAGCATAACGTTAGTGTTTATGCAACATTTTTGTTCCATTGAGTCTTCCCCACAGAATCAAATGTTGCTTATGGCACTAATAAGGTTGTGTCATCATTGTCCCGTTGAGAATTTTTTTCTGTGTTGCTAAATCCTCTTTTTTCTAGTCTAACAACTCTCATTTGGAGAGGATTTCATTTGGCCCGTTGCGTCTTCATTTTGCTGCCCTGCAATGGAAAATACCCAGGCTTCATTCTTCATTTGAGCCTCAGAATATTTATGTGGTCTTTCAGGGAAGTGCAGGGAGGAGAGAAGGTTGATGAACTCTGAGAAATTTTGGCATGTTTATAAATTGTTTTAAGTTAATACATATAATCTTTTCTAAGGCAGTGCTTTGAAAGCTTTTTGACATCTGTTGGCACTGCTGATGAATTTCCAGCTATGAGATCCATATGGTGTGATGGGAACATCGTTTGAGTAGAAGATTTGTTAAAATGTACCCTAACTGCCAAATCCTGTTGATGTTGCAGAGTGTCTCCTTAATTATAATTTGCTTGCATATTATCTCAAGTTAAGTAACTTATTTCTGTGTTCTGTTGCCTTTTTTGGTAATATGTGAATTGCGATCTCTCCAGTGGAACTCTCCTTAATCACACGGACTTGCTTGTTAACTGACATAGAGGGACTATGTTTTAGCAATATCTAGGTCTTCTGCTGCATTGTTGACAGGTATCTGTACTTTCAGAAGAATTTTGTGTTGCTTCTCTGTACAAATTATTAAAAATATACATATACACACAGACACAGAGTTTGCATTTTAATGCATAAATAAGCATTGAATAAAATTAGCACCAAAGCTAAATCTCATGTTGCAAGGACCCAGAGGAAAAATATGGAGTTTTTTCAGCTGAACTAAGCAATTAAAAAAAAATAAAAATTGTTTTGTTATGTAATCCCAAACCAGTAAGGCATGGAGATGCTTTGGAACAACTCAAAATTCTGAGATTGACTCCTATGTGAAATGTAATCAAATCCACCTTTCTAATCAAAGAACCAAGCAACAGTTTGTACAGGTTAAGAACTGAAAATGTAGATAGTGCCCAGCCAATCCTATGAAGATATTTCCAAAAACAGAGAAAGGTCCTTTTTTGAAGTATAGCATGTTAAAAAATGTTGCTTCCTTGAGTAAAAAAAAAAAAAAA
>VXBL01003649.1:456298-485298 GCA_013400195.1 Aramus guarauna
TCAAAACAAAAAAAAAAAAAAAAAAACAACAAAACCCAAAACAGAAAACCAACAAACCTTTGAATGTTTGCCCAAGAAATCCTATCCTTTGTTTCCTCAGTTTGTTAAAGTCTAAATTTGGAATGTCATTGTTCTTAATGTGCTGTGGTAATTCCTTCCTTTCCTAGTATTTGAGAACTCTCATTGTTTTACGGGAGCTTTTACTTAAACTACCTGGTCCCTTATACCCTTGACCAACTTTTCTGTATAAATAGGAATTGAAACAGCAGTGCTTACCAGTACTTACTTGTTCAGCTCTCTGAGGCTATTTCCAGCAAATACCAAAAACTTGTTAGACAATTCATATCTTCTGGCATTAACCTAGCAGATTTAGGGTAGTCTGTTTGCCATCATCACCACTTCCTATCCTTTGCTTCTGTAATTTCTCTGGAAAAGGGTCATTCACCCTCTGACTGGATTTGATGTATCACTGATCCCTATCATGAAACTGGTCCAGTCTTCCTTCCTTTTTATCCAAAGGTGTCTCTATTAGGTTTAAGCTCACCAGTTCTTGAATAGCAGAGATAGTATATTCATTATAGCTATATGGTTCATTTCTGCCTCCATTTTTACTTGTATGTCCTTTCTTAAGGAGTGTTTTATTTATAGCTTGAGGAGACACTGTATCACAGTAATAGACTGATAGAATACTATTACATTTTATTTAAAAGAAAAAAATCTGAGCTCATAAACTGAAATCTGGTGACTTTAGGGAACTGTGCTAAATGACTGGGAAGTATGTCATGATCAATGTATTGAGTCCAGCATTTGTGACAGGAGGAAGAAAAGAGAAAAGAAGCCTGAATGAGAAAAGAGAACATCATTAGTCTTCCAATACTGAGAAAAGGGTGGAAACTGGAAATGTACCAAGATACTGCTTAGAAATTGTAAGATCAGCTAGAAAGATCCTAACAAGTCTGAATATGGGGCATTAAATTATTGGAGACTATTATGATGAATAATTAAAAAATAGAATTGAAATCTGAAAGAGAATTGCTTTGTTGACAGAAATTTTAAATAGGATTGGATATGAAATGCATGTGCAGATTAGCAATAAGTATTGGCTAATTATTCCATTTATTGAGCAGATTAGAGGGCACATTTCAAATACATGTCCAGCATATAATTAAAAAAAAGTACGTACACTTCAAAAAACAAGTTTGCTTATACCGAAAAATAAAGGGAAAATGAAGATGATATAGACTAAAGATACTGCTTAGAAGGCAAATTTCCATTGTTCTGAGCAGTGCACATGGCAGTGCGTATGGAATATTTTGCTAAGGAGAAAGCCATCAAAAGTATACCAGGAATTCTGCATTCTTTGTTCACATTGGGAAAATCTCTGTGTTCCCCCACCCCATAACAGTGAGGAGGAGTTAATGAGTTCGAGGGGAAGGAAGATGACCATTAAGTCTGTGATTACATGAATCTGCTGCCCAAGATGCCTGTTTGGGGCAATGTATAACAGCTGTGGCTGCTGCTGCCTATGGACTGCAGTAATGACTGCAGAACAGCTGCTCTAGTGCTCTGAACCCTGGGGGGAGGAATTTGCTCTCTTCTTTTATTCTGCACTGTGAAGAGCTAATTTACTTGGATTGCAAGGCTATCTAGAGTTTGCTTCCAAATACTTACTTGAAAATGAAGTTTCTCTTATGAACAGAAAATTAACTCAATATTTGTACGTGGCCATGTACAGATCATATACACCAGTAGCCATTCAAAATTATTTATTTGGTTATATCAATGGTTGTTTCTTTCCACAAATATGTTTTGAAGTGTAAACATCTGTTTTATGAGGTCATAAAGGGACTCTCTTATAGTTTATATGTGGTTTTATTTAATCTCTCTGAAACTGATCTCTATGTTTTTATTATGGTGAAGAGAGTGGCTTTTTATTGCCTTCATTACCTTTTTCTGAAGTGCTTCCTAAGAATTACAAGTCTCTAACAATAAGAGGTTTTGGGGGCTTGTTACAAAATAACGTTTATACTACTTCATAGTGTTACTCTGTGAAAATCTCACTTCACAAAATGTATTATTCAAGAATAATATATATGCTGCACCACGTAATAAATATGTAGTACATATCAGATGACAAGACATGTAGATCTTTGGGTCACTGTTCTTTTTTTGGATAGTAAATATAAAGCACACACTTTAATTTTATAAGAGACTTGAGAAACCTTACTGCTACCATTCTCCACTTCCTTGTTTTTTTTTATTTACAGGAGTTTATTAAAAGTATTTTTCAATACTGGGGAATTTTATGTTGTTTCCTTTGCATTAGAGGCCATCCTGCATTTTCATTACAAATCCATACCACCCAGTGACTTCAGTAGGAATGTTCATAGTTATTTCTGTATTCAAACAGATATTTTTTTCAATCAAAACATAGACTTCCAGACTGGAGTCTTAGGTAAATTTTGCCTTTTTTTCTTTAAACAAAAAAAGCCTTTTGGGAAAAAGTCATCTGATATGGATAATGATGAATAAGTATGTCATCATTCACCAAATATCCTTATATTTGAAATACCTATTAAAAAAACCTAATGGTTTTTTCCACTGCATTTAGTATGCATTTTTTAATCGTACAACTGTCATTTCATAACACTTTAACATTTTTGTTTAAGCGATACTTTAACAATTAGAACTGAACAGTGTGGTAGACATTAATGAACAGCAAAGCGTTATGAAGGAATATGTTCTGTAACTTTGGGAACTGAGTGAAAACTTATGTACAGTATATTCATAATCATCCATCTCTCTCCAGATCTTAGTGCATATTTGATAGTTATTGCAAATTCATTCCAAGCTTCCAGAGTACAGGGACTGAAGATGGTCTTTGATCTACATTCACCATTTAAAAGATCAATGACAGAAATATCACTAAATCCTGTGATTCTACTATGACAACTTAACCAAAAGAGTACGACTTCACTGTTTTGTCCACAGCCTTTCAAGCAGAAACAGCCCTCAGGCCCATTCCAGTGCTTTTCTGTGAAAACAGTATGAAGTGTAATGCTCAAATACTAGCACTTTTTTGTAGCATTAGTTGCATTTGCATCTTAAATTTTCCATTGTCTAGTCGGCCATCTCCCTGACAAGGCTCGTAGAAGTATTTTTAGTGTGCTCAGCACTCTAGCTGGACTCATATCACTAGACTGTGTGAGAGATCATGAATGCCCTAGCTAGATACTGCAGTCTGTCTGCATCATGTGATCTGTGCAGCACTAATAGCACCTAAAGTACCTAAAAGGGACCTACCAGAAAGCTGGAGATGGACTGTTTACAAGGGCATGGAGTGATAGGACAAGGGGTAATGGTTTTAAACTGAGGGAGGACAGATTTAGGTTAGATATTAGGAAGAAATTCTTCGCTGTGAGGGTTGTGAGGCACTGGAACATGTTGCCCAGAGAAGTCGTGGATGCCTCCTCCCTGGAAGTGTTCAAGGCCAGGTTGGATGGCATTTTGGGCAACCTGGTCTAGTGGAGGGTGTCCCTGCCTGTGGCAGGGAGTTTGGAACTAGATGGCCTTTAAGGTCCCTTCCAACTCAAACCATTTGGTGATTCTAAGCCCACAGCTGGAGTGCTGTGTCCAGGTCTTGGCTCTCCAGTATGAGAACATTGACATACTGATTCAGCAAAGGGTCACAAAGATGAATAAGGGCAAGAAAAAGATAGGGAGCAGTAGTAAAGCAGTACTGATGGTACCTACAGAGATCTTTTTAGCTAGTTAGTTTTTAGTACCTCAACTGTTTAGTAACACAAGGCACAAGATAAATACAAATGTGGTCTTTTGGATAAGGCTTGAGATAGCACACAGGCGGGCTGGGTTGGTTTTTTTGCCTGCATGCCATTTTCTGCATGATGATGCTTAAATCACCTGAATTCTTTGAGACTCGTTTCTACAACTTGAGCAGTTAAGGGAAAATTACTACCTTGTATGATTATATAAAACGTTAATGAGGCACTTTCAAATGTTTGAATAGAATATGCCATAGGGATGAAAAGTGTTCTTTTATTAACAATAGATTTTTGTTTTAGTGAAGTTTACTACAATGTTCGGTTCTTGTTGCCTTTGATTACAAATTAATTCATTGAGAAGCTGGATAAATCCATGAGTTCATGACAGTTAAATATTTATACAAAGCAATTTATGAGGTCATGTTTGCCAATCTTGCAAAACTCTGTAACGCTATATAAATACTTTAACTTCAGAATATACAATATGAACTTTCTTATCTTTACTGTAAGAACAACTACAGTAATTCAAATAATGCCATAAACTTATATTCTCTGACAAGTGCAAGATTTCAAGGGAAACAATTGCAGTAGGTAGAAGTTCTGTAATAGAAATTCTGTATTCCTATTTGATGTCTTTTTTGTTAGGTGAGGAAATGTTTTCTGTCTATATTTGTGCTACGCTTGTTCCTAGAATATATGAACTGCATTAAATTGAGTTAGTCCTGGGCTAAAATTGGCTGTTGTGTTTTGGTTTTTTAATTTATTTTGCATAAGTACTATTGCCAGTGGTTATCTTTAGATAGCAAGATATAGGGATGTGAATTGCTTTGCATTGCTTTAGTTAAATATGAGACTGCAAGTTGAAAATTCTCTCCAGTAAAATGAGGTGTGAATTGAAAGAATGTATGCCTCACTCAGCAGAATGCTATTATTATTCTTTTATAGTAATTTGAGAATTTTCTCTGCACATTCATATACCAGAGTGTGTACATCCTGCTCAGTCTGAATCCTACGCAGAACTTGTGGTCTCTCCTGATCTGTAAGATTATATTTTTCTGTGTGGAATGTGGTGAGGCAGGTAGGCCAAATGCGTGGGCTGTTCCTCGTGGCTATGAGATGCAGCGAGTGATTTCTGAAACACATCGCCTTGCCAAGTGCCTGGGAGCGTGGCTGGGTCTCCCTGTAATGCTTGCCCCAAGAATGCTCTAACAAGTAGATGGTGTAGACAAACTGTGAATCCATTATCAAATCCAGCTTCATGACTGCTTTTGCACAGTGCTATAGATCTGGCATCTTGAAGTCAGATTTAAGTTGCACTTACCCAGATATCTTGTAAATGGGTCTTAAATTGCATTAAGGTCTTCTAGAAATCAAATGCATAAACTCTCCTTCTCATATTAAAATATATATGATAACTAGTTCCAAAAAAAGCTTTATGTCATGTCTTTGGAACCACATATGTGTGGTTAATTGTCCTTATTTATGTATAGAAGTTGGGTGGGATTCTTATTAACCACACTTATGCTGAGTCTTCTGCATGAATTCAATATCTTTAGTCAACATTCTGATTTCATGCCAGCAAGTTCTACCTTGGAGCAATTAGTGGGGAGTTCTTAAAGTGATGCTAGGAGATTAATCCTTTTCTCTAATTTCCTGTCCCCACAAAAGGTTGGACACTTTGTTCCCTTGTAGCTATGAGAATGTTGAACACAGTAACATGATGATGTACATTCTGAAGTTTGGCTTCTGTCTTCTTCTGTTCTTTCAGAATTGTTTGGGGGATTTCATCATGGAGAGCTTCATGTATTTCTTTAACAGCTATTCACTGAGAGCACTGCAGATTTGGAGTAGGACCAAAACCACTCTTATAAAGATCTATATGTAGATTGGTATTCTGGCTCTTCACAAATATATCATCTTTAGCTCCACATTTGAACTGTACATTTATCCTCATGTGAGTGACCATTTCATCAGTGCTTTTTTCTTCATCTTGTCCTGATTCTTTATCATCTTCATACCATTTGTAGCTATTTAGGCCACTATTTAGTTTTGGTGATCTTCAAGGAAGGAAGAAAATACAACTGCCATGACAGAGAAACAAAAGAATTTTTAAAATGCTGAAATATCCAGCAAGTAGAACTTCCAAAATTTAACTGGCTTTGTTTCCTAATAGCAAAGCAAGCATAGCAAAATTCGCAACTTGAAATTGATATCCTGATCTGTGACTTTCCCTTTGGTAAAAGACAAAGTTCAGCATTGCTGGCTAAGCAAATCATTTAGTTTCACCTGTCACTTCTATTCTTGCTTAACATTTTGAAAGAGCATAATTCTGCAATTGTGACATTATCTGTAGTATATGAATACAGCTTCTTCTAATAAGATTAATTACTACATGTGTTTTTATTGCTTCTGTGGAGTAATTGGGTGCACCAACCTAACCATGCAAAAAATTCAGTATAATATGCAAACAAATTGGCAAAACCATGTTCTTTGTTATGAAGCACATGAGCTTCAAAAATATTTGACTTGGCATATTCCCAGAGTGTGCTGTTGTCTTCCCATCTTGAGGACTCATTTGCAAAACCTAGTTTGTGAATTCATGAAACAGTCAGGAAGGAATTCCTCTATCCCTATCTCCGTACCTACAGCTATGCACCTTTTGCTGCATTTCATTGAGTTACTGGTTTTCACTGCATTGCTGAGAAAGGTGTGTTACAGTCAGTATTAAACTGAGGTAATTTTCTTTCACTCAGATCATGTATTGTCCAAAACTATATCATACGTAAATCTAAGCTAGTTTGCAGTTCTGAGTTAAAACCCTTTTAATCAGTTCAAAGCATTGTTCAAATCTAGAATGTATCCAAAGGAAAACAAGTATCTACCACATGCCCTCTATCTTTCCTTTATCCTTTACATTGGCTCTGCATAGTGGTTCCAACTGATTATAGGTATTTTATTCTTGGTAGCATGCTTCTCTTCTTCAGTCATAATCCTAATCTGTAAGGGTTTGGGGTTTTTTCTAGATGTGCCATGCCATGCCATCCCAATCATAAAAGCTGTCATTCATCATTGTGCCCAAAAAAGTAATGCCAAAACAAAAACTAATAGAATATTTCTCATATTATGCATAAATTCCGGGGGGTGGTGGGGTGGTGGTGGTGGTGGTGGGTGGGTGTTGGAAGAAGGCTTATTTTCCTTTTCAGTATTTGTATTTATTAGTATTATTACTTCTGCCCTAGACCCTTTCATTATAAAGGTAATAAATGTCTATGTTATTATGAATATCATAACGATCCAAATAGCAGATGAAAAATATCTACAGTAGATTTGCATAAATTACAAGTCATCAATTGAATAAAATGGTATCTGAAATGCTACTGCAGTATGTTGAAAGCCAATGTAATTTATATACCATGCTCTTTCACAGAATCATGTTGCACAAAGAGAAAGATGTGTCAGTATGTACAATTACGTTTTTATCTGCCAGCCACGTATCAGGTAAAAAGGTTGTTTTAACACTAATTCCTCTGGATGTAGGCTTGCTGTTAGTAGTAGCTAATAAGCCAAGATCAGAAATTTCAATTATTGGTATTGTGTAGAGTGGAAAATTCTTTTTTAAAACACTTACGTTTACTGAATTTGTTTAGCTCTGATAAACTTTGCTGAATGATGGCTGAGCATCGGTAATTATGTTTGTAATGACAACATTCTTTAATTTGGTGATAAATTTATTTTGTATTAAATTATGTAAACTCTAAGTATTTATTCCCCAAAATGAGACCAGAAGTACAAACAGGGAACTAATAATTATATTAATTGTTTAAATGTACCACAAGCAAATAAGATGATCTTTTGCTTGATGGAAGTATGCTAATGATGATTTAAGGCACTTGTAATGCAACAAATATATATTAAACAGCACCATTATTATCAGGTCTATGCACTTAAGTCCATTTTAAATATATACATTTTGGCTTCTCATGAATGAGCGTAATTAGCCTTCATATGCTCCAAGACAGGTTTGGGTACTGGTGATCTAATTATCTACAAAATGCCAAATTCTTTTTAGCTTTTTATTCTTTGTAACTTTTGAATCCAGTAGAGTGAGTTCATCTTGAATTCCTCCTGCTCAATATCTTGTACATAGTGCATGTTGGACTAGTTGGTCTTCACTTAACAAGTGCTGACTGAAGTCAGTGTCACAATTTTTGGCACAGATAAGCTAAAATATTTTTTTAAAAATCAGTTGTTGACTTTCTAAGGGGAGAGAGAGATACATATATGGTATGTGAATTTTTTTAAAGTGTGAAATCCTCCATCTTTGCTTAGAGCTTGAAAAAGTTTGCTATTCCTACTTCTCCTGCATGACTTTTAAGGCCTGCAGCTTTCTCTCACCTGCAAAAGTGCTAACGATGTTGAATGCCAGAGCTGCACAGACCAGTGAGTGCTCAGTGACATCATCTCAAGTGAGTATGCTTCCATATCAATGGCTCTGTATTCTGTATTTGTCTGTTACAACTATCCGATATTCTCACCAAGATGTGTCATTACTGAACTTAAGGCAAAGTGCAAAGAAGTGTCTTCAGAAGTGATCGTAACTGTTTCATACTCAATATTCAAGGCAACAGGTATATGCCAAATAACTCATATGTCTGCCTCTGCTTGAGATGATTTGAGAAGTTTAATTTATACCAGTGGTTTTCGGTTAGGTGGAAGCAGAGGTACTCAGCTGTGGTTCAAAAAGGTTTTTTGCATGGCTTAACTCTGCGATCCCTTTTTTTTGCCATCCTTTGGCTTAATGAGCCTTGACTTTCTCTGCAACATTTGTCTCTGTTTTTGTTTCTTGTGACTTGCACCTGCATTCCCAAAGTGAAAGTTCACATTAAATCTTTCCTGTACCGTCTTGCGTCTTCTGTTGATGTTGCCTCATAAATGTCCAAGCCTGTATCATTTCTATCACTTACTGCGCCTGTCTGTAGTACCAATGAGGAAGCATGTATCACAAGGTCTACAAATGCCTGTTAACACTATTCATACATTGGATTAAGACTTTTGCTGTCAATATGACAGACAGATAGCTTTAGGCTGGTTTACTCACATTGTGACCAGCTACCTGCAATTACTTGTCTTGTTTGTTTTATGTAGTGATTGACTGAAGCATTGTCATGACCAGGAATTATGGTTTTACTGGGTGCATGCCAGTGTTTCTCTGACATGCAACTACGTTTTGTGCAACTAACCTTTCTGTCCTCAGATTTCTTTACTACTACTGTTTATACTTAAACATATCGTATGGATCTGTTTGGACTTCTGTGAGGGAGTATCACACTGAAGATACTTCCTGAACTTACTATAAGCAAGCCTACATCCAGTATGTTCTTGGTCTTTTTAAATGCCAGCTGTTCGCAGGGCTGCTTGAATTACTCAGAATCACAGCTCCTAATTGTCCCAGTTGTATTAATGCTCACCAGTAATGTAGTATCATGTTGACAGCACTAAGTGTGAAAACTTTGGAGTCTGATTCTCTTTATTTGTTATGGTCTCAGTTTTGTCCTAGATGGCATGGAGATTCAATCAGAAATCAGATCCTCCATCTTAAGAAGGGCATAGGCAGAGAATAACTGGTCAAGCACGTAGCAGACCGTATAGTACCCTGCCTAATTAAAATTAGATATAGATGCTACAACTGTTATCTCTTAGACAGTTGAGGAGTAATTTAATCATGAATGCTTCATGAAAATGGCAACATGTGCATAGAAACTATACCAAAAATAAAAAACATGATGTAAATAACAGGAAAAGTAATAGAAATAAAAATGTTTGATGGCATTCAGTTTTTATTTTGTAATTCCCAACTTGTGAAAATAATATCATATACAGCAAGATCTAATTAAGTCACACAGATGATTCTTTCTGACCCAGATGTAATCAACTTAGTACCCTAGAAACTGCCAGTTGCCAACACAACTTACTGGTTATTTCTTACAGCATATTGGATAAATTCAAAATTATAGTATAAATATAGGTCTAAATCTGCATCTGCAAAGCTTTGAATCCAGTGTATGCCCACTAATTTGGCATGATGTAAATATGATGGGCAAACTGATGCAAAGTCAAACTGCAGCTCAGAGAGAGCTCATGTGGGCCTTAAACAAAGTTTGCTTTAATAGAGTTTTGAAATTTTAAGTACCAGAAAAGCATGTGAAATGCCCATCAATTTAGATTTTTCTCATAAACAAGGTATACAACTGCAGCTCAGAGTTTAATTTTGTCAAAAAATTTCCAGTTAAAATGTGAGAAATTGAACTTCTCTGAATACCCATTCTAACTACACTTCAGTATAATTAATCCTTGGATAACAAGTACTGATCAGATGTGTAATAGAAAATACCTCTCTTTGTGAAGGTTTCTACTATTAACTTTATGTCAGCGTTGTCATTTTTCTTAAGAAATGCTATATTTATTTCATGGGCTAATTACTAGGATTGATGGACGATTTGAATGTGTTTTTTCACCTTGCCATTCGTTTCCTAATCTTGAATGTTTTGTGTTTTGTAACAGTTTTTTAATTCCTTATAAATTCCTAGAAAATGAACACTATAAACTGTTAATTTGAAAAAAAATTCATCCTGTACAAGCAGGATAATTTTCCCCAAGGCACAGTCTACTTATTTGTAACTGCTATAAAAATCTCTGTTTTTCCATGTGCATATCAGACCTAAACCCCATATGTAGTCTGTAATAAATAGTGTAAGAGATTAAAATAGTGTTCAGGTGGAGATAGCTCAAGGTTACCTTTCCTCAGACCCTCAATAAAGACAGAGGCATTCAGACATCTTCAGAAAAAATATTTTTATTTTACATGGAAATGAATGATTTTCCAATACCGTCATAAGAAATTATCGCTGAACACAATAAAGACATGTTTCTCACTGATAACTAAAATTTGAAACATGAAGTATCTGGTTTTGAACCCAGATTAGAAGAAAGATAACTATGCAATGATTTTCTTAAACCTTGAGAAACAGAAGAAGAATGGATGAAATACTGGTCTCACTGAAGTCAAAATAAAATTCATGTGCGCTTCAGTGTAGCCAGGATTTTTTCTTCTATGGTTCTTTTAGTAAAATCTGTCATTATATAAGTTTGTTAGACCTTAAATGCACCGCAAAAATACAAGACAAGAGAAACAGTTGGAATGTTCTTTATGCCAAAGTAGCATTATCCTTAAGCTGCAAACCTGTAAAAATGTTTGATGTAGTTAAAAAGAAAGAGAATGATGTAGTTAACATTTAAAGTAAAATGTAGTCATGCTAAATCTTGGATTTGAGATTTAAGATAATTGTGCACATTATAATCATCATCATTGCTGGCAGCTATAAAAACAGTATGCAGTATATCAGTTATAGAACCTATCACTGAGTGCAGCAGACAGATGGAAGAGATATGGGGGACAAGAGCAAAATTAATTCAGCAAAAGAACGTAATTGAACATATTTTGTCTATTCCTAGCTCTCGTTTTCTCTATGAACTTTGCCTAGTCCAACTTCTGTCTTCTGGTTGTCCCTTTTTCCAGTTCTGTTGTTTTAACTCTTCCCAATCTTCAGATATGTTAGCTCTTCCTTGTAAAAAATAAGGACCAGTTAATGTGTTCTTATACAGCACTTTGAAGCTGTACCAATTATTAAATTTTTTTCTGAACAAAGCCATTACCAGTTGCAAAGTACTTTAAAGTTTGAGTTTGTATATTTAAATCAAAACCTAATTTTTTTAACAGCACAGGTTAGGCTACTACTGACACCGTTGTTTTACATGGGGTTTTTGTAGCTTCAACTGATTGGGCACTACTGTACAAGTCTGGTGGTGTTGCAAAGAGAAGCAGAAGCCAGTTTGCTCTGTCTTTTGCTGTGTTATAGCTGAGCTGATGAAAACAGAAGATCAGAAAGAATGCCTTGGCACCAAACTAAGAAACTGCATCCTCAGTAAACAGGATTGAGTCAAGCTGTTGATTAAAACAATGCCATTTTAGCATATTCCTTTTATTTTTTGAGTGGAATTTAATTTCAAATACTCATCATTTAAAGCTGAAATTAGCAGGTCAGTTGTTAAGACTGTACTAAATGTGCGAAATTAAGTTATCTGTCCAAAATTATGCTGTGACAGTTTAGTTCCAATTCTTGAACCAGATAGTATAGTGAAAGGAACTTCAGGGACTTTATGCACAGTAGGGCCAAAGAACAATTAAAGGTTTAATCACCTCTGTGATGGTTATGGCTGGTAAAATCTCCCAGGCAATTTGTGTGAACCATTTTATAGTTCTATTTTGGTTATGTAGGCACTAGTTTCAAATCATTATATTACTGGACTGCCTTGTAACATTTGGATAGTTCATTTCTGAGCTATCCATTACTGATGAAGTAGACCATAGTGTTTCCATAGAGATGATCCCTCTCTCATCTCTTGTCATATAATCTTCCATGCAACACATTAAATACTCTGCCAGAGCAGTGGGCAAATTTCTTCTCTGACATCTACCCCATGATTTTGAGGTTCAATATTGTGTACTACTATGAGAATGGTGATCATTTGATCCATGTTTTAAGAAAATCAGAATTTTATGAAACCATATGTAAGTAAGGGAGCTGTTTTCCCTTTTAACTGGTCCATTGCTAAAGAGCTAGTAAACTGTACAATTTGTTGTCTGGATCGTAGATTTGAAGAAAGGTCTTTAAAATTGTGGTTTTGAACTTTCCACTTAAATTCAGAGTGTGCGTGTGGGGTTTGTGAATTTCAGTTGTTTAACTTGTGGGAGCTAAAGGATTGGGGGCTTAGGAGCTTACAAAAGGGGCTGAACCACTCTAATATTGGACATACGCTGGTGTGATCTGCAATGAATTGATGGAATGACAGTATAAAGGCTAGCAGAACCAATGTGTATATCGAGTATGATAGAAGGTAGCTACATGAAAATGACAACCTTTTTTAGATCTGTGAAAAAAACAATTTCAAAGGCAAGTTTATTTCATATCAGAGACATTTTGTACCTCATTGGAGTACTGAGAGGAAGCCTGCGCTCCTGATTTGTTTCAACTGCTTGTGGTGTGACTCTGACACCTGGTCACTATGACGTAAACACAAACATCTGCACAAAACTGTGACTTTCTGGATGTCTGCCTTACCTTGCAGTGTGTGTGAGGTTATTTACTGCTGAATAGAGACAAGAAAATCAATTGGTCATTTACCATGTGAGCAAAAGGATGCACACTGGAGGTTCTTCTGGATTGGAACATACATAATAAATCTATTCTCTAGCCTGTCATAATCCATGTAGCCATCATCTCCATCACTGTTTTGCCAAAGTAAAGAAATTTGTTTTTCAACAATAAATGATTCTATCTTACACAAACTTTGGCCTACACCCAGTGCTTCTGCCTCTTTCGATACCAGTGGAAGTTGCTCATTGATTAAGGAGGAAAGACCCTGAATGTTTAGGATAAATGATCCTACTTGTTGCTGAAAATTACAGGAAGTGAAAATACAGTCTGGATTTGAAATCATGCAATATTTTTACAAACTCCCGTATGTTCACTGAGAAGCAGAAAAGAGACTGCAGCAAATCCTTAACTGCTGTAAATTAGCATAGCAGTGTAGATTTGCATGGCTGCTGATCTGCTGCATTTTTTTGCTTGAACTGTTAATATTATATGGGTGCCATTTATCAGTATTTCCTGAGTGAACAGTATGTATTTTCTCTTTCTTTAAAACAATGGGCAGATATTAACTTGCACACATTCTGTTCATTTTGTTAGATGATTTAGTTTCCACAAGGTATATATAGGCAAGTGATAATTAATGTTCACTGTGAAATCGCTAACTTTCCTTCACACCCAACAGAAAGGACGTGTGCTATACAGCAAACTGCAAAACTAAAGTTTTTTGTGAATCAGACTCTGCCAGAGTTACATCTAACTGAAGCTTGTGCTTGGTGCAAATCCAGTGATATTATTTGACTAAAGCTTATGGTACATTTTCAGCAGGGTATCAAGTTACTGCAAAATGTATATTGCACATGCCTTGTATATACAGGATCTTTGTTGCTTTTTTTTAATTGAGTCTATGAAAAAAGTACTTTTTTAGCTATTCAGAGGAATTACTTTACAATTAAAAAATGGCTCTTTCCAGGTTTTCTATTGTTTAACTTTTGATTTTATACTTAATATGCTATTTTATACAAATGTTCACTTACATGCATTGTAAAGAGATAGTATAGGGCTTTATGTGTAATGTTGTTTTTAAATGTCAAGTGAAGTCTATTGTTAAATAATACTGTGTTAGCTTCATAACCAAATGTTTTATTAATTGAATTGTTTCCAAAGAAGCAATACGGTCTAAAAAGAAAGCATAAAGTTTTTTTGTAGTTGCCAAAATTATTGTAATAAGTAGCCTGGAATTATAAGTATTATTATAAATTGTACCTATACACTTATCAAATATGATTGTGGAAATCAATCTAAGTAGAAATATAATCATATTATTCAAGTATGTGCTTAAGAATGTGAAAAGATGAATCTTTTTCAAGAAATATAATTAAATAACTCATAATAATATGGTAATTACATTAATGAGGAGCACACTGATTTGTAAACTCTGTAGGCCTGAACACCATGATGCAGTCTTAAAAGTTGAAAGTATTACTTTGTTGCCCAGGAGGTAGATGTTTGATTTGCAAAGGGTCATTGCAGATGTGCAATGGTGGGTGCTTGCGCTGTTGGATAATCTGACTGTAGGTTTCATAAAATACTTTTTTTCCTGGTTTGACACTTTCTCTTCTTCTTTCATAAAAGGTAAAGATCTTAGATATTAATGCTTTTTCCTGTTTCAGAAATAAAACTTGAGTACAAAGCTATAGTACTGCAGGTATGTCTTATTTCAGAGGAAGAAAAAGAGAAAATATATTTGAGAAAAATGAGTGATGGATGGAATACCTCATTCATCCTCATTTGTTGCAGCACATTTATTTGGAGAGGACCACTGCAAGATAGCAAGCTGTGGAGCAAGTGTCTCTGGGCTGCATTGAAACAAGTGTTTTACATCATGGTGGTGATTTTGCTAACCCTAACCAACAGAAATATCAGTAGGTGTGTTAAGTAGCAGAAGAGCACTGTGTACAATATTAGATTGTAAAGACTGATTAAGCTTTTGAAAAGGGGACAAATTCTGATACCTCTTCTTAAACTCATGAATAAAAAAAGGATATAGAATCCTAAGTAGGAAAAAAAAATTGACAGTTTTTAAAACCTTTTGTAGCCCCTCATAATGTTATGTTCTAAACCATCTATGAAATGTGCAAAGGTAATAAATGCAAAAGCTTTGCTTTAGATATTCAAATTGGTACATACAATAATTCTTGCCTGCAGACTCAATTTTACTGTCCACTTCTCTCCACCTTAGATAATTATGGACTGCTCTCAGGAACGCTCAGTTCATTATGTACTCACCTACCTAAAACACAAAGTTTGAATTGGCTTAATTGCTTCAGTCAGCCAAGTCTTAAAAATATCCTATTTGATTATCTCCATAACAGAAAAACTTATTTTCACTGTATGAGTGGAAGTGGCAATCGACATTTTATCAATTCCTTTATGTATGTTTGAGAAGTAGTTAACTGGTCAGAATAAAATAAACATTTTTGGTTTTACTCAGTTTGTTGATTCAATCTACTAACCAGCCAGACATCACAGCTTCTTTCAAAATATGCATTTTAAAATTATTACCATTCCCTTGTTTCAGATGAAAATATATTTTGGGATTAGATTAAAATGTGACCAAATAAAAACATACTTTAAAAAGGTTAGTATTTTTAAGGACTATGAGAGTGACAGTAGAATTGCAGCGCTCTGTCTACCTTCAGCAGTTAATCAGCAATGAAAATAGCAATATATTTTTGTTAAATATTTATATTCGGTGAGGAAATGCCAGCCTCTGGAGATAAAAGGGGATTATTCAAATCTCTGCTTGCTGAAACTGCCGTAACACTAGTAGTGGGAATAGAGAGAAGACAAAAACTCAAGTCATCTCAGGTCTCTTCAGCTTTTGGGTTAGCAAGGGATGCTGGAGTATGTTTGGGCCTCAGAAACAAATCGAGAACTTTCTTACAAGGTGAAAAACTCCTGGCATGTTAAGCATTAGTTTTCCTCTCTTAATCATTCAAATAAACTAATGTTATTTCCTTCTTATTGAACTACATATCCTGGGGAAATGGGAGACTTTTCTTGCTTTTTGCAGATCTAAATCAGGAGTAATAGAGTGAAGATGCTTTTGGGGTTTTGTTCCAGGTTTTAACCTGGCCTTTTCAAATGCTATCCTGCATATATCTTAAAGCCAGGCCATGAGAGACTTCTGGAGAGTGGCGAGCTTGCTTTCCTTTCCCTCATCTGAGTTCTTCCGTCTAAAGCTAACTGTAGGAGTTTCAGCAGGTTTTCCTAACTTCAGGGCCCCACAAAAGTGGGCTGAATTTATTCTGAAATGAGAGCTGAAACAAGAGCTTGGTAACGCAGTTTTTGTCAACAAGGTAGTATCATATTAGTCACCTGAATATCTAAGGTACAAGATTTTCTGTCAGAATGCCATTATCCTAATAAAATAAGGCTCACAGGCAGATCGAATCAGCTGTCCCTATACCATTTGCAGAGCCACACATTGCTCGTTTCCTGTTTCTCTCCATTTCTTTCTCCTGTCTTTCAACCCATTTTAATTGCCTGATTGAGATCTATTTCAGGAGATCTACTCGTAGAGATTATTGTCTAGAGATGAAGCTTTCCATCTCAGTTTGAGTTTGTTCACTCCCTTTGATTTGGAAAAGCCATTCAATTACAGTTCATTTAGCTGTTCTTGAATGAGAAGACAAGTGAGGTTACCTGCTATAAACCACAATTATGAGTCTATAGAAGTTCTAGTTCTTGTATGTGGAAGCTGAATGATTGTGGGGATTGCAGAACTATTGCAGAGAAAGAAGGAGAAAAAGAGGGTTATGGTGTAGAGAAGAGCAAGGGCTTCATTTTAGCTTGTTTTGACATTTGGGAGAAGATAGATATCAATTGTTCTTAAGAGGATGAGAACTGGGAGAGGCTAGAATCACAGAAGGGAAGAAGAAATTTCTAGAAAGTGAGAATTGTTTTAATCTTAGTTTAGGAAGTAGTGCAATGCAATAGGTGTGTATCTGTGGAGCAAAACAGGTGGTACTGAGAATCCAGCATTGATTGACATTATGTGTATTTGACTATGTTTGTTCCAGATTAGCTTTAGTCTGGTCCCATGTAACTCATCAGTTACATTTTGTGACTGTTTAATCGAAATGGAATCCACATTGTGCACTGTGAGAGCACTTTTTGAAAGCATGGCAATAGAGATTCCATCAGGAAATTTCTCTGAATTTTGGCATTCAGAAATGAGTATGATAGGATGAAAATAATATCTGAATATCACACCATTGCTCCAAATCTAAACTAAAATGTTAATACAGACACACGCATAAGTCTACTGTATCAAGAAGCATGGATTGGGTAAACTTATTCAAAAACTTTGAGTCCTATTTTAAAGGAACGTGGTGGTGAAGCTGCTTCTTTTTTCCCCTATTTTTTAAATTATCTGAAAGACCTTTTCCCTGACTTTAGAATAAATCATTGTCATTGGTTTTTTGATGGTGCCATCAATACTTTTCTGAAATGTAACAAGAAAACATTAATTGTTAGCAATGTTACTTTAACCCCATCAAGGCATTTTTGACACAAGGGTATAGACTCAGCCTCAGGGCAAAATGATTCACATCTGCCTATATTGTCATCTTGATTTACTTTTCATTTCTATTTTATTTTATGATATTAAATTGCAACTCAATCTGGGAGTTAATGGATTGTTACAGATCTGTTAAATTCCAGTAACAATCGCATTTGTGTTCCCATTGTCATTTACCTTTGACTGTGCAGCCTTTTTGCTGGCAAAAAAAATGTTCCTGTCTGGGTTTGGATTTGGAGCCCCAGGTTATATTTTATTCCTTCTCTTGCTTTCTACCTCTTTTCTACCTTGAATTCTTCTGTTTTTACATTTAAACATTATGCACTCCCATTGTTGAAGATCAAAGTGCTATATAGAAATCCATTTCTTTTTCTTTCTTGCATGTAGTGTTCCTGTCAGTTCAGTTTAGTGTAATCTTAAAGAAGGGTTTGATTTCAGTTTGTGCTTGATTTCACATTGCCTGTCACTGATAACAAATGTGTCCACGATGATCCAGGACTGAATGCATTTCTGTGCTACTTCCTTCCTCACTCTTTTAGATGTGATTCTATGATTGTACTTACTTTTCTGTCTTTGTCCTCTGACCAGCAGTCCCACGTCAATGAAATTATTTAAAACGGAAAGCATTATATTCAAACTGAAACTTTATTAGTATGTATTTTCCTCAGCGTTAGGATTCAATAACTCTCAATCACAGATTAAAACTACTTATAATAGCGTCAGATTCCTTATCCTTGCAGCCTCTGAATGTTTTAATTTTAAATGCATTACACTTACTTGTCCAGTTTTCTTTTCTGACATGTTTTTAAGATCTGTGATGCAACAAGTGCTATACTATATACCAAATGGGAAATCTGCAGTCATGTTTAGTTGTGGCACTTGCTTCCAGAAAAATGAGTGTAGGATGTATCATTAGTATGTACATACTTCAGAAGGTAACATTAGCAGTTGCTTTAGTAAATATAGACTCTATTTAAGTTTTCTGACTGAATTCTTTTATACTTTCTTACATAAAAATAGGGTTACTACTTTATTATCTTTATTTGGACCATACATTACATTTTTAATAGCTTAACCATCTTTTTTTTCAGCATTTATTTTTCCCCTGTCTCCCCACACTCAATATACAAATGCACAATTGATATGTGGGTTTTATGTTGTTATGGAGGTTCTTGTTTTCCCTCTCCCCAAAACAATGCATCCTACTGTTCTGCAAGGCAGACCTGGCCATCATTGCCATTATGTTTTTATGCAACGACAATCAAAACTGACCGTTCTCTACTGAAAGCATGCTTGGTGATCAAAAGGATCTGAAAACTGCCAGGTGGCTACTTCATACTGATAACCAGACATGCAATCGTATAATGTTTCCCCAGACATTATAAATATGATATAAATTTTATATACTCCAGTTCTCTCTCCTCTGTATAACTCAGGTGTTTCAAAAGCAACTGAGCCTTCTCTTTGCATGTAAATTGATTATTAAAAACAAAACCAAAAAAACCCTGCAAATTTACTAGAAAAGAAGCTTATTTTAGAATTCACAGGCCCAGAAATTATAATCCAAGTTTCAGATTATTTTCACAATGGAGAATTGCTGGCTGATACTTTTGGATGTATATGGATTCCACTTTATTTTTTAGTAAGAATCTGTCTATTGAGCATACACTGATGATGTTAGTAATACTACCCAAGGTAATCAGCAGCATCATTCAAATGTAAATCTTAGAAAATGATTAAATAAATATTCTAATGCATTTTCCCCATAAACTCTTCTATGAATCTTATGCCTTCTCTTCTCCATAGGAATGTTATGCCTTCTCTTCTCCATATGCTTCTTACATGTTCATTGGTTCAAGAATTTCAGTGGTCCTCAACTATATATTGACCAGCAGATTACCATTCACCTTTAATTTCTAAGGAAAGTCACTGCAGCTCTCTGAAGATCTCTCAAGTCACACTTGGAATTAATGTGTTGAGCAAAGTAATATTATGAAACTGAAAATATTTATTTGTTCTTAAACCAGATTTTTACCTTAGGGTAATACTGAATTTGTTGACTTAAATCATTGTTAGAAATGGTCTGCACAAATTCAAACTGATGCTGTATGTGGGAGACAGCTGGTTGTCATGGTAACTGTAGTGCAGTTTTTAATTCCACTTGGTGAGTAATGCTAACACAATGATGCTGAATAGACCATGGCTTAGCAAGTACAAGTATCTTGCGTTCTCCATGTCAAGGTTACAAAGCAGGAAAATGCTATTGTTCAGACATGCAGACTGCATCATTTTTGGCTTATTGCTTCTGAACAGAGACATTAAAAAAAAAATCTAAAAATCTAGAGGATATCAAAACTATACAGAGAATGTGTCTTTGGTGTGTCCCTCAGAGAGCCCCAGCAAGGTGACAAAATTGAGACGGATTGTAAGATATTTATAACTAGTGAATACAGTTTTCTTATGAATGTATTTGTCACTGTGTTTTTAATGTAGATCTATTGAAGACATGTGAATATCAAAATTTAGAATGGCAGAAGAGAAAAAAGCAGCCAATCAATTTTATTTTTGTGTTTATGTATGGAAGGAAATAGGACATTAAATTTATTTCATTTTGTTAAAGTTGAGACATTTACTTAATATTGTTTTCAAGAGAAGACTTTTGTTTTTCAGGTAATATGTCCTGTATGAAGGAAACAAAACACAGTAAGTCTAGGTGTAGTTGGGGAAGTAGTATCAAAATCCGTTCGTTAGTTTGCTAAATTAGTCTCGTCTAATTTTATCTAGGCCCTCATACTTGCTATAAAAATACTTTTTCCTTATGTTAGACAATAGTCAGAGAAAAATGGTAATACATTTTTTAGTAGAGTCTGTGCCCTTGGCAGCAGTGTTTTCATATTGCTGTAGATATATAGATCTTCTAGGACTCAGAATTCCTGATGATAAAAAAAACCTAAGTCTTTCTCATTGCTGAGATAGACAATTTGGGACTCTGCCAGTTTTTCTCAAATACACTGTCTTTCAGCTAATAATGTTAGTTATTAATTTTGTACATGATGTTAGTCCTTCAGTTGGCATGAGAGACTCAATTTTTTTTTTGGTATTGATTTTCTTTCCTTTTCCCTCCTTGAGCACATTTCTTTCAGATCCTCACTTCTAAATAATTAATTCATACACTCAGGTACTCATATCAGCATCTGGTAGTAGCAGTAGTAAGAGCCCAGAAATGCATGTGCAGGATTCAGCGAAGTATTCCCATCCTAGTTAATGTAGAAAATAGCACTGGGGAGTCCAGAAGAAAAAAAGATAGTGAAATGGTGAACCTATTAAGTTTTTATGTTAGAAAAGGAACATTGCTACTGCCTAAAATAAAGGCATATCGGTTTAATAGGAGACTGGAAGTGATTCAGGAAGAATGATAACACACTTGGAAAAAAAAAAAAAAATCAGTCAAATTTGGCAGTGGAAGCCCTTGAGAAAGTCTGAATTATACACACTGTTGATGTGTCTGACTGATAAAATGAAGCCCTTTAGAATAAAGGCCTTTTGTACAATTTTGTGAACACATTAAACACAGTGATGCCAGAAGAATTGACCTTTACTGAAAAAGATTAGAAAATCAGTAGAGCAAGAGGGGAAGACCAAAAATATTCAAACCGTTGCAAATACCTACATGTAACAATGTAAACCAATTCATTTTCTGCTGATTAAATTGCAAATTTGCTGCTTATATAACTAATTTACAAGATTTAAAAAGTGAACGCTTCATGGCATGTAGACTGCTATTTTTAATGAACATGGTGCTGTTGCTTTTTCAGTGTACAGGCCCTGCAGCATTAATACTTGAAAACTTGTATTAATTCAAAAGCCATGAGCAAAATGAAATGGCTGTGCTTTCCCATCCGCTCCTGTTGTACATTGCAAACTGAAAGCAGCTTTGCATTTGGAAGAATTAAGATTATTGTTATTCCCTTTTGTTTAATCTAAGAAATGGGGAGAGAAGACTGATGTAAGTTCTTAGTTCTCAGCCTTCATTTATTACTATGAGTTTCATGCCATCTAACTTTAGCTAGGTTAGCACATATCTGAGTATTTAAAGGAATCTATAATATTAGAGATCTATTATATTGTATTAGGAACCTTTATTCTCAACAGTCATTGAATGGGAATGAGCGGATGCTCCTCTTGGCATTAGTTCAGACCTCGGTTGGGTTCATGCACTATATAGGAACTTTCAAGTGACCTTTGGCATCTCAACTCAAAGGTGCTTGTTAGAGAGCAATACAGTGCATACTGCTGCAGAAATATAAAACCATCCTCACTCAGTATAAACTATAATTTTTCATGTAGTGATGATTGATGACAAGAACTGATAATGTATGTTAGTATTTTAAAATCTTAATCAGGAGAACGCCATCACTGTTTTGTAGCAGCTGAGCTACCAAACTTGATTTGAGGACGTAGAGGACTAAGATACTAATTCAGTCAGCTTTTAGAAACTGAAAGCCTAACATTGACTATGTCAAGTGACTATTTTTGCAGTATCAAAGAAAAATTTGCACACATGCCTACGTGGTTTCTTAGCATCTGTGAAATGTTAAGAAATAAGAGTTAGGTTTCATCCAACCTTCTTCAACAGGACTGTATAAAGTGATCACTAGATTGGGGGAGACATGGTCTGATGGAAGGTTCACTCAGACCTCACCTCCATTGTGAATGTGGATTCATTCCAGTAGAATGTATCAAGATGGATTGTTTCTAATTGCTTGTAGGAACAGATGCGTTCTGGGCTAAGGAGTCTGTCCAGATAAACTAGTAATCTATGATGAGGACAATGAGAGTACCTGGGATTCAGCTGGAGGTAAAACTGTTCTGTTAGGCTCTGAATGCTTTCTGGCTGAACCAAAGGACCAATACAATAGATTTTTCACATGAACTGTATGTACAATGTAGTTATGTACACATCCTGTGATGTTTTATTTTCAAAGCTTTCTCATGACTATAGTTTAGATTGTTGGTGAAAACATACCTGCAAATATATTACTTGCAAGAGCAACTTACATTATTTCTTAAAAAAAGAATGGGGGATATACTATTCCTCAGACAATTATGATTTTCTATATATAACCCAAAAATAGAATGGCTTGGAAGAGGGTACTACTCTTAACAAATTGGCAACTTTCTTGTCAGATGGACTCCTTTCCTCCATTCCTTTTCTGTTCAGTTGTCAAGAAAGTAAGACAGAAACAAAGGCACACATCACCACTGTGGCACAAATTTGGACCCACTAGTGCTGATAATTAGCTCATGTAAATGTAGCCTTGGATAAATCCCTTTAATACCTATAGTCTTTTATTTCACACAGAAGCATAGGTACCAAATCTATGTTTGGTTTTGCTCTAACTGGGTGTTCAGCATGGTATTTGGCCAGAACTGGACTTTAAAGGTGAAATTCTGACTTTACCATTTCATTGTCATACTGAGCTCAATATTTTGTCTTTTGTGTCCACACTGGGTGCATCAGAACCCTGAAGATGTGTGCAAGACTTATGGAGCGGGGTACATGATTTTGCATGGGAGCTTTGGTGAGCAGCAGCTACTAACAACTACAGGCACTAGCAGTAGGGGAGTGTCTGTCTTCTCCTTCACACTCAACATCTCAATTATAAGCATTCTCTTAAAATGTCACTTACCACCATTGATATACATCCGCTTTACCACCATGCAACTCAAGGGTCTGGAGATCTTGGGTACCGTCATCCAAATGCGAAGACACTTCTATGACTCAGAACCTCTCTTTTGCCAGTGTAACTGTAATTCGCTCACTATTTTTAACATTTCTTCTTACAGCATGTAGTTTCTGACTGTACTGTAGGAGCTAATAAATCGACTGAGTGACTGAAATTCAGGAAGCGGATTATTGTTTTGCAACTTGGAGACTAAAATATATCAGTTTTTCAAAATGGAAAACTGAATTTGGGAATAGGAGGGAAGAAATAATATTTTTTGTTCTTGAGGAGGTGTATTTTCTTGACTATTTGAGAACAGTGAAGTTGTATCTTGTAATGGAGTGAAGGAAAGTGTGATTGTGCGTACATGAACTAAAGAAAAGGTGATCTTACCACTTCTCTTTTTCAAATACTTAACTGTCTCTATATAGCAAAGCAATGTAGTGATCTCACACCTGCTTCTAGAAATGTGTGCCTTGCCCAAGTTATGGCTTGCAAGAGTAATGCTTGGTCTGAATTGATTAATGGTTATAGGTGATAGGGATTATTCCTGAGGATAATATCCAACTCATTCAAAACCTGCAGAATATTGAGTCATTTCATGGTGTGGAACTCTTAAATTCACTTCCTAAAAGACCCAAATTGCTAAAATTATTTTCAGCAGTTTCAGCTTTCCTCCATTATCAGACAGGGGCGATGTTTCAGTAGTCATCAAGCAGCAATGTCAGCATTTTATTGCAGTCGTCTTTATGCAAAAGGCAGCACCAGAAAAACACTTACACTTGGACTTCTGTACATTATATGCAATGTAGAAGCTCAATTTACCTTGAAAAATTATATCAAAATAGTTTATTAAAAATTTCTGTATTAATCTTTTCCACTACATTCCCACTTATGTTACTAAATGAGCTTTGTATTTATCTAGCTTAACTAAGTGTGAATACCACATCAGTGAACTTAAAAATCCTATAATCGAGTATGATTAAATAGTTGCAATATTCAGTCTTTTTTAATTACTGTATGACCTAATGGTTGCATCACTATGTACTCCAATAAATGGATATACACAAATTTTCTAAGACTTTAGAAAAATTATAAAATCCGTAATGATATGTACTGCACTATTAAAATGCATATGAATTTTGTTTAGAAGGGAGTGTTTTTTCTTATGCGTATAAGCCACCTAGTATCTCTTCTCCTTTTAATCAAATTATGTTTCTCCAACTTTAGAAAAATCTTTGTTAACACTTTATGTCTGAGTACTGGAAAATATTCTCTTTGTTCCCATGCCTAATAGTTTCTTATGTTAGTAAGCTATGGACCATGCAAAAAGTAAGACTGTTGTGACATCTACATTAACACAATTCACCTTGTTCAAAAAATAAATTAAAAGTGGTGATGGCAAAAAACCTCATGTGTGCCAGTATACCAAAGCTAGAATTCACGTTTCCTTCTTCTAAACTTAATAATACTTATATATAATTGAATTCAGTGATCAATGAGCTGTAAAAGGTATTTAGTTAGTTAGGCATTCTGTATAATTATGATGCCCTTCCTAAGATCCGTGGTGATAGCATCGTAATTATGTAACTGAATGGTCCAGCTAGGCAGCTCATCAGATTATTTATTGTGACTTTATATTTAAAAATTCTAACAATTTAGCATATGCTCATCCCATCCTCTGAGTGCATCTGCAACAATTAAAACCACAGGCTCATCAATGTTATAATAAAATGGAATATGCTTATCATCTTTCCAGAAAGATCTCACATATTTAATGCCTGAAGATGAACTGAGGTTCTAAATAAAAAGGAAAAATACTCCTTCGTCCCAGGCTGCTCAGAGGAAAATGTAGTATTTCTAGGAGCTAATGCATCCCTAAAGGGTCCAGTGAACAAAACTCCTTAAAGGGTGAGTCTTCCTGTAGAGCACACTGCCAGAAGCCATCCTTTTTAAAAATGAAGCTGCAGTGAGTCTCTGTAGGTCCAGAGAAAAACAACGGGAAGTTACAGTGTGAATTTTGGGGTGTGTCCAAAATCCTTTAAGACTTCAAGGATCTTTCACCAAAAAACCCTTTAAATGCCAGTTGAAAACTCATAAGCCACCCTCAAGAACTCTCACATTCCCAGGAAGACCAATTCTATGCATTCTCTGGCATAACATTGTGCCTTATGGCAAGTCTACTGTGGACTCTGCTTGACTTGCAGTAAGGAACACTGAACTGAAGCAGTCATGTAGCACTGTCTGAAAAAATCTAAAAAAGTCCTTAAAATAAAAACTTTATCTAAATTAAATATAAAAACTTATAATTAACATTATAAGAAAATTGTGTTGTGTTTCTTATATAAAATTCAATTGCTATAATGTTCCCTCATTGATTTTGGTTGTGCTTTACAGTAGGGTTTTTTGTTGTCAATATTTTGGCAAAGGGTACATTACCATAAAAGGTGAAAACTCAGGTAAAATTTGAACATTTTAAAATGAGATTGATGATGTGGAATTTTGGAATACACAAAAAGTATCTTAACAAATTATCAGCAGAAAATAATTTACAGATATGGTTCTTAATCTTTGTTCTTACATTGTATCTACTGGAGCAATAATATTTGAAGTTGTCTGCAGATTCATTGTGTTTTCTGAGGCTTTTGCAGAATCACCTGTTTCAACTGATTTTTTTTGAAGTCACCACAATATCAGAGTTAAGTATTATGGCCCTACCTATCAGTGCAGCCTGAGTGTGTGGAGATTGCTAGATGATCCAACAGTGTAAAGAAACAATTTTGTCTTTTGTTCAGAGCCACATGGTTACCTATAAGTGCTGCTACTGATGCTACCACAAATGAAGACTATCTTCATTTGATATTCTATTTCAGGTAGAGTAAATCTGGGATTCTTGTTTAGGAATGGTAGTGTAATGATTCGGGTGATTCCATTTTTATGTGATTTTTATATTAGGAATGTTCATCTGACTGTCAATAGTTAACGGTTATCTGAGATAGATATTGCGGTCTTGGCCATCTCACAGTATAGGGGACTGAGGTCTTGTAACTTACGTGCTAAAGATCTCTTCAATTTTAAGGACAAATAATAGAAAGATAAGTAGTAGAAATATGCCCGTTCTTAATTTTTCACTATTCTGTGTGAGATCTGTGTTTAATTGTTCTATTTTTAGACAACTGTTTTAAGATTTCTAAAATAGGTCTCTACATAAAATAAGTGGCTCAGTTTTCAAGTTTGCTGACTGTCTGCAGCTCTTACATGTGTGCAGAATTTCTTCTTGTTTCTCAAAAGAATGAGAATTTCCATGCTCAATGTTCTTTTATTGCAGATGTGACTCACTTGAATCTACCATGAGTGTGTAGTTTTTTTAACTCTTTTTCTTCTTAGTGAGATTTTTATGAACTCTATTAACTGTATACTGGGGATGTAAGTAGAAGTAGGAAGTTCAGGAATACCTTAATTCAGGGAATTCATTAGTTCTCAAAGGAATTTTAGATGCTTCTTGTAAAAAAAAAAGAGAAATAAACTAAAACTTTTCTAACTGTATTGTGTAATTCTATCAAAAAGTTTGCAAATACTCTCTCAAGAGTAGGTAATTTTTTCTGTGTGTATCTATAATCTTTGAAAGCTATCCTGTCCTCTCTGTTATAAAGGCTAAGAAACATTTCCATACTTTTAAGTCTGCATTTTTACTCCTGACCAATGTCCTATTTGTCCCTGTGCTCATGCTGGCTGTTTGCTCACATGACTCTTCTTCTCTAGATGCTATTCCTCTGGTATTTTTAAAGACAGCAGGCACAGCCTCCTCTTTCATTTTGCTAGGCTAACAAAGCTGAATTCTTTTACTCTGCACTTGTGAAACAAATTATTCATTCTACTGGTGACCCTATTAACCATCCCCTACACCCATTCTATTCTGGACTGATTTTTCCTGAGTCCAGTTGATCAAAATTGTGTGGTATGTTTCTGATTAGGCCTTTAAAATCCAAGTATTTCCATGGAAATGCATCATCTTGTATGTCCTGGACTGTATTTGTCCTTTTTTTTTTTTTTTATTGTTAAATCAAAATTGCTCTAAATCATCCTGTGCTTTCAGGTCAAATAAAAAAAAAAAAAAACTTTGGATATATTCACTCCAGCCTGTCTTCCTCTTTCAAAGTAAATAATTGTATTATCAATTTTAGCTTGTTCCTTTTTCACCTGATACTATCTCTTACTAATTCTCAATGTCTCAACTCAGCTAACAGTTTTCTATGTAGTAGCCAATATTTTATTGAAGACCAAAGAAATTAGGTGAATTGTATTGTCTTGTGTAGAAAAACAGTTATCAAGGAGGACTATCATGTGGGTCTGGCCTTATTTACCTTTGGTAAACCTACCCTGTCTCCCTTTGTGTTATCTTTTTCTTTTATTTTTTTTCCTCTTTCTCTTTTTCCCTCACAATATCAGATTAACAGGTCAGTTGTTACTTGTAGAATTCCACACATTTTCGTTTTCTTAGAAAAGAAATACTACATTTTCTGACTGTATTTTCATGGCTGCATTACTAATGAAGTCCTAAATGTTGACCTGTGGTTTGGAGGAATAATGCATGAATGCATTAGCAACTTCAATGCATCACACTGGACACACAGAAACAATGTCATAGTGGTCCATATAGAAGTCCCTAATGGACACCCCACATTTTCATGCAATTTACCAGTCGATTCTTTTGAACGCATTGAAAGTGGCCTGTCTTTAGATACAGAAACAGACCAACATGGCGGCAGCAGCTGTGAGTTATCATACAAACTGTGCAATAAAGTTGTTCATTCATGCATAAGTCTATACCATAATTTACGTGCCAAACTTGGTTCACTCGTTCACCGTAACTGTAGGTCATTTTACAGAGTAGTCATCATTTCACTGATCAGTGCTTTTTTTTCCTTTTCATATGCTTTCTGATTATACTCATTGCTCTTTTTAATCTACTAATACATTCTTGATCTTGTAAGTCCTGTTAACTTTTATCAGTGAATTTCCTGAGTTTGCCAAGTTTTCAAATTTGAAATACAAAATTCTAATGTGGAGACTACTGTTATTTTTTTACTTGTATTAGAAAAGAGTTACTGATAATCAGGCTTTCCAAGATTATTTTATATTACCAGCTTTTCTAAAATTTCCATGCTATTTGCTATATCTAATATTTCTATAGCATGACTCTAGAAAACCTTTAGTATTAATTAATAAGAACTTTAAACACACATTAAGATGGTTTTGTACTTTTTCATACCATTTGCCTGTATTTCTTGTTGATGCCACATTTTCACTATGCATTATACCAGCATTCATGCCAGGCTAGAACAAAGATATCTTGGACTCTGTACTTAGGTTTGCATCTATTGAGATGGATGTTGACTGCAGCATTACTACATAATGACTGTGTTGTACGATAATCCTAATATGTTTAGCAGCTTTACCTCAATAGCCAGGTTATTTTATGTTGTGTTTTTTGGAGTTACCTCTTCATTTCTCCCTGGGAATCTATATAAATTTTCCTTTTTGCTTGCTAGTCATCCCTGACCCTTTCCAGACTTGTGTTTAAACAGCAGTCTAAAAAGGGTAGTTAAACTGTGACAAATCAGGAGCCATGTTAAGTACATAAGTTAATACAGCTGGGGATCTCCTACTTTCCTTGCTTGGTAAAAAAAAAAAAAAA
>VXBL01003649.1:485549-593153 GCA_013400195.1 Aramus guarauna
GGGGGGGGGGGTTGATAGTTTTCATACCAGAAAAAGAGATCTGTACTCATGTACAGTCCACCTAAAGCCTCACAGCACTGGGCCAAATGCCTGTCCTTATCTCATATATCATGTGCTGAGATAATTCCAAAGGAATGTTATTTAAATATCTACCAGGAGAAACAGCTGAAAAAACAATTTTGCACTTTTTTGTAATGTTAACTGTCAAACCTTTAACATAAACTCCAAACTGAAATTTTCAGTTGTTTCTAAGGAGCTGCTGTCTTGTTTGAGGGCCTAAGTAAAATCTATTGTATGTATATAATTTGTTTACTTGATTTTATTATGATGACCACACTGTTAACTCAGTATGTATTTAGTAATATAGGCTATTACCCATAGAGCTTAGTTTCTACTTCTTATTTACTGCTACTTTATGTTCCTATTTTGGCAACATCTTTGTATCTTTTATAATAGAATATATGGTGTCTTGCATCTGAATCTGTAAAACACCTCATCAGATTCTTTAAAATCTGGAAGCAGTGAAGCTGCTTTTCGGGTTCTCTGCCAGGTGTTCAGGTGATCTCATTTACTCCTTTCTTTTCCTCCAGTTTTGTTCTGACCTCGCGTTAAGGTGCTGGTTTTTAAGTTAAGGAAACTGCCAACTGCAAAAATATACCTTATGACTGTTCTGAGGACTCAAAATTGGATGCTTTCCTATGAAATATATTTTACCTCAAACAGAAATACTGTGCTTGAACTCAAAATCAATCTAGTATCAAAGCATACTGAAGAGCTACTGAAAGTAATTTGATTTATGTCATTCCACAGTGGTTACCAAGTATCTTCCTTGATAATGATTGTCTGATAATGGCTGTGGTCTCTCAGTGTTATGCTAAATTTTAGACAATTAGAATAAGATAATGGAGAAGCAATGTTAAAAACGGGAGCAGATCTCTTTAAAGAATCATGAAAGTAGAAGAGTCAACATATCACAAAGGCACCTAAGGCAAGAGGCTGTCTTTCCTAAACACTTAAAAACTCCTTGTAAATGTTAGCATTGATTATAAGAAATGGACTGCTGACCAGAATAAAATTGCCTGGGGAAAAACTTCACTTTAAATCTTTCATTTTTCCCTTAAAACATTTTTAATAAGAGTCACACATGCATGAGCTACAAAAATGTCAAGAGTCTGTAGCTCTCAATATCCTGAGGACCATTTCCTCTTTAGAATTAGATTTTTCCATTCCAACTTAAAACTTTTGGGATCCAGTTGGATTTGTTTGTGCTGTTTCTGTTCATCAGATATTTTCAAAAGTTTCTCACACAAAAAAAATTAGCTCTGAAATGGAAACAAAAAATGAAACTTCAAAAGTACTTATGAAACTGTACTTTCCAAATTATGATTCAGAGTGTTTAAAACAACCTTTCATTTGGCTTTTTGGAAAATTTCCCAGGTTCCAAGAAGTCTTAGGAGCCAGGAGTCCTAGGAGCCCTCCTGGAAAATCCTGAGCTGGTTTAGTGCTGATAAGCCTTCTTTCCCTGGCTGCAGGTCACACAGCAGATTTTTTTTAATATCTGGGCAGATGACATGGAAGATGACTGGGAGCTTTTGAAATCTGCATAATTTCTATCATATTTATGGGCAGCTGGGTGGATCTTTGTGGATAGCTTTCATTTTAAAACACTGATATTTTCCAGCAGAAAAATACTCCTTAGAAAAATCTACAGTATGTTCAGGACTTCCTTTTTCTAATGAATGCCAGTACAAGCCAGTTAATAGGACTAAAAGTGAAATGGAGTCATGAAGGTATTATTGGTATTCTGTTTTGAAAACATTCACAGAATATCTGAATCCTGAGTAGTAAATTGCTGACACAGACTCTAAGCTTTTCCAGGGAAAATATGAGATGCCAGTGCTGACCTGTGTCATGGCAAAGCTGCAGCTCCCATGCAGGACGCTTGATGGTGGTTCTGTCTTTAGTGCTTTTTCTCGCTTCTTAGAGGTGGAGCAGCTTCCTGAGATCCTTCCACTAGCACGCTCAGAAACGTCAGTCCTTATGTGATGTGGTGTCTAAATAAAAATTTTAAAAATGTGATTATTTATGTGGATTTTGAAACATCTGAAGCATAGTCATTCACTCAAAATTTGATGTCACTGGTACTAATAATAATCTGCTCCCATATTGTATTTCATCTCTGGACTCTGGAGCACCTTAGAAAGCAAAAGAAGTACCATCATTTTTATTTCACCAAATGCGAGGGAAACTAAGGCGAGAGTGGTGAATTGACTTACTCATCACTGCACATAAGACTAGCAGAATCCAAGACTGAGCCTCCAGTCAGGCTCCATCCATCCTCTACCACAATAACAAGGATTGCCTGAGTGCTCAGATCATCCCTCTCCTGTGAGTAATGACTAATGCTATTGAAAAGAAGATTCTCACATATCTTAGATGAAAAAATTGTTCACAAATATTTATTCATATTTTTAAACAGCATTGTCAATGTGTGGGCACTCTCAATGTGTGCGTTTTCCGTTAATATCCTACCACAGGAGCTTGTTGGCAGGCATGTTGCTGTAGCAGCCTGTTTGATTTTGAGGAATTTCTGTGTAAAGTAAATATTTGATGCGCAGCAAGTATTTTGACTTTATGTGTACATTTGTCCAGTCAAGGAACAGCCCTCTCCCTTTGCCCTTCACTCCACCGGACTGCCTGCACTCAAAAGCAATTGTTTGAAATAACGGGTATACGTAGGAAGTATTCACAATGAAACTGTTTCCCAGGAAGTGACTGTAGACATTATGGATTTAGTGCAGACTGACCACACTTGTAGGCTGTATACAGCTTTTCTTCACTGCGTTTGACTTTACTCCCATGAAGCGAAGCTGTAGTTTGTGAGTAAGACTTGGGGCAGTGTGATCTGATTCCTTTTTTTTAATGCTACGTAGTGAAGGGTCTCTGTGTGTGCAGAGACAGGGTGATGGTGAGGAGGTGAAGGATGGGCATCGCCTTGGTCTGTCCCCAGCTGTGCAGCCTGTCATCAGACTTGCACATCAGCTCTCTGTGCTCCAGATGTGTGCAGCCCTTTCTCTGCCCCTCCCCAGTCTCACAGCCAAGCTCTGTCTACGCTGTTACTTTTTCCCATTGGTATCAGTAAGTCACAGTGGAGAAGAAATTAGAGAACCGCAATAAATTAGACAATTTCCCCTCTTAGCAAAAGTGTTATAAACTTCTTGTTTTCTCTGGCTTGCGTAGGACTGCTTTTGTCAAGTCATAGTAAATTGTTGCTTATCCCAGTGCCTTTAGCTGTTGGTTTCATTATCATAAGCTTATTCGGATGCTTCTAGCTTTCTCTTTTTAGCCATAATAAGTAATTAGTGTAATTTAATATGTCATTGTTGTTGCTTTTGCCAGCACAGAATAATAATAAAAATCCAATGTAAATATAAATTTAATCACGCTGTAACTTCTGTTACGCTTCTGTACATCTCCAGATAAGTCCTCAACAGTGATCTGGGGTTTGACAAATGAGACTTTTAAAAATTTCTGTACATACTTATTGATAACAATCTGAGCTTCAGCATATACAGATACTTTGGGTTACCATAGAGTAAAATATGTCTTTTTCAGAAGCATGAGATAAAAGCCAATTATGACAGCTTTAGTGAATTAGGCAGTGGAAACAATCTAAAGATGAGTGCTTGATGTTTAGCTCAGTTAATTCCAATTAAAGCCTTCATACTAATTTAAAAATCTAGTGTAGAAATGTCCTGTTGCTATTTGCTCTGTTTTTCCTGAGTATTTTTAGTAAGTGGCATCACCTAGATTGAATACTTACTTAAAAAAAAAAAAAAGGTATTTTTATTGTTAAAATCACAAAACTTTTCCAAAATATAAATAGTAATAAAGAGAAAATTGTACTGAAGCCTTTATCTCTTTATTTAAGTATCCCAGTGACATCACAGACTACTCATGCTTTTCTCCCATATTTAGCGTGAGGTTACTAGATACTTCTCATATTCACTGTAGTTAGCTGATCTCTGCTGTACCTTTTGTCTTGCACATGTACATATATCTCCCAGCCCATGGACATATATTAATGTCACATTTGTTGACACGATTGTGAAGATTATTGTTTTACTTCTCAAAGAGGTAGCCTACGCACATGTGCTATGAGTAAACTGTGTGATAATCTATGTAAATTATGTGCACAGAAGCTATACTTTGCCCTTGGGGAAAATGCAAATTAGAACATTTTGTAGTTTGTTTGTTTGTTTTTAAATACAGACACTTTTCACTTCAAGGCTCAGGACAGACTCCCTGTTTATTTTCCCATTGTTCATCATCTGTTTTTTCTTGTAAATATCTCAGTCTTAATGATTAGTTTGCTACTTTGGCAGGAAAAAAATGCGTGATGAGTGAAGTCCTCAGAATGTAATGTTTGGTGTATTTTACCGCTCTGCTGTAAGGGAATTATCTGCTTGTAAAAGGGTGTATAACACACTCACAACTCAAAGCCATTATAGTGATCTGACAGTCTTCATTCATTTTCTCCTAGTGCTGTCTTGTTTTCTTCTGTTACATTAGTGCTTGTAATATTTTTTTAATCCTGCATTACTAAAACACAGAGTTAACTGTTTTTCCTTATATGAAGCAAGAGAAACATATTCATAAAATGTGTTGTTTACTGCACTTGCGGTTCTCTGCTGATGTAATTTTTTGTATTAATAAAATTATTTTTGTACTCTTTAAGTACCCTTTCAGAGAAATGTTTTAATGTAAGTTGTCTGATTCTGTTTTAAGTGAAGGAGAAAACCTGGTAGAGGTTGTCTCTTTAAATCAGATCTGCAGTGTTGATGGACCCTCTAGCAGGCACGGTAAGAACCATTCTCACCTCTGCAGCAGGGAGCTTGACCATATAGACTCTCACATTCAATCAAAACGTTTTCCCTTTTAATATGCACTGTACCAATCCTATTCCCATGGTTACGGCTCGTGCTTCTTTGGTTGCTTCCAGTCTGTTGGAAAAGGAAGGCAGCATACATTTCTTGTACAGGAGTTTAAAACATCATGAAAGCAACCCTGTTGTGATTTGCATTTTAAATGTTTCTTTTTTTTTCTCATTGTACAGAATGCTGTAGCAGTAGCTTCAGTTCATTTGCCACAGTCTGTCTTCACTCAGTCTTCAGCCTGGCAATCTGTTGATAACTCCACTTGCAAGCTACAGTTTATTGTCTTTCGGAATGGAAAACTCTTTCCTAGCACAGGAAACTCATCAAATCTTGCAGATGATGGGAAACGTAGGACGGTTGCCACACCAGCTGTTTTTGCTAAAATAGGTGAGGAGTTGTTATGCATTATTTCCTTTAATCTAAAAGCTATGGTATACTTGATTGTGTAGAGAATAGAGGAGTAGAGTATACAGTATGCTGAGAGGCTGGAAACGGTCTCTTTCTTTAGTAGAAATGTTTGCAATTGTTCCTACCTGCATGATTTTATTCAAATTATCCTGCAAATAAATAAATGCACTTGCTGTATGACTAGAATGCAGATTTTGGACTACTGTTTGTTGACAGTGTTGTTACAGATGCTTGTTTCTTAAAGCACGATGCTATAGGAAGGAATCTTGTTTTACTCTTTACAATGAAAATTGCAATGCTAACGTCCTAGACACTGACAAAAATATGGCTTTTGGAGTGGGAGTAGTGCCCTGTTGCATGTATCAATACTCACCAGTATACTTTCTGATACGATGGATGTAAAACAGGTGTTGTTAAAGGCTTTTGTCTAAATGTGATATATTGTATGTGCTAGTGAGTCATTATTTTGATTAATTATTCACACAGGCAATTCTACTAATTTTATTTGCTACTGAATAGTGCTCTCATTTCTATTAACATTTTTAAAATGTTTAAATGTGACTTTGAAAGTGCAGAATTGTCTCAGCTGTTAATCATACCATGAAACTGAGCTGTTTCTGCAGTTACATAGGCAATAGTGTAACGCTGGTCATAACTAAAGAATCTGAAACAAAAAAAAAAAACCTTCTTTGTGAAGGAGGATTAGATCATTTGGACACATTATGGAACTGGAATGTTCAGCTTTATTTATGCTATTGCAAAGTTTTCTGAATGTGAGCACTACCTTTGATTTTGATCATTAAGAGTATATGTCTATTGCTTTTTCCTCAATAGTGTAGTGCATCTGATCTCTTTAGACAGCATTCATCAATAAAGGGTTTTCCACTCCATCTCTCTGATTCAGTTTGTTGCTTTTGCAGATGGGTGCAGTTTTGGAAACCTCACCAGCCCTCTTACGATAGGGTTGAGGCACTTTGCACGGGGTATAGACCCCATTGCAGCCTTCTGGGATTTTGACCTTCTAGATGGACATGGAGGCTGGTGGGGAGAAGGGTGCCACATAATTAGTTCTGCAGGCAATATTACCACCATTCAGAGTACACACTTCAGTAACTTTGCAGTGCTAATGGTAAGTATATGACTTAGCAAATATACCTATATTTCTCTCTCTCTCTTTTGCCATACATACGTGTTCTTTTTACGTGCATCTGCATCATTCTTACTTGTCAGCAACTGACCTTCTGTTTTCTCTAATGTTTAGTATAAGACAGTCTTAAAGAAAGTAAGTTATTTAACTGCTAGTAAGTGAATAAAGCCGGTGGTCAGTTTTAATATCCAGAGACAGGCCTAATCAGAAATGACATTAAATTCAGTCTTACAAATGAAAGTTCCATCAAGGAACTATTAGCATGTAATGGTTATAAATTATAGGACAGGGTTTAAAAATGTATACTCCTGTGTGCTTTTACATCAGCACATCTCAGAGGCTGGTCTGCTTTTGTTCCTGCCCTGCACTGTGTTGATCATACTAATTAGTTGCAGGCATACCGCAATGTTGAATCATTTAATAAATGGAGAGGAATAACATCTTCTGCTCTTTTAAGTAAGGACAGTGCTGTCCTTGTTGATCCTGTAGGAGTCTTAGTTTGTATACCAACGCCGATAGCCTTCTCAGGAAATTGCTGTTCGCGAAGAAATCTTTCTGTGCAGTGCTAACACATCAGCCTGCTTTGGTCTGCTCTCAGTCACACTTACAGTTCCCATTGCAGTTATTTAACTATCCTGCTTAACAGAAAGTTACCTTCGTGAAAGCAAGAATACCATGCGTGCAATAATGACCTGTTATTATTCAGGGAATAAAGGAAAGCAAACGAAAAATGAGAGCTTTCTAATGTATATAGGTGAGAAAATGTTTGCACCATTGAAAATATTTATTCTAAATCAGTTGTAAAAGGATTAGCCAGATGTGTACTATTAATACCAGATTGATCCTGAATGCTGGTGCACGATTGCACTGGAGAAGCTGCTTGTGTACATTACTGAAATGTTTATAGTTGAGTAAATAATGTATTGTGTGTATGTGTAAGGGACAGCAAACATAGGCGACAGGAATTGTGAGGACGTGTGCAGAGAATACCAATCTGCTGCTGTCAGATGGAGCCCAGATGGCAGCCAATCATAGCACAAGGCTGTGGCACCCACGAGTTAAATGCGGATATTATCGTCCACTTCCCAAGAACTGATTTCCCTCAGAGTTACTTGAACATTTTTTCACCCATTCCAGAGTTGTTCAGTATTTAAGAGCTGTTCCTAAGATTTGATGACATCAAATACACCTCATTTTCTACAGCTTCTATGAGTTCTCTTTTTTTCCCCAGCCGCTTGTTTCTCCAAATCTGAAAGATAATTTTGCTTCGAGGATGCTTTTCTAAATTCATTAAAGTACCTGTTGACTTTGCAGGTGCCACACCCAAAATGGCTTCCTCCTCTTCCCACTGCTGAGTTCAGCCTGTGCTGCTTAAACTTTGGGTAGTTATTAATCGTTAACTAATTGCTTGCAAACAACCAATTTCATGGTTTCATTTTGTCTGCAAAAATCGTATACTGACATGAGGGCTAGAATTAATTTTTGGTTTGTAAAGACAAATGCACATTTATCTCTGATAAGATGTAGCAGATTGGTTTTTCTACAACTGTAAAGGCAACTGAGGCACCTTTTACTGCAACTTCTGCATCTGGTATGTAATTTTGGTTTAGGTCTTGCATTTGTTCTGTTATGGTAATTCAACTTTGCTTTTATTCCTATGCGTATCTTCCATTTTTATCTGTGCAAGACAAGAAAATAGAATCTTTGACTCACCCTTGCTTTGCAATTGATATGGTAGCAAACAATGTGCTATGTTCCTTAGCTGATGTTGCGCAGTCACTTTTAAGAAAAAAGATGCCTGACTTTGAGTCATTTTAATATATATATCTACATACATACAAATATGTCTTGCAACAGCCATCTTTCCAAACAGCTATTGGAAAACTTTTGTAGCTTTGTTATGTGCAATAATTTTCATTCAGGTGTTATTTCTTAATCAGTGTTTTGTGGCGTAAAGTCAGGGATTGTTTTATTTCATAGAGACTATGCTTTTCTGGGCAGTTCAATTCTCATACCAGAAATGAAAAATGTTTCATTTTTCTGCTTAGCTATTAATTTTTAATATGAACAATATAAAATGCCTGTGTATCTTCTTAATTCACACCTGAGTGCCTAATATATTTTAAAATACTAACAAACTGACAGCAAATTCAAAATAGCTAGCACATAGTATGTAGCCAATGAAATTAGCTACAATATCATGACACGTTATTAATCTATAATTCTCTAATCTATTAAACCATAAAAATTCATAATTTATTATTATGTTTTGGGGTAATAGCAGAAAACTAAAGTCGTATCTGTAAACTGAAGAGCAGCAATAAAGCAACAGTGATGGAGGTTTACATTACCATCAGAATAATGTGTATCTTGCTGTGGAACAAGATGAAATAGAAGCCTCAGTCCATTTTATAGCTAGTACAGCACATACTCTGATTTGTCATCTTTTTAAATAGTAAGACAATGTTCCCTGAACTGCTTTTTTAAAAGTTGTTTCTGCCTATGGAACCGTAAGAGGGTTAAAATAAAGAATTCATAGAGTCCTTTTTTAGAAAGGCAGTAATCAAGGTTTTATCAACTATGATTGATAATTAATAAGCATGAGCATACTTCAAGTGAGAGGATTCATGTAGAGCCGTTTCATTTCTCTCTGTGACAGTTGTTCAAGTGATGTCAATGAGAGATATGAGAGTGATGTCAATTTGGAGGTTGGCTGGAAAGGAGGTACAAGCTCCTTCCCTCACACTGCTCTCACGCTCTCACTCTGCTCTGGGTTGGGCCAGCGGATGGAAGTGAAATAGTAGTGTCAGACATAATACAGCATTTTCTTTTTCTGATCAGCTTTTGAATGGTATGTACCTAGGGGTGAGAGTAACATCCTGTGAACTAAAATCTTGAGTTATATTCCTGCCTTTCCCTACATAGACTGTTTAGACCAGTCCCCTATTTTGTCTTTTCTTCTGTTGTGTGTAGAAGGAAGAGAGACAGTCACACTTTAGCTTCTTCTGGAGGTGGACAAAGTCCTCCAGGCTCTTGAACAATGAACGTCCACAATATGATTCTCTGTTTTAGAGTAAAGTTATGAACGTCCACAATATGATTCTCTGTTTTAGAGTAAAGTTATGAACTTAATATATTCTGAAGCTTTGGTGTATCTAAGTATAAGTATTTGCTCTATAAATACTATGTATTTCTGCTCCTTTGTGAACTGATCTGTATATCAATATTTTAATTTTTCAAGACAATGTTAGTGTATGTTGTGACCAATCTAGTGCCCTGTAGGCATAGTATAGATGAGTAAAAACTTTTCAGAAGATAACAAAAATATCCAACAGCAACACTGAATTTCAAAATTTGCTGAATGTGTTTTGACATATGTTGTCCTTTGTTCTTCCTTTCATTTTTCTTAGAACAGAATGGCAATTCAATAGTGATGGATATTACTGTAATTGTATACAGCATTTCCTTTTCCGCCTCAGACTGCTTGTCAATAGTAATGTCTTCAAATCTGCCAAATAAACACTAGTAAAATTCTTAAATCAAAGTATGCTACTTCTCGGTTAACATAAAATGGATTAATAAATATTGTTAGCATTTTTAATTTTAATCCTGAAGATAGGTTAAATGAACATAAAATCATAAACAGCTCCTTTTCTGTTTTGTCACAATATATTTCATTATTCCAAACAACATAGGTGAGGTTTTTTTGTTGGATTTTTTTTTTTCTTTGTGAATGTAAGGAGTCATTACTTGCAAAAGTGGTATTCATTCAGTGGATGGCTATTTGAGATAGTTAGGGCTGAGGAGATTGAACTGACAAAAAACCAGCAAATTTGAAGCTATTCGGGAAGCAACCCTTGGAAAACTGTGTGAATGAGAAATTGAGAAGACACAAGATACTAGGAATGGATCATGCTAAGAGTTAACCGGATTTTTCTCCTGTTGTTTTACAAGCATTCCCTGAATCTTTTAAGTCTTTCCAAATTGGTAGGATCACAGTACCACAAAAGCTATGTTTTCAATATTTTCAGTGTGACTGGAGACAATTGCAGAATTTCTTAGGACTATTCATGAAGTTCAGTTCTGAATACAGTCTTCTAAACTTCCATGTTTCAGGTCTTCTCCAAATTAAACAGCTTGTCTATGCCTTTTGAGAAATTAATTCATGAGTCGGGGAATTATTACAGAGATGTCATTTAGAAGGTTGACATAATTACAGTATTTGACATTTTCCCCATAGAGAACACAAGGTTTTCCAATAACAGGCTGTGGAAATGTGGTTCAGTACTTTGAAAAATCAGGCTGCTTATAAAGAGAGGTTTAAGAATGAACTTTTCTTTTTTTGTGTGTTTAAACACCTACTCTTACACCTACAGAATATACCTCAGCAGACTTTAAGCACCAAAGACTATGAAAGCGATCCAGAAAGTTTACCTGCTATCTGCGAAATTAACATTTGGTGTAGTGGAAACTGCAAAATTCCTTGGAATTTGAGTCCTCTGCATGTGCATAGATGCTTCCCAGTGTGAAGAGCTAGATTTCGAAGCTCTGCTGTCATCTGTCATTCAGAGGCCTGGCAAAGAGGCACATACTCCTCAGCAAAGTCCTCAGCTGGCATGTACTGCTCACCTAACAGAGGATGCTTGGCCCATATGGACAGTGTTGAGTCCAGCTTCCCAGAAAAGGTTCAGAATGTTCAGGAATGTGCCAATCTTTTGCATAAAGCCTTGGAGTTAGAATACTCGTAAGAGCAAGATCTGGCTTTTATTCCTTTCTCCTTGGATTACATCTACTTTTTATTAAATTATACTTAAAAATGTGTTATTTTCCCTGTAAAATGCATAAACTGGCTTGGTACTGGGGACAAAAATCCAGGCTTGTCTCCTTCAAAATGCACTAACTTTATAACAAATCAAGCCTCTGGCTCAAACTCTTTCTTTCTATTTGCTCTTGCTTTCTGTTGGCTTAAGGGATCTTGCATTCTTGGTGGTGCAGCTTCAACCACAGTGTAAAGGGATCCAGACTATAAAGGAGCTCATTAAAATGGTCCAACTTTTGAGAAATGGGAGATGTAAGTTAAAGACCTAGCATCTAGATCTTGAGCTATCTTATCGTCTTTGTGGCTTCTACTGGACTCCTTCCAATTTGTCAATGTCTTTCTTGGACTAAAGTGCCCCAAACTGGACACACTAGTCACAATTTGGTCTCACAAGTGGTGAATAGAAGGGAATAAACACTTCCCTCAGCCTGCTGCCTGCATTCTTGCTAATATGGCCCCATATACGGTTCACCTTATGTGCCACGAGGGCTCACCACTGGCTTGCTTGCAGTGTATTGTCCACCAGGACCCTCTGATCCTTTGCTGCAAAGCTTCTTTCCCATCAGTTGTCCCCCAGCCTGTACTGCTGTCAGGGTTACTCTGTCCCAGAGACAGGAAACTTTTTATTTCTCTTCATTGAACTTCACGAGATTCCTGCAAGCCCATTCCTCCAGCCTGTTGAGATTTTGCCAAATGGCAGTCCTGCCCTCCAGCAGGACTCCATCAACTGCTCCCCTCAGTGTGCGTTGCAGTGTTTTCAGCTCTCCAGAGACACCCAACTCTATGGATAGTTTCCATACTCTGGTGGTCCTAAACATCCTAATATTTGACACCTAATTTTTAAGTTTTGTTTAAGTAGGAGAAATCTAAATACAAATAGGAATCTAAATCTTACCATAACTCATTGTTCAAATGCACTTGTTTTTCTAAGACTCTGTGGTGCTTGGATACCACTTCCTTGGAGAACACAATTTCAAGTGTCCTGCTTTAAACACAGAAACCAGTTCAACTATACTTTCTAAAGTCATACTATTACAAGCAATATATTAAAAATAAATGTTTAATTTTCCAATATAAGTTGGTGGATTACCAAAATTTACAGCACAAACTAGATTGCTTTTAGCAGCAGTGATTTTTGTGAAAGTATCAGGTATTTAGTATTAGTGCACTGTATCTTCCCCTCAGCTTTCTCAGCATCTGCTACTAGATGTCTCAGGGCTGCCCTTGGTATGTAACTTGTCTATACCTCTTTATGCTTTCACATTGAGTTTTACCTGATCAGTGTAGATGTGTCTGTTTCAGTCAATTTTTGGAATGAAGTCTCAAGTAAAACAGTCCCGTTTGCACTCTGATGTTTTTATAATTCTGATTGTTGGACAAAATAGCTGATAAATAGTCTTTTCTGTCACTAATTTACATCACTAATTTCTATTGTATACTACGGTGGCATGTACAGCTGAAAGAAGCTGGTTTCACACCTTCTTAGAAGGGTGAATGAATGATAATTTCTCATTAGACAACATTTATTGGCCTTGTAGTTGTAGACAGTAGGCTGTAATGGTCAAAGTCTTGTGTGTCTTCATTTTCCTGTAGATATGCCTGCCGTTTTTCAGTATCATTATCATCATCTGAATCCCCTCTAGAAAGTAAAATCAAACTTACCTTTTTAAAATGTAACATACAATTATGCTGCTTTGCGTACATCATGAAAAAAATAACTTTGTTTTCTGCATGCTGTCTTCCCCAGAGGATTACTCAGGGGAAGTTGACAGATCAATAAGGTTTAATTATCATCAGAAAGCAGACAAGATAAATTTGTTACGTATCTGTAATGAAATCAGTTTTCAATACACAAAACTCTTAAAAAGGATATTTTACATTGGCAATAATGCATTATGATACTGAAAAGTTTTACCACTTATTTACTATACCAGATTAGAGAAGAGACAATAATAAAAATTTAATATTTTAAAATGGAATTAACTTTAAGATGCTGATTTGTTCTTGATTCTTCTGCAGACAAAATGGCTGTATTCCTGTAGGAATTCCTTTCATTCGTTACTACATAAATGTGTAACTTCACTGTGTTTCCTTTCTCACAGCTTTGAAAAAAATACTCTGAAAAGTTAACAGAAATATCCAAGATATTTATTTCTTCAAATAACTGGACTGTTACTACTATATTAGTTACAGTAACAGTTTTCTTAATGCACAGAACTGAAGCAAATGTATACATAAAATTATGACAAAGTATACTATTGGTATACCAAAATATGATTATATCAGTAAGAGCAAGAAGTAAATATTTTATCATTTTCAGCAAAGTATTTCTATTTAACTTGTCCAGTATTTACATTACTACTCTAGAAATATGAGCCAAAATTGTACTGAATATTTCTGGTAAATAATAGTCTATCTCAAGAAATTCACTCTGTGAAAGAATTAATGGGGAGATGATGCAAATAAAAACATGAGAGAAAAGATGGTAAAAAAAAAAAAAAAAAGGGGGGTTTTGAGTGGAGATTCAGTGGCAGTTCTGACCCAATAAACTTTAAAAGAATTATTTGAAATTTGTGAATTCAGTATATCCTGAATGTATATTCACGTACCCTAAAAACCCCACCAAAATCAAGAGAAGGCCTCAAGAGCATAGGTCTGCCACATTAAAAAGCTACCACATCAAAAACAGAGTTCTTTTCCTCTTCTATTGCACTTGTGGTTGAGGGAAGAGTAGCAAGAGATGTTGGGAGACAGCATAAGAGGACATCTGGGACAATGTCTCCACCTCTGACTTCGAGTCTTGGTGAACTGGGCAGGGCTGAGAGAGGACTCGTGTGTGGGACAAGCAGTGACTGAGCAGATTTAAATGAGGTACACGCACACTGAGGAAATACTGAAGGGAAATGGGATGTGATGACATACATTTGCCAACTTGTTCATACATTGTTTGTTTGTTTTGACGGTCTTTTTTTTATATATGTTGTAAGCTGCTCTGGTTTAGAACTTACTTTACTATGCATCCGGAGCAACGGGTACAATCAATCTTAGAACCTTTAAAGCTGGTATGAAGAAAATAATGACTGCTAGGGCATCTGTAAGGACCTTTCTGGAAGGTAAACAGAACAGTACCTTTTCCTCTGATTTAATAATTGCATATACTCATGAACATTAGCTGCTTATACATGGACAAATTCACGTATATAAATAATGGTGCTGGAAATCAGCTATCTGCATGCAAGTGTGATTGAAAAAAATGTATTAGCATTACAGTCCCAGTCTCCAAAGGGGAGATTTCACCTCAGGAAAATAATGTATTGAATTGTCTTCCAGGGGAACCTAAAACTGACAAATAAGAAAAAAGTCTTTTAAATGTATGTCAGTATTTTCAGTGTTAGAGTTTGATGGATTGTCATATTCAGTACTTTTTCAGATTTGGGCTTTTTCTGTGCTAGGATGTATATTCATTTTTTGTGTGCACAGTTAGTGCACTGCACATGGAAACTGGCATGTAGATGACACTTTGGTTGTACTCAGGTGAGAGTTTGTGTGTCTATTTTATAGTACTTGTTCGCAGAAATGTAGTGCACAAACAGATGTGGCTTAATGTACGACAGTGAACTTCTAGTGTTTGGTTTAATTCAGATAGTCTGAAGACATACTGTTTTCGATAATGGGCTCTCTTTGCTTTCCATCCCTCACAACTGCAGATTTATCTCTCCTATTATTTCTTACTTGTGAGATCCACTAATTTAGAATAGGAATTTGAAATGGTTAATTTTACAAATATATTTATAGTTTTTCATTATATTTTTCATGAAGAATTGCGCCACTAGGCACTAGCAGGTCCCAAATGAATGCACAGATCTTTACCCTGCTGTTAATACAGCTGTCAAGCTGCTTTTGAATTGATATAGGTAGTAGAGTATTTGAAACTAAATGTGAAGGTCACTGGGTCAGAGAAGGTGTATCAACTAGGAATTACATTTGAATACAGAAGCAAGAGTCAGTCAACATTTTGGGTGTATTCTCATGGCTTTTGTTTCTTTGAGTGGTTCTTCTGCAGCCATGTATATGCCATTTCGAGACCTTTATGGTAATTTGATATTTTGTACTTAATATCCTAGTAAAATACACACATAAAGTTCCTGTTATCAGAAGGAACAGATATTGCTAATATTTGGAAAATGTAATATTCTGTGTATTTTTCAGACCTTTTTTTTTTCTAATTAGGATATGTCTGCTTGCACAAAAGGTTAATTTCTGTCTTGCAAAGTGTATGCAGATGAGGAAAGAGCAATCTGATGTTATTGTAAATTCATGAACTATATCTACATAAAAAGTTATTCATCTTATTTTCCTGCTCTTGAAAGGGAAGAGCTAGAAATGACAGGACGTACTGAAATGAAATCTCAAAGTTTTACACATGCCTAACAATGTTAAATCATTTTGCTTTCTCCATAGGATTTTAAGACAGTGCTGTCTTTCCCCCAGTACCCAGGGGAGTTTCTGCACCCTGTGGTATATGCATGTACTGCAGTTATGTTGTTGTGTCTGTTTGCTTCCATTATCACCTACATTGTCCATCACAGGTAAGAATTCAATTTTAAGCACTTGTGTTGAATTGGCAGCATTATGCTGAGGTACTTCAATTTTTCTAACTCTCACTGAAAAGATAAATTAAAATGATCTGAATTACTCTTGGATAGTAATATCAGCAATGTGATTTGCACCAGAGGAAAAAAAAAAAAAAAAAAAAAAGGTTATGTCGACCTTTTTCAAGCTGTTCCTAAGCTGTATCCTTCCTGAGACGTATGTCTAAATGGTCTGCACGCTATTCCTAAGATTTTTAACTTGACAATTCAATATAAAACCACAAGCACTATTAAATTGCTTTCTGGCAAATTCCAGTTGAGCAGTACTTTGAACAGTTGCACTGGCGCTATTGGCTTCTAATACGAAGTTTGGTTGAAAGACTTGTAACTATCATTGGATAAAAGAAACTTTCTTTCACTTCTGAATCTTCCTGGTTTTAGAAAACTTGTGTTCTTTATATGAAAGATTTATGTAAATGCCATTTTAACTACATAATTCTGTTAAACACCATTAGCAATTTAAAAGAGTAAGAATGTATTGTACTGTAGAAGCTGTTAAATATTAATTAAGTGAACTGAATGCAATGACTTCTGATTTTCAGCTTCCATTTAATCCTTTAGAGATGTCTTGTTAAAGTTCTGCATATCTGAAGCTGTGCAATGCTTTTATTACTCTAAATGATTTGATGGAGGAAACTTTAAATCAGTAGACCCTTTTCAGTAGACTCTATAATTTTTACCATTGATTTTACCTTTTTACCATTGATTTCAATGCTATATAAAACAGACTCTGTCCTATAGGTAGATTGCTAAGTAGGTTTTCAAGAATCAGAGAATTTAATTCTATCATATTAAGCATTTTTTCCAAATTGTAATTTTCATAATAGATATGTTGGGGGGTTAATTTTAAAATGTGATTTTTCAACAGCACAATCCGAATAAGCAGAAAAGGATGGCACATGCTTCTCAACTTTTGTTTCCATACTGCTCTTACGTTTGCTGTTTTTGCTGGTGGAATCAATCGCATTAAATACCCAATTATATGTCAAGCTGTAAGTATCTGCTTTAGTAATTCTTACTAATAGAATGAAAATCTAAAACTGTATCTTTTAACATAACATTGATAGTTCTCTTTCTTTTCATATATTGTTCTTGGATCTTAAGTTCTTCAGAATAAGGCATCATTATAAGCATGTCTTTTAAAGGCCAGCACTGGGAGTGTTCAGTGTTTGGTTGTCACCTGAGTTTCTGAGCGAGGCTGCCCAATGCATTAACTTCTCTGCAGCTCATATTTCCTTATTTTAAAAAAATCCCTGAAAATCATAATATTTCTCTGTGCTACAGGATAGTTGAATAATATGATTCACAAGTATTTCTGTCCTTTCTGATCTTTGAGTTGAAGATGTGGAACTAAAGTCACTGCTGCTCTTTGTAATATGTATACCATTTGCCTGAGGGTGGCCCTGGCTTCATTGGGTGATCCCTAAATATACATTCAGGCAGCTTAATGTTTATAGTATGATTATGTGTTTTAATTACAATTCAAGCTAAGGAGACAAAGCAGACTGGTACATTTGTGATTTACGGAGCCCTGTTTGCACTGCTGGACTACTTCACACCTCTTGCTTCATCCTTTCTGGGCGTATAGTGCCGTGGGATGCACAGAGAGGGCATGGCTTCAGCTGCTCTGAGTATAGAGACTGAGTCTGTACAGTGCATAAAGAGAGAAATTTGAGTCATCTTCTGTAACGCCTGATGAGGGTTTGTTGCAATTTGTCTTAAATATTTCTTCCTGTCGGATTTTGTAGAAGTGCCACATATCTCATGAATGTTCTTGGTATTTACCTGTAGTAAAGCACTTTGTTAAGCCAATGTTCTCCCAGATATTTTGCCTGTCACTAATCTGGTTCTTCTGATTGGCTTGAATGGGTGTAAACAGCAAGAGTCACCAGCCAACAGCAGAGTCACTGCAAAACTTGCACATCTACTGTAAGACATTGCTCTAATTTTCAGTGAGATGCTTTGGTACCGTTTTGTGTGTACTTGTGCATGACCATCAATAAACAGCACATGTGGGATCTGTCAGCACCTGTAACATTCTATGTGCAAAGTCAGCCTATATGTATTACATGGTATTCATTCAAATGACACATTTGTTCACTAGAGTATTCTGAGATAAATATCTCACAATATCTAGTGTATTGTGTCATAATTAATCTGTAAGTTCTAGCAAATTGAAATATCACTTACCATTGTCTTTATCTGCCGTATGCAAGTGAGGGTAGCAGATTACTTTGTAGGGCAGCCATGGCCATGCAATTACATGATCACAAATGACCATCTGTTGTTGCAATAATTGTCTGGTTATTTACTTTGCAAATTGCATGGTAACGATGCAGTATTAACAGCGATAATGAAAAATTGATTGAGATGAATGAGTTATTAATAATCTGTTATAAGTAATACATAAACTACAGAGGTATCTTCATAAAATGCATTATCAGTAACAGCTGTTTCTTGCTATGGTATAGGGCCAGATCCTGAGCTGCTGAGAAACACGCACACTTACAGAAACTGAATGGCTCTGTTCACATATGTCTTCTAATCAGTTTCATAAACTTATTTATTTATCTGACACCAGGCTACACCAACAGACAATATCATAGGCAGTTAAAATATAGGAAAGACACAGGGCACATAAGACACACACAGTCCTCTGGTTTCTAGTAGAAATTGTCTGATGTAATTAGGTAGGGTTAACGGATGCGACAGTCCAAGCAATCTAAGACAAGACTCCTATAGCTAGTAACAGAGGCTGAACAAATGTTCACTCCCAGAACCCTGTACCCCACCACAGACCCTTTCTTGCCTGCTGACAGCAACATTTTTCAAAATTCTGTGAGTCCCAGTGCTTGTCATCTCCTGTGATAAACCTGAGAGGATTACTTTGTGAATTAATGTTCAGGGTGCCAAAGCTAGGAGGCAGGGAGGTCAGACCTGCTAATGGATTCCTCAGAAGTTCACGTATTTGAGCATTTCCAGTAGCATCCATAAGCAGTGGTGGGGTGGACAGCACTCCTTTTTCCTGTGTATGGAATATAGCAATTCTTTAAATCATTCAGCCTAATGAAAGGTATATTTATATAGCTGTTTGGGGCTTATGTGTCCTTCAAGTCTAAGTTTTGTGTCTCCTTTTTTTTCTCCCCCCCCCCCCCCCCCCCTTTCTTTTTTTTTTCAGTTCTGGAAAAAATGATATTAGAGTTTAAAAATACGTTTGCAAAAATCGTACTCTTTCAAGCAGCATTAAGGTATTAGATATACTCTCTGTGTGTAACACCATCAGTGTTGCTATAGCATAGGTATCTTTCCATCTGCTACAATTCAAAACACAGCTTCACCTTGCAGCAATGTAATTTGCACTTTTTGTTGTCTGAGTGCATAGGGGAAGATTCCAAGTGCAAGCATTTTCTATCCCAATCACTGGAATGTGGTGTCAAAGCTATTGAACCTCCACCTTTCTTATTGTGATTATCCCTAAAACTTTCACACCAGTTTTACTGCAACATCCTTACCCAAATGAAATAATAGATTGAGTTAATTTTTATCCTTCATAGTTAACCAAAAAGGGTGGTTCTAAAATAACTTCATTTGGATCACCTTCTCCCTCTAAATGAGATGTCCCAGGCTAATTTTAAGCAGCAGGAATGAATGCTATGGAAATGGACCCATTTTCTGTGGTAGATAGCTGGAAGAACCTTCATATCCCCTTGAAGGAAAAGTAATTACACAAAAAAATATGTTTTCAGAGATGGTAAGATATTTATTTTTATCTGGAATATAAAAATCTAAAACTTGCTTTTAAACCTGCATACCTATTTCAGAGAGGATTTTGTATAGACAGTCTCGCATATGTGCTATGCAGTCTTTATGATTTATAAAGAAAATTACATTAGAGTGCTGGTCTGGAAGAGCTGATTGCTTCTTCACAGATTTTGTGTGTGAATGAGGTTATATCTACAGACTGTTTAGATTACCCACAAATCTGATTCTGGGTGTCACTGAATGCTGGCTGTTGATGTCGAATCCAGAGTCTTGAGTTTATGGCAAAACCTTGCATGGGAGGAAAATGTTGTGTTAAAACGGCAGAATGGGATTAATCAGAGCCAGTACACGGGCCAGAAAGGTGCTTGAGCCAGCCAGGGGATGATGTAGTCAGCCCCCTCCGTCTTCCAGAGTTAGGGTCTCAGATTACTTTTCTGCAAAGGGCAGAAGTCTTATTCCCTTCATGTATGGAATGAGATGGAAGGAGACACAACTGTAGCTGGATCACTCCCCATTGATTCTGTACACTCAGTCTGAGAGATTTCAACTTCTTGGTGGTCCCTACTTTCCAGGAGAGCACAGTAGCCATGAGGCTATGGGTGCTAGAGGATGAAACTGTCAGTTCAGCATGTTGAAGCATAAAGGCTTAGGGGCACAAGATTCAGGGGACAGAAAAGTTAGGGACTGAGACAGATTCATAATTTTTTATCCTAGTGGCCAGTGACTGAGTGGCATGGTCACTTCCGTCACATCTCCAAGATCCTCCTATATGGTTTATCAAATAAAACATTCCATGTAAAATTTGGCAAGGCTCAGATCTTCCTTCTCCCTGATGAGTGGGAGCTGTTTATGAAGCTGCTTGTGAATTCTCTTTTGTCCCCTTCAGTGGCACCACCTCTTTCTAGATCTCTCAAACTAGGAAGACATCTGAGTCCTATGCTAGAAATACACAAGATACCAGCTCATGACATGGAAGGGGAAGACAAGGCTCAATAGAAAGGGCAACAAGCTGCTTGTGAATTCCTTTCTGTAGGGCAGTAAATCTTCATTAGCAAGAACAGGCAAAGCCTGTTGCATACTAGCCAGTAACCTAGAAGTTAGCATACTGCCCTTGGAAGTCCAAAATTTGGATTTGAGTCCTGTTAAATGAAAGAGGTCCTAGAGCTATGGGCCACATCTTGAGTAGAAGCCGTAGATACAAAAATACTATATGGCGAGGAGGAAAAGAGCAGTTCTTTCTGCTCTAGCTAATTGTGGGGGTTTTGTTTGTTTGTTGATTGTTGTTTATTGGTTTGGTTGGCTGGAATTTTTTTTATTTTTATTTTATTTTTTTGAAGAATGAGCGTAAAATTAAGGTACTATGATCGAGTTTGCCAGTTAAGATGTCTCAAGTGAAGAATGCTATTTAAGAGCTCTTGAGTGACCTTTGGTGAGAAAAGTGCTGCATTGTTCAGCTCTGCTGAGACAGGAACAGAGCTAGTCATATGCACAAGCAAGACTTTAGGTGGCTGGAAGCTTTACTAACAGCAGCCTATGACAGCTAGAGACTGCATGCTATGGAGTTAGATGTGCATGCTGAAAATTGTCCTTCCTGGTGTCAGGTACCTGATTTGGGGGTCTCAACTTCTTGCTCTAAATTTTCAATCTGTGAAGGGAGCATAGGGTTATTCTAAGGCTAAATGTTTTAAGATCATGAAATAGTCACATCCAGTGGTGTTATAGACCACAGAGAAATTCCTGAATCCCTTCATCTCACTGAAAAGAATCACTTTCAGTGCAGAATTAATAGTTTAATTGGAATGTCAGTACATATCCATAAGCTGCCTCTAAATAGAATTGGCTGAAGGGCAATTTTAACTGAAGTATGATTACAATTGGGGAAAAAAAGAAATTATATTAAAAACTAGGGGAAAATAAAGAAATTCGTTTGCAAGTTAAAGCTGATCAAGAGAGCTTTTTGTGCCAAAATGCTTTGCATAAATGTGTATTCTGGTCATTACCATGGTAACTGCATGGTGTAGAACTTAAGTTACCTCTGCGGTTCTGAAATTTATTGAAGGAACACATACAGACAGCATTTTCTTACTGTAGAAGAGCGTAATCTTCTATTCAGTAGGCTGGTGCTTATTCCCGAAGATAAGAGTTCTAAGAACACAGGGCATGGAAAAAATGGGTCCAAGGAAACAAGAAAATTTTCACCATATAACTGCAGTTCTTAAATAGCTTTAGGGGCAATGCTGTCTTCAATGTGTACGTCCTGACAGTTCTTTCTGTACCATTTGTCCTACTGGTGAAAAACCTTCTTACAAAGAAGGGTCATCACTTTAATGTATTCAATCATAATCCTTTGTTCTGTGTGGAAAACTTGACCCTTCCCACACAATTTTATGTGAAATAGAAAAGTTCTACTTATAGTGAAAATAATTTTAATTAATTAAATTAATTAAAATTAATTGAAATTAAAATTTAATTAAAATTTAATAATTAAACACTTAGGTGTTTAATTTGTATCTATTTATTTGCCTCTTAAGCTTTGCAGAGACACAAATCCAGTAGCAAGATATACATAGACAAACCTGTACCCTGGACCTGTAGTGCATAAACTTAAGGTTTACGTTTGCTAGCAGAGTTAAGTGAGAGGTTACTGAACAAAACTGTCTTTGTCCTGTTCCCCTTTCTATTGAGCCTTGTCTTCCCCTTCCATGTCATGAGCTGGTATCTTGTGTATTTCTAGCATAGGACTCAGATGTCTTCCTAGTTTGAGAGATCTAGAAAGAGGTGGTGCCACTGAAGGGGACAAAAGAGCATGCAGCCACAGCCCCTAGTTGTAACAGTGAGGAAAATGCATCTCCATGGCATGACTGATGTTGGTGTGGAGATACAGGGAAGGAAGAGGCAGAGAGCAAAGCCTACCACTTTGAAACACTGAATTTTAAAGATGATGCGTGACAAGCATTTCTTTACTAATTATTATTAGTGGATGAATAAAAGCAAAAATTCTAGTCCAGAAAAGTTATGTGACTAAGGTGTGGCATAGCAATGATCTTTTCAGTTCAGTTGCCTCCTTGAAAGTTCAATAAAATTGTTTTATTGTATTATTTTTAGGAATCTAATTCACTTAAGTGGCTGGTTGTTTCTGTATATGTGGCCACAGATGTTGTCAAAATTTCACTTGTAGGTGTTTTGTCACATGGAATTCATCCCTGCTGGTCATATTCTTATGGACTCTTTGGCATACTTGTGCAGAATAATTATGGAATATTTAGCAGCAGTGCTATGCTGAAATGAGAAAGTTATGAACAAAATCCCTAGAATTTTTCCAGTTCTTTCTCATGGTTCCCACCTTCTTTTTCTCTGCCATTCTTCTCCCCCTCTTCTCCCTCCTGCCTTACTCCTTCACTCCTCCGCAGCTCATAGTCATATTCACTGCATCCCTACAGAAATGCTGCCAGCTGCATATGAGCTAAGTCCAGGCAGCACTAGCCACTGAACTGGCAGCATCTGCCAGCTGATGGTACAAAGTTGTCTCATTCTCTTATTTCTGCTTCTTTTACCTCAAGTGACAACAGCTATGAAGGCTTTATACTCCCTTGTCTAATGTGTCAGACAAGTCCCAGAGAAAATTACAAAGGGTTTTCTGTAGATGATATTTGCTGCTGTCTTCAAGTTTTGTACTATATTACTAAATATAAACAAAATTAATGGTATTTTTTTCTTTACCCATCAATTATTTTGTTTTAAGTTGAGCAAAAATGAACATAGGTTCAAATAAATCATTATAATAGATTTGCGTTAGCTTTATTCAGCAATTCTCTGTATTCCTTAAACATTTATGTGCTTTCCAATTACAGCAATATTTTACTTGTCACTGCAAAATGTCAGGTTATTGCTTCAAAGGTAACCTCATTTTATATAATCAGATGGAGACTTAGCTGATGTAATAAAGCATTGGAGATTGGATAAAATTCCAATTACTGTTCCCATAGTAATGAATAACAATTACTAACATAACAAAGATGTTAGTATTTTAGAGGTGTTTGTACTTTATTTTACTTTCAATGATAAACATACCAATTTCTTGGAGACAAAATGATAATAAAACTATTGAGAGTTTGTATTTCCTTTTAGGGGAGGATTCCAAGACCTGTCATTTAATTTTAAAAATTGTATGGCCAAGTTTAGAAGTTCCTTAAAATACGTCTGAAAATAATCTGGTTTTAGGCAAATAGCACTGATCCCATTACAAAAAGTCAACCTTGAATATATGCAGCTGAGAGGGAACTACAGCGGAATATTCCTGAAAAATGAAAGGAAGCAGGAGCATAATAGCAAGCAAAAATGCTGACCTTTCATTAATTTTTAAATTTCATTGTGATGATAAGCTCACAAAGCTTGCAACACAAACTAAGCTTTGCGTCACTTTAAATCCAGGTGTAAAAAGTTGTCACTAACCGGGTTCTTAGAAAACACATGTCTTTACAGTCTTGGTTTCATAACATACCATCTGGTATCACAGATATTATCTATGATAGATTGAATAACAGATTCCATCTGCTTTTTAAAAGTGTTTTCCCTGGTTAGAAGTAACCAGAGAGAAAGAAAAAATTGATGCACATAAAAATGCAGTTTAAAAAAATCTGTTTGCTTGTACACTTATGCAGTAAGATTCTTCTAAAACTCTTGTTTGACTGATCCATTTACTGACTTGATTAACTGTCCACTCTTTTTTTTCAGGTTGGCATTGTACTACATTATTCTACGCTCTCTACTATGCTATGGATTGGAGTAACTGCCAGGAATATTTATAAGCAAGTCACAAAAAAACCTCAGCCATGCCAAAATAGTGACCAACCTTCTTATCCAAAGCAACCACTACTCAGGTATGGAATATTAACTATACTGTTTTTTAATGTGTTCCTAAAACATACAAATTTTAAAGAAACTCTCACTTGTATTTCTGTATTCTTCACTTTTTACAGACTATGAATAGGACCCATAAAGGATTGTGTCACTTAGATGTATATAAAAATCTGAATATTTCTTGTAAGCTAATAGTTAACTCAGGAGATGGAGATATGCAGAACTGGTATTGGCTCGGTTCCGATACTTTTATCTGGACAGGAACAATTCAAATGTTTCTGTTTGTTTCTAATGGAGGAAAAAAAACCTGGCTTGCTTCCGGGTTAAGGCATTATTTAATCACCAGAAACTACACTGTAATGACTCTTCCTTTACCCTTATCTATTCTGCTGTAAATCTTGCCCACACTTGTACTGATTGCCTAGTAACATGATAGCAACCTTCCTCATTCCACATCCGAGATCTAATGCTATTACAAGAGTGACTGAAAGTCTGGACTCCCTATCAGCTTTCTAGATGGAGCAGACTAACTAACGTGTCTCTGACAGCATGGCAGGTGTAATGCAGTAAGAATTTTAACCAGATGCCTGTGAGATGCTGAAACTTCAGGCCAGAATAATCAGTCTGCATAGAAAAAACAAACAAACAAACAAAAAAACACAAACTAGGTTTTCTGACAAAAGGCATGGGAAAATGGATTCTTTTTTGACGTTGGCTAATACCTAACTTTTTGATAGCTAAAGATATCTAGCGTCCTTATATAGATTTTGGAGGGAGACTGAGACAGAGAGGAACTCCAGAGAACAATTCCTCCCATCTGTCTTGGATGTTTGTGTGAGGACAGGATCAGTTGTCTTATGGAGGTGCCTCTCTTTCCCTACAGATCATGGAAAATCCTGAATGGTTAATTTTGACGAAAGACTTGAGTTTTATAATGAAGGACAGGAAATAGGAATTCTACTTTTTATGGCTTTACTGTGAAAAATCCAGATTAGTGTGTTCTTTTAAACAGACTTAGCTTATTTTGTTTTGAACACAAAATGATTGTTAAGTAGAATTTATAGATGGCTGTATGAGGTTGTCACAACTTGTTAAAAGTCTATAGGAAGAAGAATTGTGTTTTCTTGTCTGATTCTGCTGAGTGAAATCTTTATTAACATGATTACTTTTCTGCTTTTTAAAACATCTTTTTTCTAGAGATGAAATTGATTAAAGTTAACGTAAAATTTGCATAGTGAAAAGAAGGAGAGCCATATTGAACATTAGCTTTGTTAGCTGTAAGCAAGAGGCTATACTTTCAGGGAGAGTGCCTGACTTTGCTAATCCATGATTTACTATACTGTTCTTCACAGATGAGAATTTCACTCTTTTGGCTAGTAGCTCATGACAAAATGAATAATGGCCAATTTTCAAATGCTGCAGTGTGAATATTAAGGTAGAAAATTGTTACGGGTTACATAGACCCAGCATAGTGTATGTTCTTCAAATCTTGTTTGAGTTGGAAAACAATAGACAATCGGGTTACACAAAAGATTACTCTAATTAGAATCTTTTCTGTACCAGTCATGTTGAGGTTCTCGGACAGTGAAAATAAACAGCAGATATTTTAAGGTTAGTAATAGAATATAAACCTCCTTTTAGCTGTAAGAGAACATAATTGTTTAATAGCTAAGTAAAATGATTCTAAGTTATTTTTCTCACTCAAGACACCATATATCTGAGAGACACAGGCACTGCAATGTCTAATATGATTTCATAATGGTTAGTGCTAGATTCAAAATATTAAGGATCAATTTCATTTCGTGTAGAAAATGGGCATAGTATGTGGAAAACTAAAAATTGCTTTAAGCAAGAAAATGCCAAACTCATAATTAGTAATTGTTGTTCTTTTACAATGATAATGATCATTTTTATGGGCATTTTAACTTTCCTGGTTTTAATAAAATTAAAATCAGAATTATTCTGTATCATAATATTTCCATAAAATCCATTTAAGATGCTTATATTTCAGTGTAGTCATTTATAGGAAATGTTTTAACTAGACAGTGTTCTTGTATCTATAAGCTGATACCAGCCTTTGCACATATTGTGCCTCAGGTACATAAGGGATAACATTGCAGTTTGTCCGGGTCTGGGTTTAGGTGAGGGAGTGTTAATTTTTGTTTCCATTCAACACCAATAGATAGCTACACGATATGAAGTCTGCTCAAATGGAGACTGAGTTGAGCTTTTTCATATGTCAGGACCACCAGTGCTAGGAAGCATATAATACTTTTAAACAAGAGGTAGTTTGTCAGTAATCCCTGTCTACAGACCTGATCTGAATTGTGTTCAGGTTTTTTTGAACACAAATATATGAATGTGTTTGGCAAGAACTCTACATTTTCCTCTTCTACTTTGGTCTTTGCTAGTAATGGATATATACGGTAGATGGGGTTTCCAGTTCACATATGAGTAGTTTTGTATTCCTTGTGTATGCACGTGCTATATGAGACATAAAGGCATCTTTTCTGAGTCAGTAAGTGGGGACTACTGCCAAAAATCAATACATAAATCTATGACATGCAATTTACTATGAAATGATAAAAATTCTCTCACCACATTTTATTCAAGGAGCTTGATCCACTTTAAAAAGTAGCTGAAATAGTGAAAATAAGACCGAGCATATCTCAAACGAGACATTACCTGTTAGTACAAAAGGGCATTTGCTTATAACAGTTGCTTCAGTTTCTCTGTCTGCGATTTGCATATTCATTTGCAGTCGTAAGACAAAGGAGGTACGCTTGATCTTTTCCCCCTAGTTTGCCTTGAGCTGTGGCAAGATATATCCGATTATGTAAAATCATGGTTCTCTATTAGTTTCCTCTGTTCTAGGTACAGTGATGAAACTTGAAATCTTTTTGCCATGTAATTTTACTGAAACTTGTTCTTCATGGCAATATGATTTTTGAATATTGCCTCTTTTTATACATTAATCATATAAAATACATTATATATGTGATATATTATACACTATATATTATTATATTTGCTATAAATAATATATATTACCTGTTAATTATAGAGTTAAAGCTCTCAGGGCCTATCACTTTGATTACTGGAACCAACTGTAACAATTCTGGCATTTTTCACTAAATGCGCCTGGATGCTAATGAGGTGGATCAAATTAATGCATCATTGAATTTTGTGTATTGAAATGCTGAACCCTAGCACTTCAACAGATAATGAAATTACTTCCTGAAAATTATACTCTCTGGTATTCTTAATAGAAATAAATAATTCTATCTGTTCATCCTCTGTGGACATTTGTTAAACCTGGCAGGGTTTGGCTCCTGACTCATGTGAAGTCAGATTTTGCCAGCAAAGACAAAGGGGCATGCAAGACTCAACTATTACTTGCAATGTACAAAACTTCTCATCAGCCCCAGCTGAGGCACAGGTAGTATTAGTTTTTATACTTGATATGTGCATGCATTTTTCATGTGATGCTCTGTGCACATACAGATTAGACAGGAGTACAGACCAAGCAGAAAACATTTATGAAAGGTATTTTGTTAAAATCATTCCTTTCCAGAAAGACAGAAAAAAATTAGACTACTATCATTTTTAATAAGATAACTATTGAGCACAATTGCACTATAAAAATTTAAAATAAAAAATAAACAAGCTACCAGCTGGGCCAGAGATTGGTGTTAAGGAGGCAAATAATTAAGTTACCTTTTATCTCAGGGTTAGGTACAAATATGTCTCCTAATTTCCTCCCTCCTCTTTTATTCAATGAACATCTTGCAAGGTAACTAATATGGCAAACTTCGGATTACAGAGTCCAGTATCCTATATCTGTCATGAAAAAAAAATCAGCGTGCATAAAGTTGCAGAATCAACTGCAAAGTGGATAACAGGTGATGTCACTGTCTCTGCTGAACTTCATCTTGTTTATTCTGTAACGTATCTTGATAAGCTTTTTAAAAGGTTCTTACTAAAGTTGTGGGGCTTCTAGGAAAAGTAACTCATGCAGTGCCTTAGAAAAATTGTTTATCTAGCTGTAGTAGCAATTTAGGAATGGATTGTGTGTCCTTCCCTTTGTAGTCAAACTACTAGGCTTAGTACTATGGCTATTAAAAATGAACATAGAGAACTTTGGGAAGATCATAACTCAGGCAAATTAAACCAGTTTTCCACAGCACACTCCGAGTACCTGCAGCCAATACCACTGGCTTCAATTCTATTCTCTTATTGTTTTCAACTGTAAATAATTTTAAAAGTTAAGAATTGTTTCTAGAATGAGAAGGCTGTTCGCATATTTAATATATTTTGCAATGTCTTAACTGTTTTATAGAAACTGTCTTTTAACTTGCATACAGAGAAGACCTAGAAATAGTAGGTGAGAACTGAAGGTGGTTTAGCTGCTGATGGATGTGTACATATATGTGTGTGTGTGTCTGCTATTCTACATGGGCAAGTTTCTGTACATCATCCATACGCTTCTGGAGGACTGAGTAATGTCTTGGAAACAGCAACAAAAAGGTCTTCCTTGTGGGCTGTGTTTGTGGTGTACTGAACAACCTACACTCTGATTACATGGATGTTCTGGGTGCAGTAGTGCTTGACTTTCATCCTCCCCGTCTCCTGTGAATGTGGCAGCAGCTCCTCACAGTCATTCCCTGGCTCATTATTTTTATCAGCTACCAAATGTTAATAGTAATATATAGCTAAACAGTAGCTAAGTATCTTTGTGACATGGAATCATGTTAAATTATTTCCCTGAAAAAAGGAGAAAGCATGCTAAACTTTCACATCCAGGAAAAGCCTCTCTTTCGGTTTGTGTAGACAATCCTGTGATGAGCCTCTCGCCTCGAAGTGAGGAGATTTTGCTGACTTGCATGATACCACAGGGGTCATGGCATCTGCTTAGCGCTTTGCTCACAATGTTAACCCTGCTTGTCTCAGGATGAACATTTTGATGCTTGATCGGAATTCTCACAAGCTGGGAACCAACTCATGGGCACAAATGGATCTACTGCTATGTACTGCTGCATCATAGGTCCCAAGAGAACCTGGCTGGAAGTGTTGTGACTTCCATCACAAATTGATGATGTGGCAATTTTTACTGAATAAGTTACCAATGAAGCAGGGTATTTCCTGAATTTGAGTTGCACACCACAGTATTCAAGATGTTGTTGAAAATTGACACATGATGGTTTTGCACTATAATGGAGATACGAAAAACACTTCAGTAATAAAGACTAAAGAATTCTTATATTTAGTTTTTTAAAGAATGATTGTGTCCTTTACCAGAGAAAAACCCTAAAATAAAAAGAACTAATGGTTTTGAATATTCCCAAGGTTGAAAGGGTCTTCAGAAAATGATCTTTGTTACTCTTAGGGTCTAGAAAATTTCCCCTATCAGTATATAACAACTTGCCTATAATTTATTGCATCATAATAGCAGTGTAATGGGGAATCAAAATTTGACCAAGATAACAGATTTTCTATTAAATGTCAAGTTTGCCCAATATGTCATGTCATTTTCTTGGCCACGTTCTTTTCTGGATCTTGAGTGTGAATCATATGAAGTGACTTAATTTACATTCTGACAGACACAGACATTACTTGTCCCCTTGACACCAGCAGCTCTGAAATGCAGTTACGTTCTAGTGCATTTTTCATTAGCACTGGCTCTCATGAATTCATGTCGTCTTGTATCAAATAATGATTGAGAGAGAGAGATAGAAAGAGGTCAGATGAAAGCATCAATTACAGTCCATTGTTTTCTTCTTTATGGTATGCCCTTAAATATTAATTTCTCTAATCTTCATCCATGGAAGCCCATTTTTCCTTCCCACAGTGAACATACTAAACCTCCTCTATGAAGTTTAAATTTAGGTCTGATATCCCAAGGGATTATCTGCCTTTTCTTTAACAACTGTCTGTAGTTCGTATATGTTGAAATAAATGCGAAATGCCACGGGGCAGAATTCTCGGAAGCCCTGAGGGGATCTCTGTAGTTCACTCTTTACTATTAGCATAGACACAGTTCTGTCATTGGAGAGTAAGTGAAAGTGATGTCTCCCTGCAAGTAAGGTTTTCACCAGTTGGAACTATGGGTGCAGTCAGCCAAGTGTCTCACTGAAAATCTGCAATACCATGTTCAAGGAAGTTGGCTGTAATTTAAATATTCAATTGTATCCTTTACTTAGAGGACAGAATATTTTGATGTGGGCAGAGTCAGTCATCAGGAAGTTTAACTAATGTGTCTGATATTATCATCAACGCTTCTTATTTTAGTTATTGAAAGTTAAGACTAGAAAATTGTCTTTTCCAATGTCTATTTTTAGATAATTTTCAAATTATGCTGTAATTAGTTTGATTCATTATTGAATAATAGAAGTTTTTGCAATCCTTATGTATTCACAAGGCCGCTTATAGACTCAAAACCGTAAGTTCCTAAAAAGAACATAGTGTGTGACAGCTGCTTTCATACGTGTTATCTGCAAATCACTATTCCCACATTTCTTGTTTCAATATTTGCCATAGTTCCCAGGAAGGAGAAAGGCCATATTGCTGAAATGCCATTTTAAAATTTTTTCATTTGACAAAAATTGAATGTAAGAGAAGCCATGTTTTCCTTCCAGCTATCATTTTAGTTTTATTCACCAAAATAAGGCTTATATTCAACATCAAAATAAGCTAGTATATTATTATCTTGGATATTAAAATAATCAAAGGATTAGAGCCATTTCAAAATTTTAGTATGGTTTAATTATAGAGGTCATCTTTTGAACGATGCTGTATTCTGAAGACAATTTTAATAACTCAGACATTCAAAGATGACACAGCTAATGATAGAACAGTACCATCAGAAATGCTGATCATATCTGTCAGACTACACTGTGTCTTATCAGCCAGCCAATTTAGGCATGTTCTAAAAAAAAACCAATAAAACAAAAACAAAACAAACAAACAAAAAACAACAACAACAACAAACCACAAAATTGTAATGCTGGGACCTTAGCCAGAATGACCAGAAAGATTCTGCCACCTGAGGTATAAAAGCTGTTGATTTTACAAGCTATTTAATCTGATCACTCTTAAAAGGCTGATATATGGTCAGATGGAGTCATGGATTATAGCCAGAGCCATTTTATTGCTAGCTAGCAACGCAACTGAAAGATCTGCAGTGGACAAGGGTATAAAATGGTGACAAGGGAAACATTTTCATGAATTCTTCTCATTCACTTTCAGCCTGAAGCTAAATGCATTTCCATCATACGGGGGAAAATGATCTTAGGACAAAGAAAATGTTTAATTCAGCTTTGAATTAATTGTTCCACACAAGAACACTTTCAGTATAAACAAAATATTAAAATATTAAGGACATTCATAGCAGCAATATGTTGTCAGTGGTACCCTGAGAAAGCTGTTACACTTTGCATAGGCCATGTAAACATTCATTGCAGACAGCATCGGATTGCCAGTATATGGTGTCATCATGTGGAGGTATTTTCCTGTATATTCTGAATCAAACAAGTGACTAGAATTTGGCTTCTCTACCTTTAAGGTTAGTGACTGAATTATTGTGTTATTAAGAGCAAAACAGTAACAGAGCCACCTACTTTACTTTTAGTTTCACTTCATCTGGCTTGTGTATCAAGCCTCAAACTGGAAGCATTTCAAAAGTTTGTTCTCATTTTCATTTTCCAGTTGGCAAAATTATTCTTCAAATCTGAGCTGAATGCACTATCAAATGTTTTAAGTGAATGATGCCTGGAACAGAGATTCCTCTTTGATTTGATCTTATTTCAAGACCATGTTACAATCAAAATGGAGAGAGGATTTTGTTACTGCCCTAACTTCATTAGCTAAGGTACAGGAGAGATACACACAATTTTGACAGTTTCCACAGTAGAAATCCAGTAATGACAAATCTTTAAGAGATGTTGAGGTAGAAGGTTAAGTTTTATCTTCTTTGTTTAAAGAACAGTGTCTGAGCCACTTAGCATAGATGAAAAGAAATGGCTTATGATTATTGCAGAAGAAAAGTATGTCAACTTATGACTTGTAAACAAGCTATTGAACAGCATAGCAGGTCATGTATCAAGACTTTCAACCAAAACTCTCCCCAGTTGTAAAGCTATTGACAAACATAGCCAAAAAAAGAGAAAATTACAACATCTGAGGGATCCTGGTCATTTAATGCGGGAGTTATTATCTTGGGACTTTTAGAAATTGTTAACAATGTGAGTTATGTCATTTGCAAGCTTGCAAAGTTGTGAGCTTCAGGGAGACTTATAATGATTCTTATGATATTTTCAAATTTTAAAAGCTGTAACTGCAACATGCTGATCTGCAGAACTGTAGTAGGTTGAATTTTCAGCTGCTTTTATCATGAGTTCACATCTAGGTATTTCCTGGAAATTCAGAATTCTTGTCATACTATCCCTTGCCTCAACACTTTCTAGAATTTGAACTAGTCGTAGACATAATTGTAGAGGATAAGTTAGAGGGTTGGGTAAGCTTGATAAAATTCTCTATGCTTTGATATGCTGCTCCAGGCAGAATGTAAAACGCTGATTGGAAATTTTGCGATTTCTAAAACTCCTTGAAGATAATATATTCAAACTCCAATGGGGGCTTTGTAGAAAACTTTATCAGATTTGAAAGAGCTAAATATTTTCTCAGATAGTTCTCTGGTGTCATATAGATTAAACTTGATTATGCAAAAAGCTATAAAGAGAAGTGCATAAGATAATTTCAAATGTGTCTATTGCCATAGTGTGGACAAAGAACTAAGCATTCCCATCTGTATGAAATAATATTCACCACAGTTACAGAAAAGACTGTCTGACTTTTAATTGTGGATGTTTGTACTCATTTATTATTACGAAATTTTACAAAGTAATAATTTTATTTACTTAAAGCCAGAGTCACATTAGATACAAATTCTTTCTTATGAAAACTGTTATGTGAGAAAGATGGAACTTAAAGCTTGTTACAGGACACCTCTCTTTTAAGTGGGTGTATACATACAGCTTAACTGTAATGAAAACAGTGATGTTGCAAGAAAACATAAGATACAAAGAATTGTGAAGTATGTTGTGGAGACTGATGAATTGCAATGTCACAGAAATTAGAACACTGCAGGCAACCAACTAGTACAATATAGAATTATTGAATAGTCTATAACAACTGCAGCACAGTACAACCACTATGTATTTAAATCATCACATGGCATAGGTCTTATTAGGTTATTGCATTTACCAATACATTGCCACTATTCCATAAAGTAATTTTGGCTTAAAGATATTATTAGATTCCAAGAGCAAATGATAACAATGAAAAGGATGTGGGTTATCTTAAAATAAACTAGCAATAAACCGATATATATCTATTTTTATGCACATATAAATGTTTTTAGCAATTACAGTTTTAAATGCATGATTTTAACATTTCAGAATATATTTCTTTCTTAACAAATGGAAAAGTTCAAGGAAATAAAAATATATTCCTAGGACAAACAAGACTGGTGAAATCTACAGATATGCATATTAAATTAAATATGCTGCAGCATATTTAGCTGTAACTGTTGTAAATCCAGCTTCAGACCTGACTCATTCCATGTGTACCTCCTGCCAAATATGTGTGACAATCTCTGGCTTATGCCTGTTTGGAAGGAGGGTTTAAAAGTCTGGGGAGGAACCATTACATTAGATTAATTCACTTGGTTGGGAGTTGGGAGACCACGAAAAAATACACATATACTTTCGCTGATCTCCTTGACCTAAATCCTAAATAGTTGAAGCCCATTACTGGAAATGTGGATGATTCTTTCCTTTTCAACTTAGTCTTCACTAAAAAATCGAAATGAGAAGACATTAAAAAGAAAAATCACACTTACAATTTTAAAGTAGGAATGTTTAAAGTTAACATCCTCCTGGGGTATGACTAAGTATTTTAAATTTGATTTTCAAAATGATATAAAAGTAGCTTACTTTAGAACTTTGACCAGGCTTTGGACCAATTTTAGTTGTTCTTTGACTGCTAAGGCTATAAGTAGTGAAAGAGTCTTCAGGAGCAAGGTGCATAATTTGTAGAGTGAAAGACAGCCCATTGTTCAAAGCTATATCTCATATATCAATGCCTCAGAGTTTTGGCTTTTGCCTTTATCATCACTTTTCCTTTTAACATAAACAGAAAAATGAATAGCAGTGGCTCGGTTAAGGCAGACTGGGAAATTAAAGTTCTCCTATGTAACTTTTATGATTTTAGTATTCTGAGTAAAGAATAAGGTACATACTAAGAATCACTTCCAGAGTAGATAGAGCCCTCATATATTAGATTAAAAGCCAGCCATTGACTGGGTTAGAGTAGCGTTTTCTGGATCAATTACTTCAAAATTACCTACTTTGGAGTTCCTTACAATGGTTCATAAATAATAGCAGAGGGAAGGCAGGTCTTCCCATTTTGTACATACATAGTATTTTTTCTGCTGTTTCTACTGAACACTTTATGTTTTTCTGTGGAGTAATTACACTCCCAGTAGAGCCAAAGTATTCACAATTTGCATACTGAATTTCCTGACTATTGATCCTGTGACTTTTCAACCTTTGTCTTGCGCTGTTATAAAGTGCTATGAGTATACGTTGTGTTTTACAGAGGCAGTTGAACAATTGCCTATGCAGAACAGCATACATCATAAATGAGAGAAACTAAGTGATTGAAAGTATAGAAACTGGGAAGCAGAGGAGTTCCAGAGGTGTATCAAGAGATGAAATTCTGACTTAAGATAAAATAGGGAATTGGTGTGAAAAATGACACAAAAAAGTGTCCAAAGAAAGCTTTAAAGAAAACTAAGCAAAGGATGACTCTTGAAACAAAGTGCAGACCAAGGTACAGACTATAGAAAGTCTCAAAGACATCAGTCCGATTCTAACACAGGAAAGGAAAAGTCATGAGGACGTCTGAGATAGTGATAATATTACTAAAGGAAAGGGAAAAATGCTGGCCTGCCGCAAGGTAAGAGACAAGCAAACTCAAATTACATAAAAAATTTATCATGTATTTTAAAAGTCCATATCCATCCTTATCTATCTTCTGTAATTTCTGTCCAAAGCCTTTTTGTGATGTTTCTTAATGGGATAGTAAATCATCTCCCTGTTGGTGAGGCACACCGCTTGAGAGTTTCCACAGTTAAAAGGGTGGGAAAGGGAAAAAGATAATATCTGTACAGTACCATCAGAAAAATCATGATATTTCATATTCTGATTAGAGCTTGACTTTCAGGACTCGTGATTTTGTTTGAAACCCTCATCCTAAACTTAAGAAAGAAAGCTTCTAACTCCTTATTTTTCAATGACAGTTGTAAACATGAATAAAGGAGGAATACATGGTCTCAAATCACTTGACAGTTGTGAACCCTCACAACTAGTTATGAGTTAATAGCAACATTGATAGGTTTCAAATGTACTAATAACAAAATTCTCTGAAATTATTGAAGACAGGACAATAAATAATAAGCTTAAGTCGCAGTAAAGGGTAAATAGGTTGATATTAGAAAAAGATGTTAAACTATGAGAATAGTTGACAATTAAAACAGGTTTCCTGGGAGGCTGTGGAAGCTCTGCCATAAGCAATTTGTTAACATAGATTAGATAAAGCCAAACCAGTCATGACAGATGTTTAATATGACCCTGCCTCAGAGCTTTTGAGTGGACTAGATGACCTCTTGATGTTCATTCCCACCCTACAATTCTGTGATTCTTAAAACAAGCATTTTTCCTAACAGTATTCTCATTTTTCAAACCTTTATTTACTGCTGAATTCCTACAGCCTTGCTGGTCTCATAAGAACCTTTGTATTTTATTATGCAAGCAAATTCTGACAGAATAGACTTTGAAACTAATGTGTTCCAAATATGTCTTCAGTGTTTGGAAATGTTATGAGTCTTGTAGAAACTGGCTGCTGATCCTCCAGGTGTTTTTATTCAGGTACCACATTACTATATAAAACATAATAAAAATTAGGCCAGCTTCTTCTCTGAAATGTCCACACCCTCAACAGTTTTTCAGTGAATCACTGGGAGTTACACATATTTAATCACAGGAAGATTTTGGTTGATAGATGGAAATTACTGCTTATTGATACTTACAAATCAAATTCAATAAATTCCCTGGAATTTTAATGATGCAGATCAGAAGAATTTAAATATGTAATATTTATTGTACCCTAGCTAAACATAATGTCCAGATTAAGCTTTATGCCTATATTGCTTGAGTACATACTCAGATAAAGGAGTGATGCCATTATTACTGGATCACACTTGATACTCGGGGAAACATTCAAGATTTTTAACAGTTTATCTGAAAGTGAATGTTGGCTTAGGTTTTCTGTGAAAGAAAACCTGAGCCCATGAGATACTCAACTTATTTATCAATTAATTATGAGAGATACCTAGTTATTGTTTTATCTATTGATTAGGAGGTATTAGAACTATGATTTCTGAAGATCATTTGTGTTTGCTTTTCAATATTTATGAGCAATGCCAAGAAATCAGAGATTTCAGAGATTTACCTTCAAATATTCTGTATTATCTTTGTGAAAAGTGTATGAAATATAAGTAGTTCCCTGCTCCAATATGCCTTGACTGGTAGCGATGCTTATTGTAAGCAGTCAAATCAGTAGATATAGGTAATTTGCCAAGAACATTATCCACAAATTTATACCAATAAATCTATGAGCAGATAACAATTTCTTCAGACATTTATTGGTTTAGTTTATCTCCCAGTATTTTACTTCTGTAATCATTGCTTTATAGGTTGGTTATGGACAGTCCCTGAATTTGTGGTATTTGCTGACTATATGAGTGGTCAGTCATAGGATCTTGTTTCTTCCTTATATTTGATGAGTTTGCAGACATCTTCAGAAAAAAATACCTATACAGGCAAGTTCATTTCCAAGAAATATTTATGCATACCACTTTGGAATTTGATTTCTGGGATTACTGATGTCAGTAAAACTCATTCTCATGAATCAAAAAGATAAAGAACAGGAATCATGGGCAAATTACTACCACTGTTATTTTCAGAATAACTACCCCATGCTGGCTATAATTCATATGTAAGGCATTTTGGACTATTTAATGTGTCATATCATATTCTTTGTTATTGTCTCATATAAGAATGTCTACTCATATAGACTCTTAGTCATCCATTAGTGATACTGAAGAAGCAACCAAATAGCTATCTTCCCTCTTTGTGAATTTAAGAGTGTATTTTCCAACTAGAGAGAACACTTCTTTCTGAGGCTCTGGCATTGACAAATCTGATAACAATTATCGTACCTAGCAAAGCTAGGCAGCCTTTTGACCTGGAAAGCTGCTCTTATCATTTTCTGAACATGGCCATGACTGCTGTTCATTCCTTTTCAGATCTCTTTTTTCCGCATTACTAATGCAGTAACATTCTGGAAATGACATGTCATTTCTAGCTTTTAATTCATATTTCTCAATTATTATTTATAAAGATAACTCTCCTCTATGTCTGCTTGTCCTTTTCTTTCAAAGTTTCATGATCACTTCTGGCTGAGTGCTCCAAGAAACCTTGTGATTTTTTAGAAACTTACCCTTTGACCTTTTTATGTATGATGGAAAAGCCTTGTTATTGCTTCTGGTTAAAATCTGGGATAGGGATCACCAAAAATAGATTTCTGTGTATGTCAGTTTTTAAACAACAGGAAAAAGCAAATGTTCATGCCATCATCATATATATAATATTCCGCATAACTCAACTTAGTAGGACTAAAACCGACAATAGCAAAAAATGTCAACATTAAAACTAAAGATTGGGGTTGACGCTCATGAACTCATGCAATTGTACCTTTGTTTCTTACTTTTCAATAGGGTGAATTAAGGACAATGTGTCAACCTGAATTTTTACCAGTAAATTTAAATCTCTGCAGTTTTGTAGAGTCAAGTCATTAATTGAATACAGTTTGTCTATAATTTAATAGCAGGGTAATCCGTAATCATTCTTCTATGTATAGCATTAAAAGAGAATGTTTTTTGCGGCCTTTAGATTAGCAGATTGAATTACATCCTATGGAATATGAAGGAGAAAGTGTTTCAGAAAGAAGCCAAAAGTTTAAAACCATGAGGGAGAAGTTATTTTCATCATGCTTTAATGCTTCACTGCTGCTTGTTACATTTAATAACACCTACTTGGTAAGCTTTTGAGTTCTTGGCTACCTGGATATCTGTCAAGATGATAAATTGGAAGTTGTGGAAGTGGATAACATTGTATAAATCCTAATATAAGATTTTCTCCATGAAAACAAACATGAAAAAGTAAGCTTTTCCCTTTTGCAAACTGTAAGGATGTAAGTTTGCTAAGATTCTTTAGAGGGTAGATTAGTTTCTGCGAAAGAATAATGCAGTTGTGTAGTACAAAATCATGCAAGTCTGCATCTCATGCATATGAAGCTTGACCAAAGCTATTGGGAACACTTACATAAATCATGTCTGCACAACTTATCTGATATGATAATAGATTTTATACATAGCATAAATTTTTGTTTTGTTGCAACTGTTCATAGCTACAGTGACAGCTGTAGGCATTGTTGCTGGAATGTGAAGTGGGGTCTCTTTCTGACCTCAGTCATGTCCTCTCTCTCTTATATTTTAATAATGCACTGTACTCTTCTAAAGAACAGTCTGGCTCTAGGCACATAGCCTTCTAACTATAGGAATTTTCAAGTTATGTTCACTCACCTGTGAATGAGTCTATTCTCAGTAGTGTGTAAGATGTAAACTAGAAAAACAGTAGGTTTAAAGAGCCCTTCTGTCAGCATTGACAGCTGGTATGGATGGACCCTCATAAGATTGAAAAAGATAACATTGAAAAATAAGTTAATCATAAAAATAATGTTTGGCAGAAACATCTATAAGTCACCTAGTTTAACTCTCCACTCAAAGCAGATCCACCTTAAAAGTTAGCTCAGGGCCTCATCTAGTCAAGTTTTGAAAATTTCCAAGGACCTTATTTCTTCCTCCCATCCTAGTTCTGTTTCCTTTTAGCTTTCATCTTGAATGGACTACAAACATGAAATGTAAGAGCTGTAACCTAATCTGAAATAAAGAGCAAAAAAATCACTCTTATTGCCATGAACAAAACCCCATGAGTTTAACAGAACATCATTAAAATTCATAGGTATATAATGGAAAGTTAAAATTCATAACTACATAAAGTAAAATATATGAATATCGTGTGTATAAATGCAAGAAATTCCCATCAAATTGCACATAGTAGATCTAAACTATTGATGAGAGAATTTGAGGGCCAGGAAAAGAAACTCATCCTGTGGTGGTCACCTCATTCAACCACAGCCCATGAGGACTCTGATTCCCTAGTCCCAACTCTCAGCCTTTCCAGAGGTTTAGCAAATTCCTAAAAAACTGCAGAAATAAGAATAAAAGGGAGTTGCGATTATCCATCTCTGCAAATTGCAAGTATCCCTAGCTCATAAGGTAATTAGTACCATTCGTGCTAACACCAGAATACTGAATATCCAGTGCTTACAGCACTCAGGTGTAATGGCTGACCCTTAATTGTCTAATTGAAGGAAAGAGAATCTGTCTTCCCCATCACAGAAGAGAGTCCAGGCACCTGATTACTGAGTATTCATGGATGCTTTTCTCTCATTATCATTTAAAGGAGCAGGTTCGCTTTGTATAGGAGTTCACTGTACCAAAATAACTCATAGTTCACTGAACCAAAGTAAACTTGAAATTGTTTCTTGCCTTGGGGCATGTTCTTATGAATAGTAGTTTTTTGCTCACCTTGGTCAGTGTACACTGACCAGTCAATGTGTGTAACATTAAAAAGATAGAGAACTTTGTTATGCCCTGATAAAAATGTGATGTATTCATTGATGTGAAGACTGTTGGTTATTGTTCTAGAAAAATAACCAAATACATTAATCATTGCTACATAGGTTTAAAATTACTTGGTCTGGCTAATGCTTAAGCCATGAAAAAAAGGAAATGCAGATTTTTTTCAAATAGCAAAACTGAGGAATATACTACAGTGTTGAAATAAGTGAAAATGAAGCTGTTGTTACTAAGGATTCCGAAATGAAAAATGACAGGAAGTAATAAAATGTGCTTTTAAAAATCTTGGAATACTATCAAATTACCAAGTCAAGGACAGTAGTTATTCACAATTAATCAAATTAATAGGTTTTGGTTTTCTAATATTTTCTTTCTGCATGAGTCCGTTGAGGTGTAAATAGTGGATGCATATACAATATATGGGTACATGTTCCAAATACGGCCAGATGTAAAACTGAATGTTCGTTCATGGCAGATGACAACATATTTTTACATGTCATCATCTTCTGAAGAGGAAATTAAAGTCAATATTAGAAGTGATTAGGTAATAGATATTCAGAAAAAATTCTGGTTGGAAAAAAAATGAAATATTTCATCTTAATACTTTTTACCTAAGCTATATTTTGCAGCTTCCCATTTTAAATTTCTGGTGCATAGATTTTCAGTAACTCTAGTCTTTGTGGAGTGCAATTTAATTCTTGAGGCAGGCACTCTATTCTGTTCTGCTGCTCTGTATAAGTGCTGAGATATTTTTTCTCAGCCAGTATTTGTGAACAAAGACAATATGAGGGTAGAAATAGAAAAAAAGAAAAGGCCTCACGTTTAACTTATACAGACACCTTACACATAATACTTTTTTTTTTAGATTTTTCATTGTGCAGTCTTGGTAAATAAAGCAAATGTAGTGCCTTTAGAATTGATATGTCAAGTCATTTAGGGTGTGTTTATTAACATCTATGCCTTGCACTGACTTCACCTGAAAATGTTTTGGAATGGTTTTCTTTATGATTGAAAGCAGTATTCTGTGTGAATGAAAATCATGTCTTTGATGTTTGAGGTACTAATTTTCCTTAACTCATGACCTGTAGCAAACCCTAAAAATATTATAAATATTAAAAAAAATTAATCAAAGTATTTTAAAATGGGAACCAAAATACAGCACACAGTCCCTTCCTTTACTGTGAACTGAATATGTACATTAGACGAATACAAACCCTGCTTCTATGCTTTTCGCATCATGAACAATTCCTTTCAGGAAACTGTTTCATCTTTTCTCTAAAAATGTGGGTTTGGTTTGTCAATGACAGAAGCTTCGTAGCAGGAAGATTCAACAGAAAGGGGTTTGTGGTTTCCATGGATGATCTGTGGAAAAGCTTTTCGATTTTTTTTAAATGGCCCTCTGGGTTTGTGACTGAATACTTCTCATAGACCAAGAAGATTTAATAATCAAAATGATATTATTTTTATTTAGTGTGTGGTTTCTTCATGTCTTAAACAAGACTGTTTGTTCTGTCACTTTGCCTGAGGATACATCTTGCTCTAGCTATGTGATTAGATTTTAGATACATGCAGTTGAAAATAAACTCAATTACCTAAATAGATGGAAGGTAGAAGTAAATTGTGATTAGCACATAATTGTAAAACCAGAGATGCAGAAGCCTGAAACACTAACTCTGTTTAATTTTGGGGATGTAGCACCTAATCCTTAACAATGTTGTAAAGATGGGGGGATTATTACGTTATTGGCAGAATCCTCAGAAACAGTAAGAATGCTTTAATACTTTGAAGTTTTAATACTTAAAAGCCAATAGAGCTGTCGCCATGTATTACCTATACACAGTATAAATATGTCTTGAGTATTGTGGGTGGATATCATTTAAGAATATACATAGGATATGCTGAACAAATTTAGGCAAAGAGATGAAATTTACCATTGTTCTGTAAACTTCATAAGAAAGCATTTTATAAGAGCATATGAATATATTAAATATGAATCTATTAAATATTTAAAATAGGTATGTTACACAGCGGCCAGAACATGTATAATTTTAAGTTATTTCTGAGAGTACTCTGTGTAACAGTAACCTTTCAATCACTGTTATGTGACAACACCAGCTGATGCATTCAGCAGTTTTACATACAATTATGTGTGAAGCTGTAATTTTAATTTTCTTTTAAGAAAGGCAATTTTTCTTTCTTTTTGAGAAATGGCGGATTTCATGGGGGCAACATTAAATTTCCTAAACACATTATTTTAATGGCCTGTATCAATCAAACAGGCTTTATAAGATGTTTGAAATGTTTCAGGGCCAATAGAAGAGATAAAAATGCTTTTAGCTTGTTGGAGCTGTGCTTTCTTGCTGCTGTTTTCTCTCTGTAAGTAGTAACACTAACATTCATCATTCAAGAAACAGTAAACTAAAGTAAAAGTTGTGGTACTAGTGTAAAAAAAACAGGACATTTTTTGAAAACTGTGAATTTAAGATTCCTGTTTGCTACTTCTTGAACCATTGCTGTTCACGTTTTTCACATTTTGCCTATAATTATCTCTAATGGAAAAATGGGAATTTATTCTTATTTATATTATAATCTTCTTAAAGAAACAATTTCTTTAAGTATGTGACTGTTGTTGAGACTTTCCCTGTCTAATAACTCAGCTAGTCAACCTGAGAGGGATCATTAAGATCCTGTGAGTTTCAGGTGACAAGATGAGCAGGTGAATAACAAAGACAAATATCTCAATGTAAGGGAAGACTGAAACAAAAGAGATGGCATAACTATGGGAAAGATCTCAAGAGGACTTTGTACCTTTTTAGACACCAGGCACAATCATAAAACAAAATCTGTAGGAAATCAGATTATAGTTCTTTCTGTGTCCACATAAAAGTTCAGTAGAGAAAGCTGAGATTCTTTATCACCTGCCCTCTGGAACAGGGGCTTAATATTGCATCAAAAGATACAAGGCTTGCAAAAAAAAAAATGTGCAAATTAGCAATATAGTTTTTGTGGAAATTCACATTTCTGAAGAATTTCTTGTATTTTTCTCTTTCTTCTAAACAATTTCAGCTTCCCTCTGGCACTGTGGGCAAAGATCTTGCCCTTCATATAAGATCATTGATTTATATAAAAGAAAAAGGGAAAGGCATGAATTTAGGAGAAAAGAATTAATGTGTCCTCCCTAGAGATATATCCCAGGAGTTCCTGTATTCTTTTTTCATTGTTTGCACACATCTGTCTTGAATGCTCAGCTGAGTAAATCTAAGAACAAGCCACCTGGGTCTACCAGTAAAGTCCCTATCTTCATGACATTGATTGCTTGGTCATTAATATCTTCTGAATCATTCTGTACATGTACAGTGAAATAACTTAGCAGAAAATAAAACTGAGAGATTATTCTCTAGAAAATAGACAATTTCACCTATTACCTGCGAAACTCATGCAATCAAAATTACTTAGCTCTAACTTGGTGATATAGCTCATAATAAAAAATGTCTCAGAATATCTCTTTCAATACAACAAATAGATTTCATATCTAAAACCAAAAATTTAGCAAGTAGTGAATAAGTAACCTCTGAATAAACTCTCCAAAGGTTCTCCTCCTGGGAAAGTTGAAAATAGCATACTTTCAGGTGATGTAAAAATTACAAAACAAAGACTTGACTGGTCTGTTTGATATTTTAAAAAATTACTGTAGAAGAAAAAGCATTCTTCTTGACAAAAAAAAAAAAAAGTTGCCTACAAAGCAAGTAAGTGTCAAACTCAACAATGCATGAAACACAGGGGGGATTCAGGGAGTTGTGTTGGTGACTGCCATAATAATATATGGGATTAACATAAACTCCTTTTTAAAAATATGATGTCAAAATTTAGTCATAGGAGAACATAGACCAGAACCCCCTGTCAGTGACTTTCACAATAGATCCAAATTAAAATATATTTCCTCCTGCAAGTCATTTCATTTGGTTCCTTTTTGGCAGGCTTAATGAAATATTACATAAAGTAAACCCAAAGAAATCCACATTTTCTATTTAAAATTCAAGGTGATTCTACTGACAGTCATAAAACATTGATACTAATATAATGTGAATGGAGTATTAAATATATGACAATATAAGGGTACAGCACTTATTATCACTATCTTTGCATGCTTTACTTTTCATTTCACTTTCATATTATATAAAATGGCATTGTCATATATAGGCTGTTATCAGAATTTCTTGTCTTGATGAGGGTTGATAGGTTAATGGTTCTTTTCTCCCCTTTGAAAGGCAGAAGGACATCTTGATGGTAATTGACTTTCTAAAGGTGTACTGCAGTGCTCGGTGAAGCAGTTGTGTTTGATTCAGTAGGCTGGAACTGCAAAATAGTTTCAGCTAACAGCTCTATGCCAGAGTAGTCAAATGCCTGGAAAAATGAGGTAGCAATGAATTGCTCTGAACAAGAGTATCAGCCATTTTACTACTAGAAATTAACTGTGGAAACAAAATTGAAAGGCCTGTTGTGTTCCCTAGGGATAAAATGATTGTGCAAATAGACAATACTCAAAGCATGAGTATTATTTCTCCTCCTATTATCTCTCTCCAAGCATTAACATAAACAGTTTTCTGTCTCTGAGCTCCATACTCTTTTTAAACATTTTTAAATATAGATAGATGCTTTAAGAAATACTAATAAATATGCTGCTTAATATTATACTTACTTCTTTCCTTCAGAAGTACTTTCAGCATGAGTACCTCCTTACCTGGACTTAAGTTATTTATTCATTAAGGCCTGAGAAGGAGTGGAAGTCAATAGAGCTAAACTGCAGCATGGAATGCACTGTAAGAATCATCTCTCTCTCTGATTTCTAACAGCCCCCAAGACAGTATCCAATAAAATGGGGGGGCGGGAGTGAAGGCAAGATCTCTCTTGTCTCTTAGATACAATGGCTCTTCAAGTTGGTCTAGCTCACCAAGAGGCAATACAGTTATCTCTGTAAATGAAACTCTCTTCTGAATTTTGTCTAAACATTTTTTTGAGTTCTTGAATTATTTTTCTATTTTTTGTTTTTTTATATAGACATTTTTGTTTATCTGTCCTTTCTGCTGGCTCAGACTGTCTTACAGGGTCATGGTAAAACAAACTGCAACTGTACTGCCAGCCCGTAAATTCCTTTTCATCTGCAAAATACTGAAGTAGAAATAATGGCTACACTAGCCATGAAGGGTGTTAACCAAGGAAGTTGAATAGAAATAGCTTCAGCACGTCCTCCTGGTCCCCTCCACTAGCAGGGCCTAAACTCTCACACTACCTAACTGGCCGTGTATGAGACATCATCTGACATGGACAGAAAGGAAGAGAAGCTCAGTATGAATATCTAGGGCAGTGCGCTTGCATGAGAGAGGCAACTGGTTTTGAAGCTGCTTGATAGGTGAGGTTTCATATCTTCTGACACTGACTAACATTCTCTCACTTTATTGCCCGGGTTTCCATATTATGAGTCTCTACGGGCAGATCCAGCAAAGTATTTAAACTCCTATCTGGCCAATTTTAATAACAAATTAGAGCCTACTTTTGTCAAATGGAGGCCGGGGCATCTTAAGTTGAGCAAACAAATCTGCAGAGATTTTTCTTAATGGTTTTGTCATTCATCTCTCTGTTTTAGTCCCTGCCTCTCAATGGAAATTATACATGTTCTCACATGGATGTTATAAAGATTAATTAATTAATTAATGTTTGTGAAGATTTTAATTTGCAATAAGATCTATAAAGAATGAATAACTACCTGTCCAGTGATCTTTGTTTCTTCTGTGCTGAATGAGTGAAATGTCTTATGGGGAAAAAAAAATGGACTGTGAACAGGCAGTTAAAAAGAATAACAATATTGCCATGTAAAGGTGCTAAACAGAGTTTTCACACAACTCTTAATTCTGCTATTATTTACCTTTTAAAGTCTGACTTGCGATGATAAAGTTTATTCTAGCATTATTAGTTGATTGTTTTTCTTTTTGTGTGTGTGTATATTCTCCATGTTTATATCCTACTTTGCAGACAGAGAAAAAGCACTTAAGAAATACAGGCTGTTTCTCATCAGCAAGGCCATGAAGCAAAACTAACATGGTATTTGTAAATATGTTCATAAGTCAAGACTGTCTGGGAATAAGATTCACAATGACTTTTTTTTCTTCTTAAATGAAAAAGTGTATTTTCAAAATCCCATCATTTGTACGAAATCCTCTTTTTATTTTATCAAAATTCTCAAGAAAAAGGACCATGAAATGATGTGATGCATGAAAAATTCAGGAAGAATAATTTGAAAATCGGGCTCATGAATTCAGCTTTCTACAGAGCAGCTACTTATCTGTCTGCCTGCCTGCCGGGTACTTGAACTGTGGCATCTGGTTAGCTCAGAAGTTAATGACCATTTTCTATATGGATTATTTTCACAAAGACATTAAAATCAAATCCCAGCTCAAGGAAAAATAAAGGGGAAAGTCATCTTGCTGTGACTCCTCTTTTATTTTCATGTTTATTTTGCAAGTGGCTAATAGATTGACATATCTTCCTGTATAAACTGTGCCCTAGAAGTAAGTAGAGCTAAATAGATGAATCTTTTTTTTTTTTTTTTTTCCACTGACGAAAAGGAAAGTAATTTTCACTGATATCTTTATATATCTAACATACCTTTCTAGACTTGTGCATGCAGAGAGGAATACTTAAAAGTATACAAACATTTTAATCAAGTAACATCTGCAATAAAGACTATTTGAAGCTATTAAATCACTTCCTGATCCATCACAATCTGCCAACCTCTGCAGAAAAAAACCCTTCAAATCAGTCTTGCATTACACCCACAAAGCCAAGGTTTGGTCCTTTTTGGAAGAAGTCATTCCAGAGCCAAAGTTCTTAATCTGGAAACAATTTTGGGATAGAGAATAGCCAGACACTCAAGCAAGAAATTCATCACTGGGTAGAACTCTCCTTTTACTTGCTGACTTACTGAGTGATATTTATGAAAATAAACTTAGAAGAATATACTGTATGTTAAGTTAGCAGAATGGATGCTGCCTGCAGGCTATTGCAGTCATTCTTGCTGACATTATCCTGTTTCTATCAGATTGGCTATGTAGCTCCCAGTATTTTGTGGCAGGGTTTGCCTTACAAGAGAAGTTCTTGCTGAAAGGAAGCTGGAAAACAGTATGCCACGATGTCAACATAGGGACATCACCTCAAGCAGTGTCTGCTGCTCTGTTGGGGGTTTTTTGTGTTTATGTTAGTGCATATAATAAAAAATCTTGTACTTACTGGTCTCAGGCAGCTGCAGCAGGAGCTTAGGGGTTCCCTCTAATGTTCAATGAGTATGATTCCTCCCCCCACAAATTAGTGCACATCATTTGAGCGTGTCTGCATAGCCTGGTTTTCAGGCCGTAAGTGTTGCCTACGCTGCAGCTAAGAGGCGCGAGTGCAGCATACTGAGGCCTACCAGGCTAGCTTTAATCTAGTTAGTTTGGATAACAAAATTAGTGAAGATGTGATAGAATGAGCTTCAGTAAATAAATGTATGCTGATGTGAAAGCCTGCTAGGAATCATCAGGACATCCCTGGGTGGCCAGCAGCATCCATGTACAAATTTTAAAAACTCTTCCCAAGGGCTGTTGAAGCAACAGCTTGGCAATTGCTTCAAAGCCCCAAATCATCCCACAGATAGTTTACAGTTTTCCTTGTAAAACAATTTTAAAATATTATCTAAATTAACTGCTTGTCAAGATCAAATTTTCGCTGGAAAAAAGTTTTAATTTCCTCCCTGTGGTTTCCTAGTCTTTAAAGATTTGCATACAGGGCTACCTTGACTACAGCCAAACCCTCTGTGTTAGCTGGCTCCGTCGTAACAGTCACATCTGTTGGAACAGGGTTCTTCTGTCATCTTACTGCTGCATACAGCATTTCATCACCGGTAACCTGAGTATCACTGTTTGCGTTCTTGAAGGGTAGAAGAGTAACGCAAGTAGATGAAATTGGCTCTGGGTCCTGAGTTACTGTACGTTCTTTTGTGAAGCGGAGACAGCCCGCTGACTTAATGAGAAAAATTGGAAAATTAACTCGGAAGTAGAAAAGGTAATTGGAAGACAAAGGTGGTTACTGAACCAAAGGATATAGACCTTTAAAGTTTTAAAACCAAAAGGAAGTCATGAAAGGAAGTAGTAAATATGAGTTAGGCACACGGTGTAAGAAAAGAATTGATCATTATTTTCAAAATAAGAAAATATACTTGCGGGGCAGGGAGGGCGAAGATAGTTGAACAGCATGTATTTGCTCAGTCTACAATGTTCATCCTTCCAACACTGCTTTATTATATTGTTCTGTGCATGAGCATTACTGGACAGGAGTATCGCCCCTTCCTTTTGTTCTCATATGGCTGAAAGACACCAAACGTTGGCTGCAGCAGCAAAAGCACCAGCATCCCTCCAGTCACAGCCCTTACACTCAGACCAATCTGACTGGTCTGGAAAATCTCCTCTGTGTACATGCCCAGGCAGCGCTATGTGAAATACCAGTGGATGTTAGTGCTGGGGCTGCACAGGGAACAGCGCACGTGGGCTCCTCCTTCACAAGTCAGGCTTTGTGGGGAGTAACAGGCAGAGTCCTTGGCAAGGCCTACTGAATGCTGGGTGGGAACCACCCTAATCAGGGGATCCTTCAGGTAAGATTATGTTCTTCTTGCTCCTGCTTGAACTCAGAGAGAGGCAATCGTGTTTCTTGGGCTTGGAAACATGCGTGCCATGATTTGCCCAGTCCATTTATAGTAATAGAGAAGTGCCTTGTATTTTAACATAGGATGGGAATTAAGAAATCTCATTCTGAAACAGGCTTTCTGTGTGGCTTTGAACACTTGATCCCTCCTTGCTTGTTTTCTCATCTGTGCAATAGGGATAATAATGTTTATTAACCACGCAGGGGGCTGTAAGGCTAAATTAATTAATGTTATAAAGCAACTTGTTTCCCATAGATAAAAGGTTTTCTACAAGTATGAAGCATAACTATTTATTATCTGCATTTTCTTCACTTTTTATTTATGCCCTATCAATTCTACTTCAGCTTTTTCTTCAAAATTATTTGTCCTAGTCATTTCATCTGGGTGAAAAAGAAGAGATTGATAAAAAAATAATGATTGCATAGAAACTAATGTTTGGAAAGACTGGTGTAAATTTCTTAATTTTAAGTGTATTTCCTCACAACTAACCTGTGTATGGATTTTCTTGAACAATGGTTCTTCTCTTTGATGACTTTCCATCGTGGTCTTTTCTTCTTCGTTTATTGTTTAAGGTATCCATGAGCTCACGCAAATGGGCAAGAGTATGCACTCCTGCTCTTACAATTTCATTTCCATTTCTTTGATTATATTTTCTGTTCATCCTGCAGACTTTTTTCACTTCACCCTTCAAGAATCCCAAACCCACCAATGAAGAATCATTTGTATACACTGTCACTTCTATTTGCTATTTTACTTTTTTTTTTTCTTTCCCCATGAGACAGGGCAGGCAGTGTGCTGTGCTGGATATCAGTACAGTGTACCTCAGGTACACTGAAACCATTTGACTTCACCTTATGTTACTTCTAGAATGTATTTTCCTTCTCTTAGCAATGAGCCAGGACAGGAATTTGGCTAGATTTTGCCCCATTTCTGAAGCTCTGTGCCGCTAAGTGCTTCCAGAACATCTGATGCTACTGTTGTCGTGTTCAGCAGCTGCTGAAAGTGTGAGATATGAAGTAGATTATCTAACACCCAAATACTGGCTTGTCTGAGACTTTAGATAAGGATATGATTTAAATGTATGTATCCAATCTGTGAAAAGCGGTGGCACTGCAAAAAATGAAATTATAGGTTGCATTGTAGGTAAATTCTATGGTGTAATCACTTCAGATGAGTTTGAAGTGCAGTTTCCTATACTTGCTTCTGTATTCCTATTTTCCTGCTCCTTACTATTTCTTATATAAATTGGGATTAATTTTTCTATGCCTCATTGCTTACCCTAGTCATTTCCTGAATTTCAAAAATGTCATTGAACATGTCTTTGTTAAAAATAATAATAAGCTATTAACTTAGCTTATTCAACATGCTCAAGTCAAAAGATATGTACAATCATTAAATGGCAGTGAATGAATGGATTTTGTAAGGAGGCAGCTTGTTCATTGGAATTTGTGGAGCTCTACAGAATAAGCCAAGTTTGAAGAAAAAATATATACTTAATAACTTTGAAGTTGTAAAATCTGAAGGGCTTTTTGATGAATGTGGAAGATGATTTTCTCTGCTCTGTTTACAGCTCAGACCATTAAGACAAAGATTGACTATAAATGTTAACATGAAGTTTTCTGAGGCCTGGCCTCTAATTCTGCTTTGGAAGGAGGTGGAGAAGAGAGGTTAAGAAATTCCAGCACTAATTCTGCATTTTATTTAAATGCTGATTTATTTAATCTCACTTAACTCTGTTTCTGTAAAAATCCTGCCTTGCAATGACTGTGAATTTTCCCAACTTTTATAACACATTATAGAAAACTAGTAGCCAGATTGTGGTCAGAATGTTCCTCTCAGCCCTGATGGACAACATAATAGCAGTGATTGGGAAGCGTCAGTATCCCTGCACACTATTTCCCACGCCTGAGGAGTGGCTTGAAAAGAAACTAATTTTGTCTAATGCCAGAAGAGCATTAGTTAAACCAGGAAATGAGTCAGGATGTTCAGAGAACCAGCTGAGCTTCTTGGTGTGGTGGAACATTTTCCCTTTTGTCACTGAGCAGCATTCCTTCCAGCTGTAGCCTCACATGCACCAGGGCCGGTGCTCTCCACCTGCGCAAACGCAGTGGTGGAAGTGCTGTGCTCCATGCATAATTTTGTGTTTTGCTTATATAAATGGAAAATGTGATGATGGTTTATTTTGCTGAATTTGGACATAGGCATGCAGGATGCCAACTTCAGTGAGACAGCCCTAGGAGCTCAGTGTAGCCTAATGATCATACAGTGGAACAACTGTTGCTTCCAAGTAGTTCAATGGCATTTAACTGGTTAAAGAGTTGTGAAACTATGTGCTCTCGATCTTAGAATGCAAGTCTTTACAGAAAGATTAACGCTTAGGTTAATGCTCTTCTTGGATATTTATGAGATCTTGCTGAAATCTTAGAGTCCATCACATTTTAATGCATTTGCAACACTGGGTATTGAATGAGAGAAGAAAAGCGTGGTATATGCAAAGGGATATTTAATCCTCCTGATTTCTCCAGATTGCTCCTCTGTGCAGAAAAAAACAAAACAAAACAACCATTTTGCCAAGTGGACTGACTGCCCCTTTTCTCTTTGCCTAACTGAACTTGGTTTCTTTTGTCATCCAGGAGTTAGGAAAATGTTTCTGTGGTTTCACTGAACTTCCCTGGGAACATTTTCAGGTTCAAGTGAATACAGCTGCTTTGTCTGAATATTTTTAATTTTTCATGCTTTCAAATTTAATAACTATTAATTATAAATATCTAGGTGAGTGGGATAACTTTATCTGGGATGTAGGTTCTTTCATTAGACACAGTTTTGTTCTTCATATGACAATAATAACTACATTTACTAAAGACATAAGTCAAGAGATTGTTAAAAGCAGGTCCATATAAATACTAAGCTTTCTGCTCTTTGCTTCATAAAATACAGTGTAATTGTGACAATACTTCATTCTTTGCTTTTCTGGTTTTAGGAATGTTTAATGTTTTAGCAATATTGTATACTCAAAGTACTTCAAAAAGGTACAATTATTTAAAAAGCAGTATTCCACTACAAGTCAGGCAAATTAAAATATCAGTTATTATGTCTCAACAGATTTTACCTGATTAGTGGTGGAGTTCCTTTCATTATATGTGGGATTACAGCAGCAACCAATATCAATAATTATGGAATTGAAGGCGATGCACCGTAGTAAGTATAAACTATTATCATAAAATTTTAAGGAAAACATATTCTTTTTCTTATGCCAATAAATGTAACTGGCTTCATAACGGGTACAGACATGCCATTTGGGGTGACATTTGTTATGAAATTTTATTAAATAATAGCTATGAAAGAGCAACGTCTTAATCTGGGTCTTGCTGCTTCATCTCTACCAATTTGACTGAATAGAATCACTTTTCATTTACAGAATTACTCTTCATTTACATCTGAATAAGTGAAAGGATATTAAAAATCTCTATCGGTTAGCATATTTAATGGTGCTACTAATTAATTAAATACTTTCAATTCATTATCTACTTTGAATTGATATTCTTCAGGTGACTTAGTTAAAGTAATTTACAAATAATTATGTGAGAAAAGGACAAGTTAAAATCCTTCCCCCACCTCCTCCACTCCCATCCCTCCTTTAAAAACCAATTATTATGGATTTTCAGCACCTGGAAATGTTCCAGTCACAGTGTCTTGCAATCCTGACATAACCCTCTCATGTAGTAGTGTGTTAGTGTTCAGTATACTTCCACAAGTTGTCCAGGCACCACATTGTTATGAAACCTGAGATATCAAAAGGACAAAAAGTTTTTCCATAAAAGTGTAGCAGAAAGGGAATCAGACTGCAAAGTTAAATACATTCTGTGTAAAAGACCAGGGTGGCAATGACTGGCACGCTAATGGATATATTAGTACTCTGCCAGCACTAGTACTCTGGGGGACATCACTCTTAGTTACTGCTTTGAACACCTACTGTAATACATTTGAAACTAGTTATGTTCTGGGTAAGAAAAGTGGAAACAAAGGAGAATGGTTTGTAAGTGAGCATTTGGCTCCTTAAAGGTGGTTTTATAGGTAATTGAAATTTAAATTCTGGTAATAAATTAGCACATACCATGGCTAACTGTTTGCTCTGCCTAGGGCCCAACTCATATTCACACGTTTATTCAAACTTATCCAATTAGACAATCACTTATAATCAACAGTATATTGACAGACTTTTAATATATTAAAATCATTTATGTTCATAAATGTGAGACATTTTTCATTTTGGCACCGTTACAGAGGTTATAGTTCTTTAATCATGTTAATCATAGCCAATCAATACCTGGTACCACAGTCTGTACAGGAAACAAGGCACAGGTGAGAAATAAGACTGAGTAAAAAGCTTCTAATTCAACAGCAGCACAGTGAGTTATATGCCTTATTCATTTTTAATAGTATTAGCACAGTAAATGTAGATGCACAAACTTGAAGGTTTTTTTTACAGAACTGATTTTTTTAAATGATTCACAATGAGATTCCACTTGAAATAAGAGCATCCCAAGGGACTGTTCCACTGGGGAGATTCCATTCTCCACTTTGCATGAAATATGCAGCATTCAAATGTACTTCAAGTATTCATGTAGCTTTGTGCTCTCTGCTTATCCAATTAAATATAGGTGGTAACTTACCTGTCTTTTCACAAATATCTTTCAGGGAATCTTTTCATGTGCATGTCTGACAGCAAAATATGTACTCCTTGGAGTGTCTCTAAGTTCATTACAAAATGTGTGTGTGTTTTCATTTAAGGTTCAGAATTTAAAAATTTAAAGTAGTTATTCTGCAGTTTCTTGTGATAAATACCCAGTGGGGCTGCCTCTTTTTAGCTGCAAGGTTCTCAGCCTGGGAGAGGAATTCGTTCTGTCCTTTTTATAGTAAATTGTGGATGATTCCTGGCTTGACAAGAACGTGATATCAGAAGGTTCCTTGCTGTATTGGAAGGACTGCAACCAATCACATGCCTAAATGAGTATGAAGTGTCACACAGTGTCACTTAGAGAGGTGGAATGGATCATGACAGATCACCTGGTTTGTCTTTCTGACCCAGTGGGAAATTAGCTATATCCAAACCATTCCTGTCAGTTATTTATCTGAGGTCCTTTAAATGGTGGATAGACCACACTTTATTCCAACAGCTTGTTATCCTAATTGTCCCAACAGCTAGGAAACTTTTTGAAAAATGTAATAAATCTTTCTCCCTGCAGTTTAAGCCCATTATTTCTTGTACCAGTTCAACAGATAAGGAAAGTAACTTATTCCTTTTTCCAGCAATCCATGCGATATTTAGAGTATGAGAACCTAATAACAGCTGTACTAGTTTATACCACCCGCTCAGTTCCCTGTCTGTAACTGTGCCTAAAGGTAGAACATAGAGAGGAGTAAAAACTAGGGAAATAGTCTTTCTCCCCCTGACCCAAGTTCTCCCAGTTTCCATCTGGGATTTCATTAGCCAGAAGTGTTTTCTTCCCACATGTTTATTTGATTAGATCATTCGTCCTCAGGACAGTCCTGTTAGACCGCTACTAAATTATGCAGCTGACTGAGGCATATTCAGCTCATACCGGCCTGTGAACTACTTTAAGCTACTCTAAAATGATTATGGTTATATTATTTAAAGCCTAGCAAATAATGATCCATGCTACAATAATATTATGCTTCCAGTATAATTTCCTTAAATTTTCTGAGGACTTTCACATTGCTGTAAATTCACTCCCAGGAATTTCAGAAACAGTGCAGAATTCAGAGGTGGCATATATTTTTTTGGGGTCCACTCACTGCAGAAAGCGGTGAGTGTTCAACTGGAAGTCTTTTTTTGGCCTCCTTATCACTCAGACTGTTCTCTACTCTGGCAACAATAAAATTCTGTAAGAACAATCCTCAGGCTTAAGAGTTTGTGTCAATGTTCGTTGATACAAACCATTGAAATCCGTACATTTCTACTGCTCACACAAATTGTATAAACTATGCCTCATTTGCTTTTTAATCAAAGTATTAGCGCTGACATTTTTAATAGAAAAAAAGGGTTGACATAAATGGTCTTATACTTCACTGCAATTCTAGATTTTAAACTGACCTACATTTCTTGGAAATTTTCAGCTTTAATATCCTGTAAATTATACAAGACATTTTATTCTATTAAAAATATGAAAGTGATGCCTCAGCTTAATTGATATTAAAGACACACTTCCTTTCTCCACAACAAAAATTCCCGAACTTCTGAGATGCTGTTGGGTCATGTAAGTTAGTCAGAAAGCCCAGGTTCACATCAGTCAGTTGTTCATCACATCTGACGTGGGCTATAAAATGTTCTTGACTCTCTTTTTTTGTTGTTTTCAGTTGCTGGATGGCATGGGAGCCTAGTCTCGGTGCTTTTTATGGGCCAGTAGCATTCATTGTGCTAGTCACTTGTGTTTACTTTCTCTGCACGTACGTGCAACTGAAGCGCCATCCTGAACGCAAGTATGAGTTGAAGGAAAAGACAGAAGATCCGCAGAGAATGCCAAGTACTGAGGTGGGCCATGGTCATATTACAGACTCTGTGTCTGTTCCCCAGGCAACCTGCTCCATGATTTCTTCTTCCTTATTGGAAAATGAGCATTCATTTAAGGCTCAGCTTCGAGCCGCAGCATTCACTTTGTTCCTGTTTACTGCCACTTGGACCTTTGGAGCACTTGCAGTATCTCAAGGTCATTTCTTGGATATGATATTTAGCTGTCTTTACGGAGCCTTCTGTGTGACCTTGGGGCTCTTCATCCTGATCCATCACTGTGCAAAGCGAGATGATGTCTGGCATTGCTGGTGGTCCTGTTGCCCATCTAGAAGAAACACCTATTCAGTCCAAGTTAATGTGCGCCCAAAGGTTAATGTGAATGGTGACACTCAAGTTCATGCACCTTGTCTTCAGGAATCACCATGTCCCAACAAATCAGCTGTGTTTAATCATCCAGCAGCTAGCCACTGCAAACTTACTAACCTACAAGCAGTTCAAAATCACGTTAACTGCCTTTCACCTGTGACACCATGTTGTGCAAAAATGCACTGTGATCAGCTACTTGATGATGAAGCTCACATTCATGTCCACAACGAGGGAACCTTCAGACCCAATATGCACATTCATAGATGTCTGAAAAGCAGAACTAAGCCACGTTATTTCAGTCGGCATAGGTCTGCAGGTGAAAGAGAATACGCCTATCATATTCCTTCCAGTATTGACGGCAGCATCCACAGCTCGCATACAGACAGCCCCCACAGTACGCATGATAGCCAGTCAGGTCACAGGCGGGCCTGCTGCTCAAAAAGCGATCCATATCCTACTGTCAACCAGCCTGAAAGTAGCGACGCAAGTACTGTAATATATAGTTGTGCTAAAATGCCAGAAAGTGACACTGTGCACCATCCAGCTCATTTTGAAATGCACCCACGGACACAGTCATTGCCCTTCAATACGACGAATCACAACGGAATTCTCAAGGGAAACGTGCATGAAGCCATGATATACAGCTCAGATAGTACAGGAAATATCAAAACTGGCCCTTGGAAAAATGAAACTACTGTGTAGTTCATGGGCCGTCGTAATGTGGTTTTTCCCCTAAACCATTGTTATCTTTGCTTTTATTTGAAACTAAATGAGATGACATATTTGTGTAGCTCATCAGTAAACTGTACAGCTTTTCCATCTTTATTTCAATTTTCTTAATAAGAGTCTAAAAGAGAGAGATAATGACAGTTTTAAAGTGAAGTTATTTTTAAAAGAAAGTTATAAAATTATTCTGAAAGATAATTAGAAAATGAAGTCTAGACAATTGAATATCAGAGGCAATATCCTTTTGTTACGCAGAACAATTTTTCTTTAGAAATACATCATTTTCATTCATTGTTTTCACTTTTGTTCTGTAGTAACTTCAAACACTTTTTATACACATATCAGCATCTTAAACTTTTACTTATTTATTTTTGTAGCAAAATATTATTACTGTGCCATGGATTTTAATCAGAAGTGACTATGGTAGAAATGATAAACAGGATTTTATAAAATTACAGCTTTTTAGATCTACAAAAGTGATACTGCCTCTAAAGATCTTCTGTAGCATATGGCCTGTAAAATCGTGTAATGTACAGTCTCTGTTCTGTCCTTTTTCTTGTTGGAGAGAAGTGCTAGGTAATGTCTCTGTTACATCTATGGTGCTGTATTGGTTGTATTTTGCATGACATATGTCAGGATATACCATTTGCTGTTTTCTAGTGTTACATGTGTTAAAAAAAGAACAAAAAAAAAAGTGTTGTACAAGGCTGTGAAAAACCCTATTGATATTAATCTAGAGCATTATAAAATCTACAGAAAAAAAAATCACTCTGCACTAGTTTAAGTGGCACAATCCTTTGTATAAGGTTATATGATAGCTTTGATAAGGGTCCACTCTAATGTCTTTACAGAGCATGCACTACTCATTGTATGTGACACTGTGCGGTGTAATAGCAATTGTCTCAACAAGTTTTACACTTCTTTGTAAAGTATGCCTTTTGAACAAATCTGTAAGCTGTTTCACGATAACCTTTCCACATCTGTTAAGGTAGAGCAGTTTTATCATTAACTCTTTGAGGACTACAGTTATTTTCTTAAAGTAGCTTATTCCAGTTCAGAGACACTGTATATATGATATTGTCTATTCAGTTACATGATCAATGTAGTCCAGGGTTGTCAGGAAGGAGAAAGTTCAGTCATTTTCCAAAACCACACCTTCTTAGAGTCCATCTATTAATTTCTCCACTTGCTTTCTGAAAACCCATTTTCTCCCCTAGCAAATTTCAGATTGTCTTCATCCTTTCATGCAAATTTGACCTTCAGAGAAGTTCTTTATGTTCACGATTTCTGCTGAATTGTAGGGCACTCCAGGGTCAGCACCATTCTCTATTAACAAGGCTCTTGGCAAGAAATTTTTTCATATTTCCATGAACATCTGGACACAAAGCATCAACTCACAGTACAGAACTGCATCATAATTACCCTATATGAACTAACACTGCTTTTTTCAAATAGGAAGGGTGCAGAAGAATAATGGATCATAGAAAGTGAATAGGAGCATAGAGCTGTGAGAAAACTGTCTACAGTGGAAAGTGAGCAGTGCATCCATTAGTAAGAGAAAAAGCACAATTCTGTATGGCCACGTGAGAAAGTGTGCTGTCATGTCTTAACACAGGTTTATGTAATTGCTACATTGCAGAGAGGAAATAGAAAATTCCCTTGAGATCATCAGTCTGCGATTCTCTGTGTATATGATGCAGAAATCTTCACATACTTCAGCCCATTGTTTTTCTGTTATTAGCAGTTTATTAGTCTCTACCTTTTTTGTTTGTTTGTTTTAATATATGGGAATGCATTTCCTAATAGTGTACATAAAGATGACAATTATAATTGTTAGAATGTTATAAAAACATGTAAGTCAGATGAATGTGTTCTGCAGTGTTGCAGGTGGGAATTAGTACTCAAAGGGTTAATGCTCAGTATCTGAGTGCAAGAAATCTTGTTTTTCTGTATTTTTGTAAATTTGAAATCTATATTGTAAACTCCAGCAGTGCAATGTATCCATCTCAGATTGTGTATTTTTAAAAGGTGAGCGAGAAGAATGCACTAGGTGGTTGTCAAGTTTTAAGCCAATATACAACAGTTTCATGACTGCTTCTTTAGCTAATACAAAACAAAAAAGAAACGCCTGAGCTTTATTATGTATATGCTGTATATGCTTGAACTGTCTCTAAACTAAAATACAGTATTTTTCTTTGTTTGCATAATGAAATATTTTCTGTTTAATAATTATTTTCTTTTAATATTACTTTTACTCATTCCACATAGACAGTGAGCCCTAAGCAAGCATAGACATAATGTGAAATACCACTTCTCTGTGTCTGAGCACTATGTATATGTATATTCTGTAATAGCAAAATCCTAGGAGGTCTGTAGACCATTATGCAAAATATTCCACACACACAGCCAAGTGAAATTCTCACTCTGCAAGAACCCACTCAGTGAGCTGCTTTATTCAGCTTGTGTTTTAATCACCTCTGTTATTTTGACTGAGAGGCCAGTTCCATCTTCATAATGGCTTACAACGAAGTAAATAGGTGCTGCTTTCCACAGAATATCTTATGTGATAAACCTCTCTGGAATTTAAACGTAAAATATTAAAAAACTTTTCTTATTGTGTTAAAAAATTAATTTAGTGAATATTTCTGGGCTAATTTGGAAGAGATGTGTTATGCAATAATCTGTTTGCATATTATTTTTTCAGAAAATATACAGTATAACTACAGAGTAGGAGAACATGATATTAAATAAATATAAAAATGTTTTGTAACATCAAATTTGACCAAAATGTTTTTTGTGCTTTTGACTTTTTTTTCCTTAAGATAAATGAGATAATTTCAATGCTTTGGGAGTCTGTCTTTGTTTTATTGTGGGGTTTTGGTCAACTATAGTCAGTGAACCATTACTACTTTACCTGATTTTCTTTCCTATAAAAATAAAGTCAATGAAATAACTGGAGTATAAGAGATATATTGTTCTAGTAAATTCCTCGTGGACATACACGTGTAGCATGTTTCAAAGTCAGCATTAGTTTTGGTGATTCATTGCTGACATAAAAATGACTGAACAGATTTTTACTGTTCACTTTCTGAGTGAGATTAAGCAAGAGAAATTTCATCCAAAAAGATAATTTTGGGAGAATGATGCAATCAACAGAAATCTGAAGGGTTGTCATTACAGTACTACCAGGATAAAAATATACTCTGATGCTGTAGTGTTCTCTGCATATAGAAATTCCAGTTTTCATGACCAAATTTCAGCTCATGTGAGTGACTCCATTTTAAGTCACATAGGCTGTTTCCAAGAATTCCTACCCAGCCTCCCATAAAGAGCTTTGGTGTAAAAATAAAGCATACATTTTTGCACATTATGCCTGATCATATATGTTGTTCCCAAGAAGTCTGTTGGTTGTGTCTGCACTAATATGACTGAGCAGTCGCTGTCAGTGGCCATAAACACATGTTCTCTTTCACCACACAGCTGCCTGCCAGCTACCCCGTGGGCACCCTATCCAGATGTTAAACCGCTGAGGGAGCCTTCACTGCAGCTCTAAAGCATTCTCGCTGTCTAACCAAAAGCAAAGTCTCTGCTTAAAGCAAAGTCAAGGCCACCTTTGATAGACACCACAGGCAGCTGAGCAGCCTGTGCTCAAACGCTAAGGGCTGAAGGCAGATAAACCTAATGGAGGTGGCTTTAAGCCGCCTCCTCCTCCTCCCTCCAGCTCTCTGCCAAAACTACCTGCCTAGTAGGTCTGCTGCCTACAGACATCTGCCAAATCCAGACAAATCCAGGCAAAATTAGTCAGCTTACCTAAGATTCCTGGTTAGCTGAAATGAGAGTTTCAGGTTCATCATGTGTGGGGACATGGGTATAAGCATCCTGGGCGCCTTGAAGATCTGAAATTGCTCTTGGGCAAACACTGTTAAGGCTTGCAAAGCTGAACATAACTCCACAAATTTGGAGGTAGCTCCCTCTGTAAATTTTATGTCTTTTTACAATGAAGAGGTTGTCTGACTGAGGAGGCTTGTCCATTTGGCTGTTTGGGAAAAAGCAAGCTGTCATCAGGACCAGGCTGGTAACCTTTTTAACATAGAATCTGCTTTGCATGGAAACAGAAAAAAGGAAGGTGAGTATGGTTCTCTGTAAAGGACACCACCTGTATTCTCATCCAGTTTTTGTTGCCTATGACAAGAAACATCAGGCTGATTAAGACATTAGCAGTTCAGCAGCTTCCTTACCAGAACATAAGTTCAAGCATCCACCAGCTCAGAAAGAAGCTGTAAGAGGCAGCTGGATCAATCAGGATTCATCAGCTGAGTTTAAAGGCTGGCTGACTTCAAGCAATTTCAGTAGTAATTTGGTGTTCTAGGTGGCTCTTACTTGCTTAGTTAGCCCTACAGAGAAGGGAGCTTTTGGTTCACTTGTTTTCTTTTGCTGTGCCCAGTTCACCATTTTTTAATTAGCAATTGAATTGCATGTTACTTTGAATATATAAACCACAGCTTTTTGTTCACTGGTACTAGGGCTGTGAAGGTGTAAGTGAATGCTTATTCCCTTATCCTACCAGTCTATTACCTGAGTTTTTCAGGAGCCAAACAAGCAAGTATCAGTGAATTCAGTACGGTATTATAGGGCTCACTTCCCTGCAAGGGAGGTTGAAATTTGGTTTGCAAACTCTAGAGCAGTTCAACCTCAGACAAATATCCTGCCTTAAGGTTGTGCAGCTGGCCATGCCTGAGAGGTAAGGGTTTTTTGTAAACATGGTGTCTGCATACCCCACAGGTACTACTGTCTCTTTACATTTTAATCTGCTTGAATTTTGTAGTGCCTTGCAGTCTGAACAACAAAATGACTGTTCCCATCAGCCTGTCGCTCTAGTCCAGCTGTTCCCCTTAACTTGCAGTGCACTGTCGATTGTCCAGCATAGTCAGTGTTTTCACTCACTCCTGTATTTGTTTCCCAGGTACTCAATAACACTGGAGGAAGGCAGCAGGAGGAACTTATTTTGGGGCTAGGAGGAAACTCTGGGAGAAGAGAAAGCAATAAAACACATTACTCATATTATTCTCACAGTACTTTCTTTTGTTAGCCCATTTGTTACTGAGCTGTAAGCAGTTACAGTCACTCCCTGATTCTTTCCATTGTAAGACCTTGTTCTCTGCTAATTAGAACGTAGCTGAAAGTTAACCATTTAGCTTGATTTATGCCCTCGGATGATTTTAAAGAGTTCAGCCAAAACAGCTGCAATGTTTTCAGCAAAGAGGCTTAAGGAAAGTATGTTTGTCCACAATGGTAATTTTGGTAATTTTTAATAGTTCTGTCTTCAAGGCCCAATATTTTAAAACTTTGGGAAGTATGGCCATTATAAGAAGAGCTTTATGGGGGTTTTTTGCTGTTTCTAGAAAGTAAGCAGTTCAGTACAGTTGACAACTTTAGCCACTAAAAGTATCCCAATATACTACTGTGAAAGATCTCCCTTCTTAGGACGCGTATGCCTTGACTGGGACTACACTTGCTGATCACGTGCAGCTGCCAGCTATAGGGGTTCTGGGGGACCTGCCCTATACATGATTGACTTCAGCTGCCCTCAGCTAGGATTAGGATGGAAAGCAAGGAGCCTTGATTCTCATATTCTCTGCCAAACTCCAGCTTGCCTCCCCCTTATAGACACCATGATGCAATGGCGGAGGGAACTGTCTGATTTGTAGGGGGAGAGACAAGTGCTGGGCTAGAGGAAACTGAAAAGAAGAGACTGAGCTTCTCGCAGTGGATTGAGTTGAATGGAGCAAGCTGACCAGAAGGAGAGACGCTGGTATGAGCAGGAAGCTGCAACAAGATGGCTTGGGTGCTGGTTTGAAGCTGGGAGGGAAAGGAGGATCACAAAACTGAAAAGAGGGACTTGGAGGCTGGGAAGAAGCTGGGACAAAATTGGTGATGGGGTAGACGGGTAGTAGGGTGAAACATTTATGTCTGTAGGTGTTTCCAGGATGGGTATGTCAGCCAAGCTTTGCAATTCCTCTGCAGTCTGTAAGTATCTGAAAACCTACTAGCAAAATGGCTATTGACTTATAACATTGCTCCTTGTAGAAAATGACAGCGTGTTAGTGCTGTCAGCTATTCCATTAACATAAGTGTCAGAAATCTATGTAATGAATCACAGATGCTCAAAGCTGTTGATTAACCAGATATTTCATGTGCCACATGATAGAGTTTCTGTATTTTTAATGTCCTCTTTCAAAATCCAGGAACTATCACAGAAAAGACATCTGATTTCAAACAGTACTAGTGAAGCCAAAAGTCAAACACACCCAGTTGAGGAACTGTTAGAATTAAGATTGCTTTTGGAACTTTCATTCACAGCTTTGGTCTGTCTTTTGATGTTTTTAACTATTTGAATGCATGCTGCTTTCTAACACCTTGGCTTTGATGCTGCACATTTAGTGTTCTTCAGAAGTGTGGGTTTGTGTACATCTAGAGGTAGGCCAGTCATTTCACTGTAAGCATTCTTTTACATCTTTTTTTCCATGTTTTTTTCTGGCACTTTTAAAGAAAGCTTTCTTAGAAGAATTTTGAGATTGAAGCCTTCTAAAAACACAGACCCTGCTTTTCTACCCTTCCTTGTGCTGAGTTCTAGAAAGGAAGAAGTGGCTTGAAAGACTTTCCTTTGAGCTTCCTCTTATTTGGTGTTCTTTTCCAAAGTATTTAAGTAGCTGTATAATTGTCCCAAGTGTTGTCATCACTATGTGGGCGTAGGAGCGTTAGGAGAAGGAGCAGGCTGAAGCCAGGAAGTCTCTGCCCTGGCTCTGCGCAGCTGTACTGCAGTCCGTAGGAAGCCTGTACCTTAAGTATGATAACTCATATTGACATACAGGCTGCCTGTGAATCCCATCTTCCCTGCACAGAGGCTATTTTGGAAAGCCTCCTGTGGGGAAGATACTTGGGGTGGCTGAGAAAGGCGTCACAGACCCAGTCCCTCCAAACTGCAGGACATGCCAGCTTTGGCCGATGAGGGATGGACACACTTTTGTCTCTGGTACTGCACAACAGCCTCCTCAAGCCCACAGCTGGCTGGCCTTATGCACCAGGACAGAGTTGCAATGCAAACGTGAGGTTTAGCCCCTGTCATTTTACAAAGGTCATTCTGCTGTGAGCTCCAGGAAGGTCCCTTCCCTTCAAAAACTCACACCTCATCGTTAACCCTGAGCCCACTGCCCCAGCCAGAAGCTGGAAAGCCCCAGGCCCCTTCACAAGATGGCGTGAAAATGCGATATCAGCGTGGAGGGCTGGTTCCTCTCTATCTTGGGTAAAACCTATTGACATTTTCTCTGCCTTCATATATGAGAAAAAAAGCAGGGAGGGGAGAGTTAAATGACCAGCTAATCTCTTCTGGGATAGTAAGGGGAATAGTTTAAGTGCTGCAAAAAACCAAAACAAATCCCTAGCCATTCTGACTTAGTGCAGAGGCCTTAATTCTAGCGTTATAACAATCTCGTATTCTGCCTGACAGCACAGTGTGAGCAACGTGACCTACAGTTAAGGACTATAGTACATTGAAAGTAACTACACTTCACCCACAATGCTTTTCTCCTGGGTAAAAATAAGCTGTACACAGTTGTACTGTGGAAATATTTTCTGCATCCTTTGATACATGGGTGGACTGTTTCAGTCTAAGGATCCATTTAGTGCGGACATGCACTTAAAATGTTTTTTGTAATATTGAAGCAAAAAGAGGAAAAGTTTCTTTTTTTTTTAATTACACAAAAAGCTAATCATCAGAATTGCACTGAGATGTTATTTTTCTCCAGTATGTAGCTAGCAGAGAGCCAGACAGCTGCATAACAGAGAGCTAGCAGAGAGCCAGACACTGCACCAAGAGCAAGAAGTAACCATGGAAAGTGGAAAAAAATCCTCTTGCTATCAGCAGGTCAGAACTTTACCTGTAAGGGAAAGATTCCAGATCATGCAATCTGCTTCATTAGCCCATTCATCTTCTCAGTGTGTGTTATTAAGGTTCAACTTGCTTAACAAAACCAGGGAGATCAGAATATGCCAATCAAATTCAGAATGACTTGAAGAGTCTCTGGTATAAGTGGCTTATGTAGTTCATTGTAGATTGATGCGGGGAAACTGCTGATAGAGACAAAACATACAGGATATGATTTCAAAGGCCCTGGAGCTGTAGGATGAAAAATCTTTAGCAGAAGTCCTTTTACTTAGACAAAGTAAGAATAGAATATCTTATGTAGGATATAAGGAGGTTTAAATTTAAATCAGTGAAATGATGAAAGAGATGGACAAAGCAGCATTTTGAAGGGCTCAGCACAGGCTTTCCTTCCTTGTGTAACCACTGCTAGATGCGAGGAAATGTTTCATTTTTTGCAGTCTTTAGTCAAACTTTTTTCGCTTTAGAGCAATAAACTGTAGAGTTGAAATTTCAGTCAGGAACCTTTCCATTGGTTTCCATGGGTCCTAGGTTCAATGCACAGTGCACAGAAAAGGCACAGCATATGGTTCAGAACCTGATCTGAAAGCTGAGAAACTGCAAACCTCATTAAATGGGGACTTTCCATCGTAGCATGGGGTCGCGTGTCCTGGCATGCATCCACAGTGGGAAGAACCTGGAGGAAAAGTGGGTGGAAGTGAAGGAGAAATGGGGCATAAAGGGGAGGACAGTGTTGCGACGGATAATCGAATGAGCACAAGTGCCTGCTGAAATGGTGTGAGCACCAGAGTGACCGCAAGCCTTGGATGAGTGAAGGAGTGTATTGGGCAGGACTAAGAGGGCTGCACAGGTGAGTCTGTTCCTGTTGAGGTGGTTATTCAGAGATGATGCCAAAAGACCGGATAATGTTTGGACAGTAGCCTTGAAAATGTGCTAAAATCTGGAAATATGCTTCAAGCTAAAGGCATGTAATGTGTTTGGATTGGGGGTTCAGGGGGGTGGGGAAGTGATTTGATCACTGTCCACAGGTACCTATATGTGCAGAAACTCCCATGCAGAAGGTTCTTTAATCTAGCAGCAAAGGTATGAAAAGATCCAGTGATTAGAAGCTGAAAAGTCAAAGTAGGACTTTAATCTGCAAAAGTAATTAACTTCATAACAATTCTTTAGTGATGTGGTAAGTTGAAATTTTTAAGTCAAGAGAGCATATCTTTCAGAAATACATTTCACTTCAAACATAATTTTTTGACCTTGGTGCTATAAGAACTGCAGGATAAAACTTTCTGGGCAATTTACATTTTATTTAATGCTCAGTAGACTTGACTCAGAAAACCCCTACTTTCAGACAGGTATTGTAGAGGTGAGGTAGAACAGAAAGGACAATGTCTCAACCTGCATATGGAGAACCTGGGAAACTGGAGTTGCACTCAAACACCCTTGATTTTGGCCTTTGTGGCACTGCTCAGTCTAACTACCTTTTTAGTGTTTATGATTCCAGTTTGTTTGTAAACTGTATATTTGAATGGAAAATATTTGTATTCTGCACCATAATACAGTTCTTAGTTACTGCTTTAAATGGGAAAACTCCATTAACCTCTGCCTAAAACCACAATAGTGCTTCCCCAACTAGATGTGGACCATTACAGGACATACTGATCACATTAAACCAAATTCTTCCTTATCTCCTTCCTAGAACCTAATGGCCAAACTTTGAGCTGCATTAAGAATTTCAGGTTTCTATACTGAATCCCTTCCTTGCAAATTTCCCAGGGTGTTGCTTATACTAGAATAAATTCTTTATAATCCTCTATTTTTCTATCTTTCTTGTAAAATTGGTAAAATAATTCCAGATTTCACATTTCCAGCAGCAGAAGAATTGATGCTCTCAAAAGTTTCCCAAAACTTCAGTCCAACTTCTGGGTCTGAAGTTTCGCCTTCCTTATTTGGTATGTTTACTTGATCTTAATGTAAAATGATTGAGCCTTTAGTCTGTTGGGAACAAAGGTAAAGCAGCCTTTCCGATGCTAATGCATTGCACATAGATTGGCGTTTTCTAGGTAGAGATGGCCCTGATTTTGCCCATACTGTTTTTACATTGTCCCAGCATTTGTACCTATCTGTGCACCTCAAACTGTGACGAACTGGATGAAACTGTTCCTGGGCTGTGTTGGGAGATAATTTTTTTTTTTTCCCTCCCCTCTTTCCAGCCTTATGCACAATGGTTCTTCTCATATCCTCCTATTTTTCATTGTCTGACTGTGGTTTGTGCACTCAGTCACGTTGCTGTTATTCCAGTCACTTTCTCACGTCCTTCTGGAAAAGCAGCACAGGTTCACTGCTGACCTCAGCTTACCTGACAGCCCCAGGTCTTGTGCTGACAGGGTAGTGTCATGGCTGTGATCTGAAATGCTCTTTGCTGTCTTTTTCTCTCTCCTCCTAGAGATGGATTTATCCAGGGACATAATATAAGCTGCAGTCCCCCCACCCTCTCTGTTTCTCCTGCCTGCTGCAGCGTGCTGGGTCCTGTGATATGATCACCTGTGTCCTTTCTCAGGCACGTTGTGTAACTTCGGTGCCAGGCATCCACGGTGTCCTCTTCTTTATTCTTCCTTTCTGAAAATACCTCTGCTGTGCAGCACACAGCTCTGCTTGGTTTTCTATATTTTTTGTGGGGAAACATCCATATATGGGAAGGGTTGTTCTGATTATAGATCTGTGGCAAAGTGATTGGAATTATTTCTGCTCTTTCTCACACTAATTATTTTATTTCCCTAGTAACTGATAATTTATGAATACTGAAACATAAGCACCACAGTCAACTTGGGAACGTCCTCTGCTGACGTTTCCCAAAAGCACCGCTGGTGTGCAAATCTACCGAGAAGTATTTCTCATTTCTCTTTTAAGGCGCTTGTCTGAGTTCTTAATTTTCCACTTCTGTGTTGCCACTAAAGCTTCTTGCTATTTCTTGGTTTTTATTCTCCCTCTCGCACTTTGCTCTGTGCAGCTCAGACAGCATCCAGATGGTCTCTTCCCGAAGTGAGCCCTTTCTGGGAAGAGCCTCGCTGTTGTCACTCACCAGAGGATGAAGCTGACCTGAAAAGACTGCAAAGCAGAGAGGGTATTTTTCCTTTCACTGGCACTCAGGAGTTATATAGCTCTAACCTATATGTGTGTATATAATTTGCATGTGTGGACATAAATATACACACACAAATATAAATGAACTGCAGAGAGTGCTAGAGAGAGATCAACCGAGCGCTTGTTACTGCCTCCCTCTGTTTTGAGCAAGCTGCCCATGTTTTCAGAATATGTCTTCTAATCTGAAGTATTTCCAGTATTTCCTACTGGTTTTAAATGGAATCTACAACTTTCTAAGTGTTACAGGTATTCCAGCTCTGCATAAAAGGAATGAACCATTTAAAACCTCAGAAGCTTTTTTCAGTGGCTGTAATTGCTCTTTCACTTGCACTGTAAGTACCTCCCCAGAGGTACGGGAAGTTGCCACTTATAAAATTATTCTGAGAGAAACATGAGATTCCTAACAGTGGCATTTTTAACAAAATTTTGCACAGGCTGGACAAAATTAGACTTTTTATTGCATTTCTGATAGGCATTAGCAACTTTAAATTCCTTTTAACAAATTTCTCTTCCATGGAATGTCTTTATTTATTAGCAAAGAATACTACCGTGCAATATTTCTAGAGAATTGAAGCCACATGGTTCAAATTCAAATTATTTCAGATGCATGTAGTTTACAAATGGAAATTCCCCTGTAATCCATAAGATATTGATGAGTTTCTCCGGTTAAGAGTTAAATGAGTCAGACCACAGTCTATCTAGTCATAACAATTAGAGGTAGAAATCATTAATAATTTAATTTAATTATAACCACTCTTTTGACTGTGGCTGGTGTAGAAGATTGCAAATATGAAACGCTTGCATAATTATTATTCTGAAGATCATTCAGGACAAATAAAAGACTGAAAAATGTTAAATCTCTTAAAGGACTTATTTTAATTATTTTAAAGTCATACGTTAATTAAGGTGTTTATTTATTAATCCTTGGAAATTGAATTCAGTACTCGGAATAAGTGCTGTAATTTTCTTGAGTAAGTGCTGTGTTTCTCATACATAAGAGAGGTTGAATTGCTCAACCTTAACTTTAGAATTGTCTATAATAACTTGAGGGATGCTGACAATTAACTTGCTCAACAACTCGTCTATGCCTCTAGCAAGTTCTGCAGCTCTAGCAGCTCTCTGTTTGGAAATCTTCTTGTTGGCCTAGTTTATTTGGGTCATGTACCAGTCATTGTCTGCTGCTTCATTTCTTGCTGGCCCAAATTTATCCATCTGGAATTAAAGCAGAATGTAGACAGAATTGATTATGTGGCTGCAGTTGCATGCCAGCTATCATGACAATCTGAAGTTGAAGCACTTTGATGTTTGTAGCTCCTCTGGAGAATGTCCTTCTCACAAACATAAGGGACTAGGATGTCTACTACTCTTACTGTTTTCTGTCCCTCCTCGTCCTGGCCCTTTGAATACGGGAAGTAAACTTCACAGACCTTCTTACACATCCATTGCTCCTTGAAATATCTTTGTGGGTCAGAGTTTTAGTTATCAACCTGATTTTATGCTCATGAAAAACTTTTTAAAAACCTAAAAGTCAGGCTTCAGGTTCATGATTTTATTCTTTATCTCTTGTGTGCACTGTATCCCCCTTCTTCCTTGTCTCTGTTGGGTTACCCATATAAAACCCACACTGAGCACTTCATCCTCAAGCAGAGAATCAGCCCTAGTGGTTATTTAAAAATAAGTGATTTTGATCCATTTATTTTTTTCTAGAAAACAGAACTAACCCCACTGAAAAGTAATGTTTTGAGGTACATGGAACATTGTAAGCAGATTTAAAAAGAAGATTGAAGGAAATTAGGCAGTTTAGATTAAGACAATGAATACTGCAATAGTATTTACAGGCTTTTTCAGGCTTTTCAATCCTTGCAGGTCCCTTATAGCCAAAACCTATACATTGCCTTTTGTGCTGCAGTGCCCTGGGAAAACCAACAATCCTGCCTCTTCAGCAGAAATGCAGCAATCTAGCTGCAGATGACAAAATACAAAGCCACAGTTCTGCAACAGCAAGCTGTAGAGCTGCCCAGAAGGGCACAGTCTCGGGAAAATGAGAGATGCCTTCCAGATTCAGTTGTAAGTCTGCTTTGCTTTTTGCTTTGCTTTTCTTTGCTCCCTCCCACCCCCTTCACTGGCTGTGCAGACTGTGAGAACTATTACTGCACCAGCTGGAGTGGATTTAAATTTCACATGGGAAGTAAAATATTGGGTAAGAGAACGTGAATCATTTTACTGTTGTGCTGTAGCATAAGGATTATCATTCAGTCTTTGCAACTTCACTCCATCTTACAGACAAAGCCCTATGTTGTAGTTGTAACCAAGCAGTGCAGAGTTATCGGCAGCTGAAGCCATTTTAAGTGTTGTCCCCCAACTAGCTGGTATCTTCTCCCACACTGTGTCATCTGTAGGTTGTCTGAAGTTCCTCCTCTGAGCACTTTAACATTTCAGTGGCGGGTCTTGGTCGATTGCCCCTTTTCCAAAGGTAGGTGTTGTTCTCCGAGTTCCAACCCCAACAGTCAAAAGAACGATGGGTGTTACCAGCTGCTGCAAGGACTGGTGGATGTGCCCGGCTTGATGTGGCTGTTCAATGCCAGTTGACATGTAAGGTCTGGGCAGGTGTTAGCAGTGAAAACAATTTGCCTACATTTGATTGACTCTCCTGTTTATCCTGCTTGCCTTCAAAGCCTTCTAGAAAAATCTGGACAAATAGGTAAGGACTGAAGTCTGTTCAAGGCATTCTAAATTTCTTAAACATACAGATGTCATTGATTTAAAGTTAACAGACCCATTGTCTGCAGCACCTTCGCAGAGTGTCTCTTGGAGGGAGAAATCCTGTGTTTGTGAAATTCAGGTGCTAAATAAAGGATTAAAGCTTCAGGCTTGATTGCAGTTTTTAGAGCCCTTTCAAAGGCAGTAAGTCATGGGCCTAAGGTAATTTACCTTTTCAGGCTGCTGGATGTAGGATACATAGAATTTCTCTGAATGCCCATCTGAAATAGCTCTTCTTAGCTACAGAGTGCATTTACTGCACCTGCGATTATTGGAGTAATTGACAAGGTCTATTTTTCCCACATTAGACCAAAAATGAAACATTTATTTTGACACATTGGGCTACCGCCATCTGTGCCCCAGCATCAAAACATTTTTTTTAATGTTCTATTTCAGCTGTTCCAGTTGGCCTCAAAAGAGCTTAAAATCTGGCAAAAATAGCACCAATGTTTAACTGCGTACAGAAGGTATTATTTATATGTCAGTAGCACATTGTTCGCTTTCTAGGTCTTTAACAGCTGTATATAATAACATGATCCTTTACACATGCTGGTTTTCATGGAATATGTCACATGGCTATTAAATACAAAGCTGAGGGGCAGTAAATCATTTTGTATTTTTCTCGTGTATGCAAGGACGGTACACAGTCACCCCATGGAATCTCAGCGTAAGCCAGTAACCATATTATTTCATCAAAAGAAATAATGCAGTTCCCTGGCATTTGTAGAAAAATTGATTTCTGTTACTCTGTTCTTCAAACAGTGGGTGAAGAGTTCCATTTAAGTCTTTTTGTACAGAAATATACAGTATGTGATATCCCCATAGGCAAGAACTAAGATGACCTAATTTTGAGAGAGACAATAGGATCGCTAAATTGAGGTGCAGCTGATATCGGTGCCCAAGGCCACCCCTAAGCTCCATCACAGTCTGTGTGACGGGAGGTCACCTTACTTCAGTGTCTGTAAACTGTAAAACACACAAAAAAATCAGCAGTGCAAAAGGCTTCACAGAAACATGTGGTTTAGATGGAGAGCTGTTCTTTATTTCAAAGTTATTTAGAATACATTCACTCTACTTTTTAATGTAATATAAAAGAGTAGTGGACACAAGATGTTTTTCTAAACTATAAAGCTAGTTGTAACAATCAGTAAATAAAAGTCCTTTTGGCTGACCATTAAAAAATACGAGATAAATCATCTGAGGAATAACAGCAAAATGAAAGTAAACGTGACACCTCAAATATCTAATTCTTTTTGTCTCAAACTCTGATAAAATCTTTCAATTCATAAGCAGCAAATTCCAGATGCTGCCTGTTATGACTTTTTCCATAAAACTAAGGATGCAGAGCAATCTGTAGACACGTTGCTTGGGAGTTACAGGGGGAAAAGTCCTTAGGCAGATTTCTTAGGCAAAAGGCAAGAATCGGTCTCCTAGACAAATTGTGAAAGTTTATCCCATGCTGATGGTGCTGAAATGAAAACGTTATAGAAATAAAGGTCTTCTGATTCCAGCTTGCTTCATTCTGTTGGGACAGTAACCTGAGGAGGGGGGAAAAAAAAGATTTGTAGCTGTTTCCAAGTTGCCCAGCTACTGTGTCCTGCCATAAGCTACTAACCAGTAAAAGCCAGTAAGTGTCCAGTGTCCCGCTCTCCTCACTGGCCAATGCTCAAGAGTCTCATTTCAATTAAAAAAATATTTATTCAAGGAAAAGTGTGGACTTTAATAAAGAAGTTTAAGAAAGGAAAATATGCTCCAATTTTTAATGCACGTGAAGTAGTCTAAATGAGAAATTAATGCTGCAAAATTGAATTCATATGATTCAGTGGTGAGTTGTGGGTCAAAATAGCACTGCGAAAGAAAGGCTGATCTGTTCAACTGGAAGCTGAAAGCCATAACTGTCTGTGTCCTTAATAAAAGACTTGTAAGCTCTAGTTTTTGAATGCAGTCTTTAGCTAAACCTTATTCCCCTTCCTATTCCCATGTCTCATCATATTTACAGCACATCTGTACGTGCCCACACAGCACCTCTTACGACACTTTTTTCCCCCCACATCTCAGTATCATTCAGGCACCTTGGGGTTAACAGCAGTGAGGAAAGCAGTCTATTTTTGAGACTGTCTGAGAGTTCACTTTGATTATTCATAGATGAATCAGCATGTCGTCATCTCTGCCAGTCTAGACGTAAGAAAGGTATAATATCCAACCCCATGCAAGTCACGACTGCAGCGAAAGCCCTTTATCTGAGCAGTCTGAAAGCACATTCACTCAGGAATCAGATGCAGGCTCAGAGGCAGTCAAGCAAGAGCAGCTCAGCTAAAGCTCTGGGGAAGAAAAGAAAATGCTGGCCTGAAATATTGTGAAGTATAAATAACAAGACCAGTTTTGGTTGCATAAGCATATGCTGAATGACATGTGAAAAAATAATATCCTATAAAAAGCAGAAGTCTCTCTTTCCCCAAAGGTAAAGCCATTCATGGCAGTTTAAGACCTTTCTTGTTCTTTACAACTCTGCTATACCTGCAAACGCCATCTTCACTGACAAGTTTTCATTGCATCAGTGTCATCAGGAGAAAGGTGCACGGGCATCTAGCTATATTTATTTAGTCAGCAGCTTCAATATTTTCCTGTTTCTGTAAACCTCATCTGACATTATAAATGTAAAAGCTAAAAGCTCACTAGGGATTGTAAAGCAATGCAAATTTTATAGAAGAGATCAGATTTTATCTAAAACTTACTTGTTAACAATTCTTTCAGGTCCTGCAGGGCAGCTGGTGCACATTAAAAGAGATTTCCACAGAACTCTGCAGACTTTGCAAGCCCATCCTTCAGGCTTTTGCAGTGGAAAACAGTGTTTTAACCACTCCAACTGTAATGGGATTCCCTGCAGTGTTGACTAACCTACAATCTTTGGTCAGATTAATATCTCAGGGGCAGAATTTTCTTCAGTGAAACCAATAGTGTTTCAATGACACGAGTGAAATGCAAGATACTGGGATAACACATGGACAAAAAGCTTATATTATTTTAAACTAAAATAAATTTTATATGTAGGAGACTAAAGCATTGCTCCTACCTTGAAAAGATAGCTATGGTACACGTTGTAAGATACGAAGGTGCATAAATAGACAGCATTCATGAAGATCAGGGGAAGACTGTAGCTGTTATAACAGGCTATGAAGAGCAAAGCTAACCATCTGATTTGCTTGCTGAAGGCCTATACTGGAGTACGACGCCCATTGGCTTCTTACTCTATGAAAGAGTGCCTTGCATGAGGTCTTTTAGATTTAAATCAATTAGATTTGATATATCAAGCTGTATATGCAAGTTATGAAAAGTGTTCCGTATTTAAACTAAAGGTTCATTGCATCTATAAACACTACCTTGTCTACGATGATAATACGTTAAAACAGTTGATGACCCAAAAACACAATGTTGGCAGATGCAACTTGTCCATCCAAAGAAAATCAATGTGATAATATCTGTCCAATCTGGGCCACTTCAGTAAAGAACACCTGAAATAGATAAAGAGGGAAATATTAGTGAGTAAATGATTCTTGGCATGGATATTTTTTAACTTTTCATGAAAACAGACAGAGATGAGAGAATATCTGGAGAGGGACCAATTACAAATAACCCTGCATGCATGCATAATTAACAAGATTCAAGAGGCGGTAATGATCATTCTTTTAACGCAGCGTAAGTCTGCCTAGAGAGGTGAACACATCAAAAAAACTCAGCATGAAATTTTAAAAAAATCTTGACTAGTTTGGCTTTAGGGATCTTGTCAGACTATTAACATTACTTTAACCTAATTTTAATTTTGTTTCATGTGATTTCTTTTTCCATGAAGCTCTTTGAAAAAATGTTGTTTATGCAAATAAACTACATGGAAAATTGGTTTTGTAACTAAATGACAGTTGACAGACTAGACTGTAATAGCCAATTGGGAACTTCTAAAGCATGATTTGTTTACTCAGTAGTACAAATTGCATAGCTCTGATTATTAGGGACAGTAAATATCTTAATAGTGGCTATTTTAATTAACAGAGTCCTATGGCTGGATCTCAGTCCCCACTAAGACTGTTTTGTGCTGCTCCAGTGGCAGCAGAAATAGCCTTAATCCATATTTCAGTACTTGCCCTATTTAATAGTTCAGAGGAGCTGGAATAATGAAGGTCAGATTTGTCCCATTCATTTCCTACCAAAACAATGTTTTTTGCTTGACTGTTTGCACTGAGAATAAATTCTACTTTTTTTTATCCCCACTGTCAGCTACAACTTCTCTATTTGCCTTCATCTGACTTCATAGTTCTTTTTTCTGTCTGGGATGCAAGTCCTTTAAGAAATCCCTCTTCTCCCAAATCTTAGATTTTACTCCAGTGTCAGATCTTTGGATTTTATTTTTTTTTTTAGAATTTATTTCTTCATTTGAATTTCGTGGTATTTTTGTCTCAGAGTTCTACAGCATAAATAATAATAATAAATCTCAAAACAACTCTGTAGTCAATGCAACATCTGTAAGTAATATAACAACTTTTTCACGTCTTCAAATGCAGAAATATTGGTGTTAGGTAGGGGAAAAGCTATTACACATGTTGCCATTTTCCTGCCAGTGCAAGATTTTGCCTACTGACAACAATTTAAAATAGGACATTACAATTAAATTATGTGGCAGTGGGGCGCTGGTTTCATTTCTGAATGCCTGGTATTCCCAGGGATACATTTATTAACTGATCAATATTTGATCATTGTGGCAAGCAAATTTGGGGATACCCCTGAGTTTCTGTTGTTCCTAACGTCAAAGCCAGCACTCTGTCCAACCTACGTGATCTCCAAACCATGGCTTGTATACAGCAGGGGACGAAAGCAGAGCCGTTCCAGAGACCATGGAAAGCCCCAGCAGGTGAACTGCCTGGGGAGAGAGGGGAGGAGGCCACCAGCTCTCTCCTCGCACGAGTCGTCTTATGAGCAAGCAAAACCCTTTCGAAATGACCGACTTTGACTTTCAACATATTTTCTTCTTGTCCTCCTTTCTGCAGGTCCTTTCACACCTATGGGCTTCTCATATGGGAAGGGAGTGAACATTTGGTTTCTGGGCTGTTTTACTCCAGCCCTGTCTGCTCGGCGTGCCACAGGCAGTGACACACAAGGTCAGTGAAGACCTGCAAAGGAGGAGTCATCTGAGGGATCGGAAGGAGAAAAAACTGGTGGCAGCGGGAGTTAGGCGAGTAATGCCGTGAATGAAATATCCCTAATCGAGCTGGGAAATCATATGGGGCTACTCAGAAGCAGTAGAAATAGCAGGACAGGAATTAAAATCATCTGGACAACAAAAGAGAGGAAGCTGAATTATGGTGCAGGGTGTCAAAGCAGATATAATTAGGGTAACCCAGCTGAGGTAGGATAATAGTAATAGGGTGCAGCATAGATAGGAAGAGTACACATTGTTCAGAAAAGCTAGAAATAAAAGGCAGGGTAGTGAAAGACTATTACATATTCATAATGTGCTAAGCTAAAAAAAAAAGGGGGGGTAACATGATAAAATGGATAAGTTTGAGTAAAAAACAATTTAAGAAGAATCATAAAAAGGTTTGGATAATGTTGGATGTCTGCTTTAGGCCCCTAGAGTTTAATTTGTGCTGGATAAAGATCTCCATAATGTTATTAGAAAGAGAAATATTAGCATTAGGGAAGATTTACTGTCTTAATGCGAGATTTTGACCTTCCAGAAACAGGCTTTAGAACAAATATTACTAATAACGGCAGTACGTAGGAATATCTAGCCATAGTAAGTAAAAGATCTTTTCACTGAACAAAGGAGGTATGACAAAGCCATGCATTTAGGAAGGAAAGCAGCAGTTAACGCATTTGGGGTTAAACATTTGAAAACTTGACAGTCACAGCATATCTGTGAGTCACTTGTGTAACAGGGAAGAGAAAAAGTAAAAACTGTGCCCAGACATATCATAGAATCAGAGAATCATTTAGGTTCCAAAAGATCTTTAAGATCATCTAGTCCAACCATTAACCAGGCAAGCTAAAAAAGAGTCAAGCATTAGGTAAAATTGATCTACAACACAATAAGCAGTTCTGGATACCTGAATTAAAAAAAAAAAGAAAGGGGGGGGGGGCAGAATTCTGCTAACCCGTTTGATGGTGGAGCTCTTTTATTATTTGAGCTGAAGAATACAGATGGACAATATGTAACAACATTTGAAGGCAGAATAAAGCCTGATAAAAAATGATCTTGGCTTGTTTAGAGAAAATAAGTCAAGGCTGGAGGGGATAGTAACACAAGGGAAAGAAAAGAATTATTGAAGCATAAACGATAACATTGGCATAAAACCAACTGGACCGATGCTAGTACAAGTAAAGGATAAAAGATCCTTAATCACTGGAAGATTTGACTTCTCAGACACACCAAGGCAAAGGCAGAGAATGCAGTGAAGATGTAAAACTGTGATTTGATAATTGAGATGGTCACTTCAGGTAACCCTGGCATCCAGAAGAGATGATTTTCACTCTTGGCATTGACTAGCAATTGAGATATTCTATCCTGAGATTTTGCATACTTTACAGAAAAGAGTGATTTCCAATTTGGATGTGAGGTGGTTTCATTTCATTAGTCCCTGATCTTACATACCTTGTCAGTAATTTGGACTGTGCCACAATATGTGCTCTTACAATAACTAAGTTTGGGCACAAATTTATTTTTTATATATTTTTGAATGTGTTTAGAAGGAAAATGGAAAATTAGAAAGAATTATTTGATTAAAAATAGAACTTCCCAAATGAAATGGTCTTGTATTTATATGATGTTACTATGGATACCATATGTTATTGAGAGCAAAAAAAGGCATTTGGTTAGATAGATGCATATACTTGTAGTCATATAATAAAAGGGAGTTAAAATGGATACTCTTATTGCTGTAATGTTTCTGAGGAAATAATTATAAAAGAAACATATTATTTAATTGCTGTTATTTCCCTTTGAAGTTCAGTAAATGGGAGATGAACAGATGTGATTCTCACTGGTTTTTAGAACCAATGCTTCTGTCTGCAGATTCAACTGGGCATCTCTGAATTACTTCCTTTGTTACTGCTACTAAAGGTAGCCTTGCCCCTCGAGGTCAGTATTTTTCAATGAAAGCTGAGTTAGTGTGGCACAATTATCTGGCGATCTGCAAAAAAACCAGAAATGAAATGGCCAAGTATACTGTATACACAGTAGTTCAACCATCAAGTGCAAGAGCCTTGAAGTTTCATTAAGCATCCTGGGACTTGTTACATAAACAATACTATACAAAAAAATAACTTCCACTATCGTGTATGACAAGGTCTATAAATCTATTGCCTTTTTAGATCACAGTAAACCTTAATGACCTGTCTGCTGGAGATCTGCTTGCAGAACTTTTTATGTTGCAGATGTATAATGTAATGGAGTGGAATATCTCTACTATTCAAGACTCTCAAGCTAATGCTAGGGATGGGGAAAACAACTTGAGCAACAGAGAATAACCAGCCAGGTCTTTCCCAGCGCTCAGCCGGCTGTGCTTTGTCTAAATGTAAGTTCTTTGTTGTATAAGGCAACCTAATTTACTCTGTCTTCACTAAAAACAATCTCACTTTGTCAGTGCCAGGTGTTCCCTGCTCAGTGGTCAGGACAGATGACCTTGCAGCATGCTGTGGCCCACCACCCCAGTAGCACTACAGAAGCTCCTCTATACTTTTATTCCAGCCATGACCTTACTGCTGAAACTCAAGGCTAAATGCATCAGCTATAGCTGTCTGGGCTCTCTCAACATCACCTTGCAGAAGCAAAGCATTCAGGCACATTAGGGAGGCTTCAAAAGTAAGTTAGTGTGTTGATGGCTAGCGAGGAGCTATAATCCATCGAGAGCCACCTGCAAACTGTCAGTGAAAGCTGCCATCCCACAGCTGAACCTATTTTGCTCCATACCATGGGACTGTTTTCTGTTAATGCGTTAAGTGGAGTCAGGACACGTGACCTTAAGGTCATACCCTGACATTTTATGAGAACCTGGCTATCCATTGCTTTGGCTTGCCATGCAGTAGAAGAAATAGTTTTCCAACTTTGGGAACTAAAATCCTTACTCTGTCATTCACTAAGAATTTGTTTGTCAAAAAAATTCAATCCAGGCTGTTCTTGTAGCAGACAAAAAGATACATCTCAGCTAAGTTGCCCCAGATGAATCGTAAAATATAACTTAATATGCACATGCATCTGTTTCATGGAAACTCCAGGGGAGAGGAAAAAAAAAAAGTGAGTGTTTTAAAGGTTCTTTAGTAATGAACTCAATTGTATTGCGTTAATACAAACTTGAAGTTATAAAGAGGAAGAGACAATAATGGATGAAACTTCTTTCTCTCTTTCTGTCCTTCCCATTCCCCTTCCTTTCTCATTTTATGTCTAGTTTAATAGACTGCTATTATGAGAGAGATCCTTTTTGTGTGCTGCCCCTGACGTGCAGATTTGTTTGTATTTATTTGTCTCCTGGAGCTGAATTCAGAACCACAGAAGCAGCTCTGGCAGAATCTCTCCTTATGGTTGGTTTAAACTACCTAGACTGCTGTAGTAATACTGTGGTTTACAGGAATGATGCAAAGAGACAATTGACCTTTATTTTCTGCGCTCAGATACCTGACCTGTTCCAGCACTACAAAAGCCCATGGTCCTGTTATATGACAGAGGTCAGAATTTACTGACACCGGTGGTAACTGCTATGGAGAACAAAGCACTAAGGTATGCAATGTGATGAGTAGAATATGGAAAAATATCATATATCTCTCTTCTGTGATAGTGAAGGGTGAATATTGGCTTGTTTTGTGCCTTGAGTTATCCAGCCAAGATTTCTTCAGTCTCTCACCAACACAGTGTCTTGTCGGCTGCGCTGTCTTACGGGTGCAGAAATACCGGTTTTGCTTTCATCCCTTTTCCCTGGCAACTNTAATATTAAAGAGAACAGTGCTGCAAAACTTAACAAGGGCAAAACTGGGCATCTTGTCTGCATAAAGAGTAATGTAGCTGCCCAGCAATGTACAGGCATCGTTAAAACTACAGATTTTGGCATATTAGCACGCTAAAGGCCAATTAGTCTGTTGTGAGCTACTCGAAGGTCACATTGATGGCAATACAGAGGAAGCATGAAATTTGTACAAGAGGTTCCAGCACACTGGCTTTTCAGAGTTTGCTGACAGGGACATGTGTGGAAACCAGGAGGTTGGGTCATTCCAAAAGTTATTGGAATTCCATGAACTTCACTGCACTGCAAGAAATTCCATGGTACACAGGGAAAATCTCATTCCTAAATGCTATCAGGGTTGTTTTTTTACAAGTCTTGATAGATGCCAGCGTGGAGGCAGACTGTACAAATTGTATTTGAATGATAGAATTGCTGTAACTGTGAAAATTGGAGTTCTAACCTGCTGGATTTTGTTACTGGTTTAAGAAAATGTCTAACAGCAAAGAGCTCTTTGCTGTATCCTTTCCCTTGTCTTTCCCCAACGCACATTAACAGTCCTGACAGTTGTCAGCATACCTATCGTCGTCAGTGCTGGCAGGCGAGAAGAACAACAGAGAAATGTGTTTATTTCACCAAAATAAAAGCTTGCGATGATCATAACTTGAATGCCTCTGAACTGTAAGTCATTCCCCCTGAAATGTCAAACAATATAAGCTGAACAGGGAGACAAGCTTGGTCATTATTCAAGACAAAGAAAGGATATTTCTCCCTCAAAACAAACCAAACCCACGACCACACACACCCCACCCCACCCCCCAAAAAAAACCAAAACCAAAACCAAAAAAGAAAAAAAGAGGTACAAACATTGATATTATAACTACAGCTTCTCAGAGGATTCCTTTTCTCACAAGATTCCTTTTCACAATGTAAAATTTTGGAGAAAATAGACATTTTTCTGACAAATACTGTGGGCAAATGAAATCTGGAAAACATTCTATTTCTGTTGTTATAAATGAGTGGGAAAAATCATCTTAAATTGAGAACGAAATTTTCATTGTAAGTTTTTCAAGGACAAAAACATTTTCTTACAGCTGTAGTTGAAAGCTATGACAATAAAATTAGCTTTTGGAAGCATGAAGGTTCTCTTGCACTAAGAAGAAGTTAATGCATAATTGAGCCCCAGGTATATTGATGGCTTCATATTCTCAATGGTACTAGGAAGGCCACAAATTTGACATATCATGGCTATATATAAAATTTACAATTGTATATTAAAAACAATTCTGATGAGAAACATTGTGCCAAATACCTCTAAAAATCCAGCTCTCTGGCCACCTTTTATTATATGAAACTCAAATTATAGTTTATGGACAAAGGGAGGTGCAACTTTTCTTATCTTACCCATGAGTTACAATCTCCCATTGTTTTGAGAAAGCAGAGGAAGCATTAATATAAATTAAGGTTAAGATTTGTCTGCACAAACTTGCCAAAGAGAGAGCGTAGCCATCTTTCCTCCTTGCTATTTGTGGCATTTCAGAACTCTGGCCACTCTTGGCAAAGAATGAAATGTTAGTATTGCTAAATCAACCATTCCTGAGACCAGGTGCTTGTAACTCATATTTTCACAGTTTGAAGGCCAGAAGTGACCACCTACATTGACCAATACACCAGAGCCCAAGAATAATTTCTGACTGAAGTATATCCTCCTGAAAGCAAACTGCCGCTTTTAGGCACTACTTGTTTCAGTAGTTAATGTTAAATCTGTGCTGCTTTTACAACATGAATTTTGTCTTCTATTTCCAGTGAGTATTTTTGATCCCTACTAAGACTGTTCTTAGTGAGCAGGAGTTCCCCTTTTAGAGGTAAACAATTAAAAACCCAGCTTTTAATTTACTTTTGGATCAGCTAAGCAAATTCATTTTGCTAAGTTGTTTTGTATTTCCTACAGTTCTAACGTCACTATTGTGATTCTGGTTTTGCAGTTTCTTGGCATGTATTTTTATGCTGGGCACCAGGACTGTACAGTAGTTTGTATCTCTTTCATATTGCTGTTGCTGGATCAAAAACACACCCACACTTCTATTCACTAATTAACTTGTGTTTATAGGGTCAGGTTCAGCCAATTTTCAAGACAGTTTTAAGGAGAACAGCACAGGCTTTTTTTCTCTTTCTTTCTCTTCCCTGCCCACCCCCCACCCCCCTTGTGAAAGCTATTTAAGTTAAGCAACAGTTCTGAAATGAGAAATTACATGGTCATGCATATGTCCACCCTGCATATGTCCACAGAGTGAATTGCACAGTCTGTTACCTCAGGCAAAGCAAATTGCCAGCTTGTCTAGAGAGATTTCATTTGCCTCCCACCGGCTTGGCAGAGCAACCTAATGTCTGCCTGTAACTGAGCGTATAGAAGTGTGCTAAACATGTCCGGGGACCCCTGCAGAACACTGGTCGCTCATTCGTGATACCAGTATAGATATTGGTAGCCAGAACTTCAGAAGAGCGCTGGCAGGATCATGTCCGGACTGAAATATGAGACTCCGTGCCTGTTTTGCACATGCAGGTATAAAACATACCTTACACAAGTTAATCTTATGAGTAAATTATAAAAATCTCACCAATCATTTGCTGGTAAACTTGGCATTGTAGGTGCAAATAAGAATGTGTGTCAGAATCTGTAGTGGTTTTAAATCTGCGTAGATTATAGGCTGTTTATTGTTGCTTTCAATTTTAAATATGACCTGGATGGTATTTCGTGGGGGTATCCCCTTTATCATGACTTTTATGATATTCAGACACACAAAAACAGCCATACATTTTTTCCAAGTTATAACTTGGGATTTAACTTGGCCGTTGTTGTACCTGGTCAATATAATACCTTTATAACATTTTTTTCTCTCAGAAGAAATCAGGCATGGATACATTGTAATCTACTTTTTAAAGTCCTTCTCAAGAAAATGCTACACTTTATCATTTGATCTTGTATCTGAGATACTATATTTTTGAGTTCAGGAACTTTTATATAAAAAATGCAGTGTTTCAGTCCATTAGTTGCTCACTTTAGTTTGACCCAGCTTTAACTGGATTGAACATTGTGCTAATGAGATAGATTGGAAATGGCCTTCAGTAGAATGAATGATTTGATGATCTCTACTAATTTGCTATAGGACAATGACCGCATTATGGAGATGTATTTTTTCTGGCTTAGAAAAGACTTCAGGCTATGTAGTAATGGAAAGAAAAAAAGAAAAGAAAAAAAAAATAAAAAGGAACTGACTCCTGTGCCTGTTTGATATCTCTTGTCCAAATATGTTTCTAACACATATAAAAGGAGTTCTTTACAAGTACAAAGATTACTTAATCGACTGATTTACATTACATATGTCTTGCATCTTTCTCTCATTTGTCCAACCTGTTGCTCTCATTATAGCAGAAACTGCAGCTTAGCTTCCATTTCAAACTCCTGTTTGTAGCATTGAGTTTCAAATCTTCCCTCTAATCATCTGAAGAGTCCTCCCTCTCTGGCTCTGTGGTATTCAACAGGAAGAATTCTGCCTTGCTAGAAGGATGGATCAAATATCTCCTTTTTTTCCCTTTTCACCAGTAGTTAGATTAGAATGAGATGCCCCTGATTAAAATGCCGTCAGTAATGAAGTTGCACCACCAACAAAAATAGCTAGCAAAAGGATAAAAATCGAGCATGGACAGTGTTCATCTATAACAAGAGAATTCCCAGCAGGTTTCTAGGACAGCTTCCCCAAAGCAGACGCCCAGCAGTGCACTCCCATGCAGTGGAGGCTTTCAGCACGCTGCTTGCCAGACAGATTTCACCAGCAGGCTAAGCACAGGGCACCCCCAGAGAGAATACTTCTTTGGAGATGAGGAAGGAGAGAGAAGAAAGGGCGAGGTGTGGTTGTCCTGAATTTATATCCAGTGCATTTAAAGAAGTCACTTGAAAGAGTGCTGAAAAGGTATGCTGTGTGATAAAATATACAAGCTTTCTGGTGGGAGTTGTTCACAGCCCAGGACATTATATTCAATAAAACCTGGCATGGGGTTGGAAGTAGCAGAAGATGCTGTGAAGAAGGTATTTTAAAATCTCTATTGTTAACTAGTCTGCATTTGATCATCAATTTGATCATTTTAAATTACATTTTCTGTGTGTGAATCACAAAGCGACTTTTAGGTCAAGCTAATCAGAACAGTTAAAACCACCTTCTTGCTGTCCTACAGGGTCTCATTAACCCACACAGAAGAGGAAAACTGCCACTTCTCACTGCGTTTCATTTAATTTCTGCTCAAGTAACCAGCCTATTTCCACTTGTCTAAGTTGTCACTAGGAAAAAAAAAAAACAAACCTGAAACATTAGGTTTATAAATATTTGATGTGACACGCTTTTTTTATTTTGATACATAAGATGGGACTTCTCTGTGCCACAGCCTTACCTCCAATACAGGAGGAATCAGGTGCCACCATTTACCAACATTTTGGACCTCAGATCCCCTGGTGCCCAAGCTGGGACTCACAACGGACAGGCAGTGTGCAACCATGACATTTATTTCAGCATCAGCTAAGACCTGTAGCACGTACTTTTGCTGACAAACCTGGATTTTAGAAGAGGAAGGGGCTCTACTTCATTATAGGATTAATCTCTACTAATTATAGCTATTTAAATGTTATGTACCTATACCAATATCGTCTACAAAGACAACAGCGGACCTTATAGGCAAAAGTGAGCACTTTCAGTCAGTAATTCAGCCCTTCCTGAGACAGGCAGGGCTGATCACCTTCTCAGAGAGCCTTGTTATCTCCACCGACTATAAAGATAACCTAGCAAGTGTCTCATACCATATGCCTAACTTTCTGAAGACTAAAGTAGATGAGATGAATCCTACCTTTAACCAGGAAGCACCTTACCTGATTTCTGTGCCTGCTTACCAGATACTCTGAGAGTTGTCTATTCAAAAGACATTTCCCCATCCCTTCACTCTTTTACTAGCAACTCACAATTTCAGACTCATAATTGGACCCATTAAAAATTGGTATCTTGGACCTCGTTTTCTCTTCTTGTCCCCTCTCACTTCAATATTAAATAAATAAATGAGCTGCTCTTCTTTCAGCCTGTGCTCACAGACTCCAAAAGCTTATCTGCAAGTTTGACTAGGGCTGAATGGATTATTCAAAGCATGCATGTTTGCAGCTTCAAAGGGGATGTTTTGGTTCCATTCAGTATCCAAATGTGCTCACTGTGGCTGTCTGTAATGCTCTTATGCATATGCATTGCTATAGTCGTGTATTGTCACATGGACCCTTTGCGTCAAGTCTGAATCACCTTGCACCCGCTAATTAAGTTATTGTAGGAAAGCTTTCTCATTTGATAATTTTTTTCTGTGTCATCAACCTAAACCTTTAAAGGCAAGTAAATAAATCCTCTGCCATTTTCTTGTAAATGCATAGTAATGCATAAACAATCTCTCTGCTATCTTCTTGTAAATGCATAGCAATATATAAACAACAGAATGTTTAATGTTTGAACTCTGTAAACTTCCATGGTTATTCAGTATTTTTGCCAAAGTAAATGAAGCCACTGATCATTCTGAACCAAATGAGCTCTCTCTGGTGGTTAATTTTTGTTTACTGTTTCTCATCAGTTTTGCTCAAGTCATGTCATCATTAAAAACTCCTGCTAATTTGTCTGTCTTTTAAAAAAAAAAAAAAAATGCATATTAGCATGTTCCTGCAGCTAAATCAAATAAATGATTTTAAAAAATAGTGTCCCAAATTTAAGTTCTCTTCCGTATTGCTCCTGTAAGTTTCCACAACTATGATACAAAAGACAGCTATGACAGATACACAGGAACAAGTGATTCTCCTCTACAGACTTGAGGAGGTTCCTATGTGAATGGCTCCTCATTAGCACAGGCAGGTAAATGGTGCAAGGCAGAGCCTGGCTGGACAGGCTGCAGAGGTCTCCAGAATCTCCCCTCTTTATGTCTACAAGCTAGCTGTGCTTTTTGTCTTTCTGAGGTCTGGTCAGGGGGCTCCTGGAGCAGGTGCATCCCAGCTCCAAAGGTACAGGCACATTTGCATGCCGCCTTCTCTTCCAAAAGCCATGAGAAATTTAGAGGTAGCCAGGAGCACAGACTATTGCTCTACACCGAGGGCAAGTCCCTGCACTCTCGTTAGCAAAAGGATAGTGTGGACTGGTGTGCATGTGTGGATCAAGGCCCAGCCTCAGATGGCAGTTTAGTATAAATTATTTTAACCTTGATCAAGATGAGGAGTGAGATCAGGGGAAGACTTGTGAGATTGTCTAGCTCCTTCTTCCTGCTGACGTACAGCTGTTCTCCATGAGGTGCCATCCAGACAGGCGTTCGATGTCTGGCTGTACAGAAAACACCAGGGAATGCTTACACAGACTTTGAATGTTGAACTTTGTCCAGAGGAGTCTCTTTTAAAATAGGTGAAAATTAATAGAGATTAAAGTGTCGTACTGGAGTGGGAACACTTCCTGGGTCTGTCACACTCACACAGTGAGGCCCCAAACAGGCTTGTCTGTTCCTGTGTGTTTGAGAAGATGGGTAATGGTATAAGAGGCAAGGGTGACCTCAGAGCGAAGCCAGAAAAAGATAAGTCTGTAATATTCCTGGAGTTTCTCTGGCAAAATATCTTCTCCTGACACTGTTTTAAAGTGAACTGAGAATAATGTACTTTAAGAAATAAAATTTTACTTTTATCAAATATATTTCTATGATGAATAGGATCCCTTTTATTGCTTTGTTCATGTTTTTTTCTAGGTTTTGTTTCTGGTTAAAAAAAAATTGGCTGGGTGAGAGAGAAGGCGGCTGCCTCTCTGCCTCATCCTGGCTTCTGCTCTCTGGGTTGGGGAACACCTGGAAGCACAGCACAGCCTGGGGTGAGGCACTGTAGCTCTTACACTCTGGGGCTGGCACTGATTTCCATGATAGGATTCGGATAAGAGTAAATATTGTTATTAGAAAACTCAGGAATTATTTTTACAAGCATGTTTCACATAGCTATGTGATGGAAAAGATTTGGGCCTCTGGAAAGAAAGCTGAAAAAGTCAAGTAGGTGCCTTCGTGTGCCAAACCTTCCTCCTCCTTATCATTAAAAACAGGCTAAGTCTAATGCGAGAGGGTTAAAGAAACTGAGTTTACCCTTCTGCAAAGGCTAGCTCAAGGTTCATGCATAATTTAAGTCATACTTACACTCTATTTTAAGGTTTTAGGTGGGACTTAAATGACTTATCAGCCTTAAGCTGAATTTTCCCCTTAGAGAAGCAATCTATATGCAAAGAGTAAATCAGAGATACATTAATTTCTTCAGTAAGAAACAGGGGGGAGTTATGTTTTATGACTTGAACCACCTAGAAAGCAATGAAAAAAGCCCAGTGCATCCATTGAGATGCCATCTCTGCTCCTAAGGATGAAGGTAATGCTCTGTGACACTAATGTATCCTTGCACCATCTGCTTTTTCAGTCAATAACACTCAAAGCTGTTCCTTTCAGAATTCATTCATTTTAAATGTTTACATTTTCAGTGAAAAGTATATAGATCCTATAATTCTTTTTTTTTATGTGTTTTCATTTATATTGGATTTATATATTTTAAAATAAAAGAGGCCAAAACTGTATATTAACAAGAGAGAACTTAGTTGTCAAAAGTTCTTAAAGCAGACTTTTTTTGTTTTATAAGCTATTACTGATATGGAGAGATACAAATCCTTTAGGGGGAATTTATATTATTCAGTAAGTTTTTCTGTAACATTTAAAAGAGATCTGAAAGAGGGAAATCAAGTACTCAATGTTTCTTTTTCAATAAATTTCATAACAAAGTAAAAACTCAGGATGGGCTGACAAACATAATCAAGAGCTTCATGTTTTTTAGGTCTGGGAAGTTGACGTGTAAACTGTAACCTAGCACTGAATAGAGCTATTCAAACACACAACCGTGGGTGTCAGCTCAAATCACATCCAAAGTCATCTGGGGAAAGAGGAGGAGCACTGAAGAGTTATTCAAGGAGATGTTAACTTCTCAGTTGCAAAACTTGAATGTCCTCGTATAAAATGTAACCTGCCAATTCTCCTTTGAAACTAAAACATGCACCCAGTCCTTGTTTAAGTAGTAATATAACCTGGAGTATTAGGGGCCATATGCAGTTTTCTTTGTCTGTCCCAGCCTGAGGACAGGTACGGTCTTTTCTCACAAATCTAGATCTATTTCCTTATCAAAGCCTTTGTCACCATCAATTTATGTTACTGGAAGCTCCTCCACTTGCTGATATAAACACTGAAACCATGAAGCTATGGAAGAATTTGGAAGTGCTCCACAAGGGAAATTTTATGTTGGCAGCCTATTGAGACACACATTGTGAAAATTAACTTTTGTAGATGCTCCTGATATTTTGGCCAGGCATTTATTTATTAATCTATACTATTAATATTAATTATTTATGCATAAAGATAAGTGTGCCAACGCACAAGCCTAAGGAAGTCTGCTGTGCACAAATTTGAATGTATCACAGGGAATGCATTTGTATAGAAAAAATTGAAAGAGACACCAGAGGAGCTACTGTGTAATGTGAACAGACAGAGCAAAAGGGCTACATGACAATCCAGGGAGAGAAAGAGAACTGTCAGATAAACTATAAAGGTGGAGCAATCACAGCACTTGGGGCTGTGTTTAACTCCATCAGTGCCGAGTCAGGGTAAGTTCCAGCATTTATTATACAGTTTACATTCATCTTCCTGTATGTACCAAATTGCTACAATCTAGGTAATTGTTACTAGAGACAGACTTCCTCACCAGACTTTTCTAATGCATGCAATATAGTCATACGCAAGCAAAGGATTAGAGCAGAGAAAGGGCAGGAAAAACTCGAAAATATGTATTTTGCCTTGATATCAGCCAGTTTTTCCAGAAGACAGATTAAGAATTCATTGCAAAGGAATGTTAAAAATTGCACTCTCTTTCTGTACTGGCCAGTACTCTCAAGCTATTTTCAAAGGTCTTGTTGAGATACACCCATACAGAGGGCAAGTTAATAAAAAATCATATATCCTGGGTTTCTTGTTCTCATATGTAGCTGATACCCTGGCAGATCTTTCTCAAACTATGATATGAACTGGCAAGTGGGTTGCCAAGAGTGAGATGAAAGAGCATGACAGAGACTCCAGAGTATGTTAATAGTATTCCAATCCCAGCCACACTTACGCTGTTATTTTATTTATTATTTGTTACATGCCTGAGGTATGCCTGCCACACTGCAAGACAAAAAGAAAGATACTTCTCTTGTGCCTTAATGCATTTTGCTGTGAAACACACAGCTGTGCCTTTTGTAAAAGCAGGGAGGCAACCTTCCTTATTTCTGTGACGCATAAGCCCTTCAGAAGCAAGAAATAATGTCCAGAATTCTAGTAATTCAAAAAATGCTACCTGCAACTTCTGTGAGTTACTTAAAGAACTGTATAAATTATTCCATGGGATTGTTTTTCATGGAAAGCTGTTCTTTTTACCTGATTTCTTTTTTTACACACACCCCCCGAAAGACCACTTCAGATTTTTCACACATGGACCATTAATGAGTGCTCCTCCCACATCCCCCTCACACCTCTGAAACTTGTATCCCATTTTGGGCCTACAGAGATGTAATTAATGTCTCAGATGCATTGTATAACTCTCTTTTCTCTGGCATACCCTAACTATAATAGAAGATGTGAAATTCTGATTTTCAGATCTTAGCAAGGCCTTCCTTGAAGAAATTGGGAGTTTTACTTATTAAGTAGAGTTCTTACTAATTGGCAAAGGTGGGCCAGGTGGATCAGATTCTAAAATAAGGCCATTTTATGACTCTAATTCTGCTAATAGTACCTACAGCTGTGTACCCTGATTTACAATACTTTATAGTCCTCTGCTGTATTGTCCCTTTGGAATGAGAAGGGTTATGCCTCAGAAGCTGCAATTTTTCCATTTATTTTCTAATAGACCTTTGAACTAAAGCAGAACAGGCCTCTGGTAAATCGCACCTTCCCTGAGTGATTCTCTCACTGGAGTCATTCCCAAGGGCTGAAATAGCCACGCAGATGACACATGAATTCTCTATCAGATCAGAAATGGACAAATCAAGTTCAGAATTTGAATTTTTATAGAACTGAGCTGAGGGATAGCATGTATAATCTATTCCACTTAAATCCTTCTGTTGCCCATAAATGTATTTATAATTTTGTGTATGTGTATTAATAGATGATTTATATCTTACCAGCAATTAGGTAGTCATATAAATATAGATGCACAACCTCTATGTGGGTAGTATAAACTGGCTGAAGTCAAGGTAAAGGGGGATAAGGAATATATTCTAGTGGAATAACTTTGCTCTTTTCAACCTCATGGACATTTTTCTTATTTCTTTTTCTTTTTTTTTCAGCTTTCAAGATGGAAAAGCTTCTTCCTTTAGCTTCACCAAACGGACCGGAAAGATTGTCATATTTACTGTGAGTAGTGAAGACTTCTGCAAGGTAGCCTGGATGTTAATGCAATGAAGAAAGTTTGTTGTCGTGCTGATGTAAGCCTTAAGTAAGTGCTGCCCAACTTAGAACTAGGAGAATTTCATAAGGTCTGTGGTCATGACAGTGGCTCTTTATTTCTACTTAGAGACGTTCACTTGTTTATGAGGTTCTTGTTTATGGCGGTGATATGAAAGATATTTTTCCACTTTGCAATTAATTCTGATAAAAGTATGTCACGTTTTCCTTTTAGAATAGGTGCAGATACCTCTGCCTCCCTTGCAGAACTTGACCAGAACATTAGACAGACAGATGGAAAGAAATGAAGAGCTATGCCAGTGCAGGGCCACCACAATGGCCAGGCAGCCGTATGAGAACAATCGGGCTTGTTTAAGCTGCAGAAGAGAGAGCACAGCAGAATACTGCACAGCCTTCCAATATCTATGAGGAAGTTACCAAGACAGAGACAGGCTGTTTGCAGTAAAAAGAATGAGAGGCAGCGCCTATAAATGGGAATGGGAGGTTCTGAATAGATATTAGGTTAAAATGTTCTCTATAAGGATACTCACTGGATCAGGGCCCAGGGAGGCTGTGGAATCCCCATCCTTGGAGGATTTCAAGACACGACTGGATAAAGCCCTAGAAAATTTGGTCTGAATTCCACGTAGGCCCTAATTTGAGCAGGATATTGGACTAGATACCTCCTGAAGTCCCTTCCAACCTGAATTATCCTATCATTCTGTGAGACTATAGACCATTCGGAGACCCGCTGCTTGTCCTCAAAATTTATACCCACAACACCTGTCTACCATTGCAACAACAGTACAAATACAACTTTTATTCACAAATCTAACTTCAGTTTACTAAAAACTGTTAATGATATAGGGAAATAATTTAATGGTGATCTAATTTGACTGAAATCTATGCAACTAGACATCATTTTTTTCCTGATGCGGTTGTATCATTCCTTGCACAAGAGAATCTTGATGTGTGCTTGTGGTTTCTGCATAAACAGTGCAAGTAAGTAATACCGTGGTAATTCATGGCCAGTTCTGCATGTGAACATGAGGTCTGTCTCTTGTTTTGGTTGAGCAGTGACTTTGTGAAAAGACACAGCCAAATATGAAGACAAGCAGAGAAAAAACACAGACGAGTCCAAGATAGAGTAGATAATGCTCATATAGCATGACTGTAAAGAAAACTGGGGAGAGAGAACCTTTGGTGTTGTAAAAAAAGCATCTTGCAATTGGAAGGGGAGAATCCCAGATTTTGTTTTCTGTCATTTAATTACTATCCTGTTCCACAAAAATGTGATTTTCTGACTGTTCTTAATAAATAAACATGACAGCATCAAAGGTATAGTGTGATTGATGTTTCCTAATCAAATTTATATGAAGGTTCCATATAATGATTGACTGTTTCAAGAGTGGGTTTTGAGGAAAATTTGCTTAAAAAAATCTTAATTTCTAGTTCTCCAGAACTTTTATGCTGATGATTTTTTTTGTAACAACAATTATAAATTTATTCCTCAGCGTCTTACTTGGAGGCAGGCATGTCAATATTACATATTTATATTAAAGCCTCAGCTGAGAATATAGTTATATTTCCCAATCCTGTTATAACATGCTAATAGTTGGGATCTTTCAAAGAAAACTTAATTAAATAGTTCCCTAGATGCGCTAAGTTAAGCATTGAAACAACTAGTGTGACGTGAATCATTTAACAACCTTTATAAATGCATTTTTCCCCTAGATTTTCATGCGTCTGTGTCTTGCTTGTACTTAGAATCATCCAATTAAGTTCCAGGAAATTCAGAGCATAGCCATGCGTTCTGGGTTCAGAACGTACAGCTGGCTGAACTTCAGAGATTTGGTGAGGGGTGAGTAGCAGTTTGCTGCTTATCTCAGGTTGCGGCTGTGGTGGGGAGGTAAATGCTGGCAGGAATAACAGGACATGAGCATCAGGGTGCTCATGCACAACACAACTCAGGTCGAGCAATACACTCGCACACCTTTAACACACAAATGCGGTTTGATCCTTTTGTTATTGCAGGGGCTGATATTACTTAATTATGTCTTGATAATATCTCATCCTTGGTGTGCATGGCACTTCCTCCACAACTTAGTGCAACCCCTCTTTTGTATTTGGAGAACAGGCAGGGCTTGATGACAGTGGGGGCTGTATTACCACATTGGCCAGGGAGGTGATGATGTGTAAAATGGTGTCCTCTACTGCATGAATCGAGATAATGCACTTGCACTAGGTTACCCTAGAAAAAAGGCAGACTGGAGTTGAAAAGCTCCTTCTCTTTAAATGAAGATATTAAGCTGCAGCTTTTCTGCTCACATTTGGTTACTGGATGCTATCCAGAACTTCTGCTTCATGAGGACCAAAATACTATTTTTATTTTTTTTTCCTTTTGGAAGGTATTTATTGTGAAAGTTTTTTCTTGCAAATTCTGTTCTATTGTCCTGCAATTCCTCACTCGTGATGTTCTCAACACGAGTGAAACCTGATCTCAAGGTAACATTTCACTTATTAATCAGAATATGATTTATCTTAAGAAGTAAAAAAGTTGACAAAACCTTGTGCCTTGAGGGGAGGCTTGATCTGTTGCAGAAGTATGTAGCAGTTATTGATACTGTTGCTCCATAAAGATGAAGGAGACAGTTAAGATGCAGCACACGTTGTTCTTTGATGGAAACACTACTGTGTTCCTTTCACTCTTTTAAACACCTGAACAGTATCAAGAAGCTCAACTCTGACTTCAGGTAATCCACTGGGTATCTAAGGAGGCTGGTAGCCTGGATTTTCTGCTGAATAACTCAACTTAGTTTCACCAACCACAGTATGGTTACACAACTCATGGCAGTAGAGGATAGGACCAATTGCAATTAATTTAATGAGAAGTTAATGAAAGCAGCATTCTTCTGCCATATTGGTGTGTTTTTTTTTTTTTTTTTTATTTTCAGGCTTTTAAAGTCCTAGCAAGAAAACAATTTGGCTGATATGAAGGAATTTCTTTTCTGTTTGGTAACTCATGGTCTGGACCACTTTCTTTACAACCATAAGAACAGAGTATCTTCTTTATCTCATTTATTCCCTTGCACAAACCAAATTACAATTAAACTATACTTAGAGCAATGGATTTGTAGGTGGAATTCCCTTGTGCCTAATAGATAAAAGAAGCAATATGAGTCCATTGATCTGAGACAATATTCTGGGAAATATATGTTATGAATGAGTTTGCAATGCAATATGATGATTCAATGATTTACTGTGGATCGAGGCAGATCACGTACCACAAGTGCTTGTGATCACAGTCATGTTATTTAATAGCTTTCATGCTGCTCTTAAAAAAGGCAAAGAGCGAATTTCATCTCCAGTTCACAGAGATTTGATGCAACAAAATTGAGTGGAATGCATTCCCTCTGACACATCATTCCTGCACTCAAAAGTAAACTTATTACTTTGAAAAATAGCTTTTTTAGAACAACATATTTTGAGAAAGAACTGTTCTGGTCAGCTTTTCTGTACAGGCAAGCCCCTCTGATGAGAATATTGACAAATAGTAACATTCAGACTTTGATAAGAAGCAATTTCCTTGCTGCTGATCAAGTAACGTTTTGCAAAAAAAACCCTTGTGTATGCCTTTCATGGCAGGTGATGTTGAAGGGGAACCTTTTAAAAAAAATACATTTACCATTAACTCTTACATTTTCTGAGCAAAACTGAGTGCAGTGGATACAAGCTTTGATCATTACTCTCTAAAGAACAAGAGAAAAATACTGGTCTACATGTGTATTAAGGGTTATATGACAATTTGTCACTAGATAAATTATAGTTTTGTAAAGAACAAAATACATTTTTCATAACATGGAAGGGGACTGATGATTTTTAGAGGAAAATTTACCACCATATCAAGTAGCAGCCAATACAGAGGAGGACAGCCTATCAAACAAAGCAAGACAGAACTCTATTATATCAGACATCTAAAATCTCTCACATAGTGAAGAATATGATTAGACTTTTCTGATTGACCTTTTTCCCACTGAAGTTGTAAGACTTTTTTAAGTATAAAAGGAATATTTGATTAAATTCATGGAAAGAAGCCAACTTATTATTTAATATTCCGCATGACTGGATAATATTATTGATGGATAATATGCAATTTGTTGGAATACAGCAAGGAAAGGCATGCATATTTTTCCACTTACATATGCAATTCACTGAGTAAATTAGTTTTCTTTATTTTTCTTATTATTTTCTATTAGATAGAAGAACAAATAGAAGTTGAGACATAATGTGAGGTATAGATTTTTTTCTGTAGAGTTATATTTCTGTTTTCTAGATTTTGAAAATTGGTCACTGACATAATTATGTAAAACTGTATGTTGTATTTGTATATCAGTTATATATCTTGTGAAACAAAAGGGTACACTGATGGATTCAGAATAGCATCTTCAAAATAGAAATATGAATATAATGTCTTCAAAACATAACCATGGAATACCTTAGAGGTTTCTGAAATCAATTTGCCAATATAGTAAAACTCCTCAATCTTATAATTTTTTGTAAGAAGAAAGAATTTATAGCATACTCCCTTTAGATGTTGTAGGGAATTTTGGACAAATCTCTGTCTTTCAAATCAATACAAAACTAGTTTCCTTGTCTCTGTTTTGGGGCTGTAAGATCATGGTAGTGCTAATTTTCATTGGACATTTGTTTGAAAGGTGCTTATGCTATTGTTCTCTACAACTTATGCTACTTTCTCTGCTCATTAGCTCTCTTGTTATTTTTTTAAAATATAAACAAGACAAAGTTACTTTAATACAACCACATAATTCTAACTTGTCTTTGCTGTTTCCACTCTGTACAAATTTCCCTGGATCATAAATTTACAACCTCATTTATCTATTTGGTTTTCAAGATGTGAGAGCTACCTTTCATGGCACATTTTCCCCTTATTGGCAGTAGTTTTTATGACTATTGTGTCACAAGCTATGCTGCAGTGACACGCAGCTTTATAAGGGCATCCAGTCCTTACCAACTTGCAAAGCCTGACGAATATTTTCATACTGACTTGGTAACTGAGTCACAACCTTTGTGAATTGCCTGAGGGCACAAAGCAATTCAAAGGAAGAGTCATTCAGAAAACTCATCTTTTCAGACTCCTGTGCTCTGTTCACTAGTTAACAAGGGTCTTTTTGTAATCACAGTAAAATGCTGATTTCTAAAATGTAGGGAAAGATCATTCTGTACATGCTGTGTTCTTGTATTGTTACTTAAGCGTATGGTTTTGGCCAGTAGCAGAGACAAGATACTGAACTAACTGTATCTCTGGTTTGACCCAGGACGCCAATTTTTATATTTAGGCAAAAGAGCTTATATTCCTCCTCAGGTAGCTAGAGGTAAGATATTATTTGATTAATATGATTAATATGCATTCATCAGATATCTGGAGGATCTGCTCTTCACCCAGCTTGGAAGAGGGCTGGCCAGACCATGTTGAGCTGTGTGAACAACCACCTCAGACTCCCATAACAAATGTCTTTGTGAAAAGTAGGGTAGGAGAGTAAGGGAGGGTGGGGGAGAAGGTCAGCAACACTTTTTGAAACTTCCAAGAGAAAGTTAAGAGAGATCTTGCAGTTTCAGACCTGCATCTCTTCTGTCATCCTCTGGAGTTACACAAGTGTAACTTGTAGATTAGACTGGAAATGTGGAAACAATTCAGCCAGTGATGCATAAGGAACAGAAACCAGTTCTCCCTCCCTCTGATCTTCTTCTGTCGAGCTAGAAAGAGCAAAAAGCAAATCATGTCTACTTCCATTATTAAAATATAGTTCCTAATATTCAAAGGGAAATAATCCATAGAATAAAAAGATGCTGTTAAGACATAGGTGTGCAGGGTGGTACAATGTCCTATGTAAGCCTAATGGAAATGCAACATGACAAAGGTTTTGTTGAAAACCAGGGAAGTTTTAATGCTGACTTTTTTCCAGCTGTTTTTTTCACACAGTGCCTATTGCAACGGTGTGCTACAATAACACAAAATTGCTGTCGTTAATACTATAGACCTATTTTACATGCAAAAGTAGACGAAGCAGAATGGATCATTATTAAATTGTAGAAAACATTAAAATAAACTCGGGGAATTGAAGTGGCTAATCTGGGTAAAGAGTTTTTAAACCATGAGGCAAGGTTAAAGATAATGTAACACTGGAGAATAGAGTACCTAGACTAGACTTGGGAGAAGAAAGTGAATTCTATCCTTTAGTTGATAAAATAATAATAATAATAAACCAGCAAGTAGCTGAACCTGTTATCAAAATGCTGTCACAACCACTAAAGCTGCTTTTCCCCTCTGCATCTTTGCACTGGCTGAGGCCCAAACAAAAAACTTTTGATATCCCAGTCCAGTCTCACTTTGGCTTTCTGATTCTTGCAGAAAAGAAAAGTAGCTGAGAGAACATCCCATTTTCGTATAATAGGACTGCAAATCTTTAGGATAAGGAGGTATCTATTTACAGTGCTCTCAAACTCATACTATTGTAAACTCCCCAGTATGTACTTACTGTCAATGTTGCAGGTGGACCTGGCAGACTGACCTACTGACCATCTGCCCCTACGCTGATTTAATGTAACTCATATGGAAGAGAGAAGATGTCTGGGGTCCTTTCTCTGAGCTCCCAACAACATCTGTTCCCAGACAGTCAGGATTCATGCACAGCTTGACCTCATGCTGAATTTAGGCTGCCTATGGCAACAGGAAGATGTTTTGTGCCATGTTGTGAGAACACCCCAGGTGCTCCTTAGCAACTGACCGCTCACATCCAAAGTGGTCATAGCCACTACAGTCATGATGGTTTCTTACCAGACTTGGTAAATCCTATGTGTAGGCAAAGAGGTTATACCGATGTCATCTCCTGAGTAAACAAATACTGAATTTCCCTGAACTGAGAAATAGGTGCTGTATTTTTATTGGAATAAAGGATGACGGATGATCAAAGCAGAGGCATCTAAGAGGCAGGCATATGTCAAAGCAGAAGCCTCTAATACAGGAGAATAGCACACTATGCTCGAGTTCATGCTAGTTCGTTCTTTTTGAAGGACCCACGCTATTATTCTCCAGGTTAGAACATGCTTTCCCAACCCAAACTTACAGGGAATTCCTCTCTGATGCCACTGCTCATTTTTACTTTCCGATTACACAAAAAACATGATTAAGTCCTCGGCAGTAGGAGGTAAGGAGCAAAGAGGGGGACTGAAGACTGGTCAGGTTAGGAAACTTGTGGAGTAAGTTTGTTGAGTGAACCTTTGTTTCACACCAGTCTTGTTGATGTTGACGAGGAACAGCAATGCAGCCTCTCTCCCAGGGCAGTCAGTACCTGCAGCCAGAAGATTTACTCCCAAGGAGTTTTGCTAGCAGGATGGCACCAGGAGCAGGTATTACAAATTCAGTCAGGTTACAAATATTGCTTTCTCAAATAAAGAGAAAGAAACTGGGAAGGGATCTTCACAGATATTTCTTACCTATATTCTCATCTTCTCCCTTCCTTCAACTACAGAAGCAAGGTTCATTTTTCCTTAATGATTGTGTAGTGGGTTTTGAAATCTGCAGGTGGAAGGCACAGTGCTGTTATTATTACTTACTGTTATAAAAGACAACACAGGAATTGCCATCAGTGAATCTGTCTCTCAGAGTTAGGTTTGAAATTTGCAGTCCTCAGCTATCTGGGTAGGTTTAAGGAATAACTTCTGTTATTTGTAATATATGAAGCAATAAATGGCTACTGAGAATGATTAATAGCCAAAGTGAAGCTCAGACATTTCATCGATCTCAAAAGCCATTTATTGCAAGTATATGAAAGCAGTAGAGATTATTGCTATTATACAACAAACCATAAAATCAGAAAGGAGAAAAATGCATCTTTTTCTTCCTGTGGATGCTGAGAAAGTGTTCCGCACTTTCCCTCTGTGCTGGATTTTCCATCGGAAACACATGCTGGAGGCACAAGTGGGATCAATAACATCACAGAAACAACTTTAAATACTGATTAAATGATCAAGGGCAGATACTGTTTGAGGATAAGCTGAAAAATTGTTCACAGAAGCAGCTGGTGCAGAACAGAAGTGACCAGACTGGACAATGAGGGTTTTGTGTGCAGATATGTTTGAATTTTTCTGGCTGTAATTCTGTGCTTGTTATATAAGGTCTCTTGATTAATTGAGCCTCAGTGCCAGGTTGTCGGCTGCAGCTGAGGTATGCCTGGCACGGCCGAGGGGAAACTGGCACACCAGACTGCTGCCTGGCTTTACTTTCCTCCGCCCCAAGCCGAGGACAGCTCTGTGCCAGTCTGGTTCCCCAAAATAAGATTACAGACTGGTCTGACTATTTCAGTTGCTTCTAAACCCAAGGAGTCCCTGCTACTGCCAGTGTTACTGGGGCGCAGTATTGCCTCTGCCGTAGTCTGTGTTTGCCATATGAATACTTGGTGGGCTGGATGTTCATGTAGCACATGAAAGCTCACCTTCATATAAAAAAAAAATGCCCAGTAGTTTGAGATGCTTCTGGCTTCACACTGGTCAGGGCAGTCCCAAGGAGGTTTTGGCTTCAGGAGGACATTCCTGGAGGCCAAGTCCTCTGGTCATGCCTTTGCACAAGGTAGGAATAGAAGCCATTCCACTGATCCTGTGCCACTCGGACAACTACAACTGGAGGTTGTTATATTGAATATGTATTGAATATGTAGGTCCCAAGTGGAAAAGGTGTTATGGGGATATTCAGAGAGATGTCATGATGGAAAGAGTTTTCCATGCAGTAGTAAGGAATGGCCAGGATTAGGAAAGACTAACTAAGGAAGCTAGGTACTTTTTTTTTTCTTTTAACCATTTTAACCTACACAATACTGGATGGAGGCGTTGGCACTACCTTGTACTCTTTCTGCTTCTCCCTTTGTGTGGTTTCTTTATGGGATATTCATGTAGCTACCTGCTTGCTACACACAATCTTCCCCCCCCCCCCCTTTTTTTTCTTAACATAAATCAACTATTTTTACTAAGAATGAAAATTTAATAACATGATATAGATTCAGATAAATTAATAGCTCTAACAGGTTGGAAGAGAGTTTTGCCCAGTTGATTCATTTGGATTATCAAATTCCAGGGACATATACTACAGTTCATAGATTTTATGATGCCCAAGGTGGCTTTGGCTTCATCCAGGAGGTAACTGACGATGCCTAATTAATGACAAATGTTTCAAACACATATTCATTGTAGTTACTACAGACTTTGAGCTGAACTCAGCAATTTATCTTTCTTCCTGGCTCATTAAACACCCTTCTGAGCTCCATTAACATACAGCTAATGATCATGTCTTTAGGACTCTTTGCAAATCAGTGACCTCTGCCCCTGAATTAGTTCTAAAAAAGACAGGGAAGTCTAAAAATCTACAGTCCTGTAAACCAGACTGCAACTCAATTCTTCAGGCCCTGTATCATGTGAAGGCTGAGGGGCTATTTTCTCCCTTCTGCTGATGAGCTCTCTTGGTAAGAGGAGTTCTTTTGGTAAGAGTTTCTCTCCTCCTGTTGATCTGCATGTGCAACGTACAAGATTCAGTCTCAACTAGGTTTTCTGGTTGTATTTGTAAGTTTTATGGCTCAATGCTGGGTATTGACTCCTTCTCCTCAGAGGAGCATTTCCCAGGACAAAGGAGTCCCCACTGGCACGATACATAGATATCATTAATGCAGCCATCAGCAAATTATCTAGGCAGCAATTACAAAATTGAGACTCAGGTAGTGCAAAGAATTGATTTTTTTTTTTTCAGTGCAGTAGCTGAATTGAGAAGTTGGAAATGAGTCTTAATTTAGGGTGACTGGAAATAGAAGTGTTGAGGGTTTTTTTCAGAATGTAAAAAGGGTACTCACCTGTGTGTGGCACCAGGCTTCAAACTCAAAGGCTGCCTGCATAAAGGACTACTTCTTCCAGCTGCCAGGAGTACACGCTACTCACAGCATTTTCAAGCTATCATAGCAGAGGTCAACCTTAGCAAGTGCCCTTCTCCTCTATGGTTGTGACTATCATGTGAAAAATAAAAATCTCTCTGGAACTATTTTGCAAATTCAATCTGCATTTTTAATAGCTTCAGTATGGCTCCTGCTGTGTTTTTCAACAAACATTTTCTGATACCCTGTATGAGCTTTGCCTCAGTTTGCATGTAAAAAAAACCTCTGTTCTTCACCTCTTCTGAGGTAAAGTGACTTTATTGGATGATCTGTACCTTTGAAAGTTCTTTCAACTATCTTTGTTACTGATTGAAGGGCTTGGCAGGAAGATTGAGTTCAGCATTGTGATCTGAAATTGATTGTGATCAGACTCATTCTAATCAGCTCTGGCACAAAGTAACACAATATAGGGCCCTCTGCCAAGAACAGTCTGATCTTTGCTCCTGAGAGCTTCACAGTGAAGTACTGCAGCCCTTGGGCTTCCATGGAGAACAGTTGTTTTCCTAGGGTAAGAACAGAGAACAGGTTGCTGGATTAGCAATGTTTTTATTTTGGAGGGCCTGTAAGGAATATGGAGAGCAGCACCTGGTATGCTCCCAGGAGATCTGGGTTGTTTTGTCTCGCACAGGTGGAATTTCTGAATGCCTTTCCAATTCAATGTCAGGAAGAAAGAACTGCAGTGACCCAAGCATGAAACAGAGTAGCTAAACCCTCACTGGAGACAAATAGTCACAGTAAATCAAAAAGATGAAATTGTAAATATTGTATATTATTTCTCTTGCTAGTTGATTGTGTCCTTTATGTTCTAGTTTGTCTCCATGGTTTATTGAGAAAGATTCTGGGATAACCATGGTCATGTCTCTGGGGAAAGAAATAGAACAACACAGACACTCATGGATTTCACGTCAGCTATTGGGCACACCAGATGATTGTTTTGGAGACATTAGGTCTTCAGGATAGACTTTTCCTGCTGATTCATTAACTTCAAGAAGGATTTAAACAATGCAGTTTGATTCATTGCCCCATGGGTGGGAGAATACTTTGTCTTGTCCGTGTTTTCCTTTATGAGCAGGTCATAGTGATCTCATAAATCTCTGTAGACGAAAGCTTAAGGAAATAGTCAGATGTCAGAAATATAAGCAATCCCAGGCTTAGAATTCTGCCTGCACATAGTTAATTTTTATGTTTCTTTAATACAAATTTAAGATTTAGTTAATTATTATGTTTTTCTCTGAAGGATGGCTAGTGCTACCCTGCAGCTTATTTTCCAGTGTGAAATTGCCATAGGCATCATATTAGACTTTATTATGCACATTATCTTTTAAAATGATCTTCTGCACAACTTCTTCTAATGTTTTCAAATGAACACCACTAAAATGAATTAAAAGAGCAAGGGGACCAATAGGTACTATAAAGACAACAAAGACAATGTTATAATGTCAAAAATAAAGCAGTTCAGAATCAATTGGAGGATGTTTTGCAATTATAGCATAAATTTGGCTCTCCAAGTTTATGGCTTAAATTTCCAGTTGATATGAGCCTCCTGAGTAATGTTGGAAGTGATTTATTTTCATGGTGCCTCACTTTACTGTGTGAAACAAGCAAAGCGGTCTCCACCTTGCAGTACAAGCCTATTGTGGGAATACCTGGGATGTACAAAGACTGTGAGATAAAGGAAGTCATATAACACTCTATGACACAATGTGATAAGTATAGAAAGAATCCCATTATCAATCTCTCTGTACATATATGTGTGAATATACACACACACATATTTCTGGATAGATACTGCCTATGACAAACCTAATAATCTAATTAATGAGACAATGACTCAGATTTTTAGACTCATATCTCCTCTAGTCCTATTGTTCCCATGGTGAAAAGAAAGCCATGTGTCTGCATATTGGATCATTACTAGGTTATTTTCCCATTTGTATACAAATAAAAACAATTCTAGTCTTTGATCTTGCGTCATAATGAGTTATCTTCAAAGGAAATTATGGCATGACAGTTTTGCTATTGGCTTCAATTGGGGCCAAATTATATCTTTACTTCTGCTCTTTTCCCCTGCATTTCAGCTGGTGCAGGAAGGTAATATCCAACTGCAACATAGGACACTTAAAGAATGACAAAGAAAGTGGAGATGCCTAAATGCAAAGCACGTTACCCTAAAGTAGCTCCTGATGGGAGCTATCTATGCCTGGAGTGCCACCTAGTAGGGTTCATGTAGAAAGAATACAGGAATTGGAGATGCAGCTGTAGTTCAGATGAAAACATATTAGATGATTGAATGATATCCTGAGGAGAGCAGTGAAGAATCCTTTGACAGTCTTGCATATGAGGACAAGTGAAACTACTATTCAAAGAAGATGTAATGAAATCAAAGTCTTTAGACAGTGGAAATGTGAGAAGATTATGAAGATGAAAGAAAGGCACAAGCCTCCATAAAGAAATGCACTGAGGGGGTAGATAGAAGAGGACTCTTGAAAAGATCAGACCTCCTAAGCACCTGAGGAAATTATGAAATTAAGGTTTATCAGTATTATAAAGACAACAAAAGTGTAGTGTAGTAGAAAGCAATCATGACTAGAACACAGGTTTAAGAAAATGTAATGTCTGGAAAAGACAAAAACAAAGTCAAAGGTAACAGCACAGATGTACACATAACATGCCAATCTGTAAAGAGATAGGAACAGAGATTAAAAGATGAAAGACAATATTGGGGCAAAAATGAGTAAGTAGAGGCTAGAAATCAGAAGATTCCTAACATGTAGGAACAGGTGGAGTTTGATATTTCTGTGAAAAGAATGATGTGACAGGTGCCTATAATGACCAAAGACTTAATGATTCTGAAGTTTATATTTCTACCATTCAACCTGAAGAAAAGGGAATGCCTATATATGGTTTTCCCCAAGCAGTCTATGCATCTAATTTCCTGATCCTCTTCAGAAATGCAAAGCTAACACATCCCTATTGCCTTTGTAAGATTCTGAAGTACTTGGAATATGAACTCACCTGCCACTTCAGGCAAGCAGATGTATGCTCATATACAATTCATAGCAGCAATGGGGCTGGTTTAAAAATTGCAGTGTCTTTACCTTTGAATTCTTTCAGGTTTTTCAGTAGCAGCAACACATAATTTGCTTTTTATTACAATGCTTTCTCATTGCTGCCACAAAGGCAGCAGCAGTTGGCAACTGGCAGAAAGCTTTTCTCTGTCTTGAAATATATATAACTGTTAAAGGAAGAACAGTAGTTTCATAGACTGTAAAAGTATTAAAGCCCATGGCATTAAAGTGATCTCTGATTAACAAAAACCAAACAATTGAAAAGGATATGTCATACACACAAAACCCAATTCTTTATACTGCAATCCTTCAGTTCCCTCAGTTTCACCCAAACTAAATCAAAATGAGAACCTTCCGGCAAACTGCCATTAAATGAAAACTCTTAAAAGGAGAATGTACAATCTAATTATAGTGTAACAAATGTGTACCTTTCATCTACAAGGCTGGTACGCCAAAATTTTAATAGTCAATTATGATTATATAATCTATTAAAAAGAATAACCAAAGTGCTATAATAAAAAGGAAAAACCTACAAAAGAACATGAAAGAGATCTCCAGTGGCACAAAGTGGCATAACAGTAGTACCCTATACAATTGCCTTCTCTTGTAGCTTGTATTTAGATTATGTTGCAGAGACAGAGGTGCTGGCAGTCACTCCCTGAATTCCCATGAATGTATTCTCTGTGGCTAGTGCCCACTGAATTCTTTTTTGACAATATCCCATGAATCCAGATATCTGGAAATAAAAAGCACGAGGCTCATAACTAAATCAGTAAATCATGCTTAAGACAAGTACTTCCTTTAAGCTTGCAGGTCATTAACATATTATTTTCAAAAATCTCTTGAGAGTCTACCAATTCCTTCTCTCATTCATTCAGTCAGTCAGGTTCCAACCTTCTCTTTCACATTTTTTAATTACATAATGACACAATTGGAAAAAGTACTGTGAAGTGCTACAGCACGATCAAAGTCACGGAATAATTTCTGTTCTGCAAATGAGCAACTAGACCAGGACCTTTCAACCTGAAAAGATGAAGTAGGGGAGATATGAAAGCTCTATCATGAATTATAGAAAGATGATAAATAGAGAATCTATCCACCACCTTTTCAAACACAAGAAATTAGGGGCCTCAAATGAAACAAAGAATTTACTTTTTGCAATGTGCAGGTCAGCTGAGGAGTTTTGCAATAGGACATGGTAGATAGTAAAACTATTTGGACTCAAAAAGTGAATGGACAAATTCATTGAAGAGAAATATTCCAGTGTTTCTTAAATCAATAGACACTACCATTGCCTCAGGGAATATCTGAACTGTGACTCTTTGGAGGCTGTGAGACTGTACTGAAAGAGCATAATCTGTAACCACCTTGTTCCTACACTCTTCTCTAGACATCTGCTATCAACTGCTGTCAGAGACAGAAATCAAGTCAGCTATTCTGTTGCAAACACTGCTTATGTGAAAATTACCAACTGCCCTAACTCTACCCAGTATTTCAAGATGTATTTGATCCAGTCTCTCTGTATTATCTGTGATCATGCATGAAGTGTAACACACAACTCTCTGTTGATTCAAGGACTTTTTGGACAGGAGGTTTCTCATGTATAATATCTACACTATACCTGGAGCCTACCTTTGTTTAGTAGTTTTTTGTCTCTCATCTACAATTAAGAAGTAAAAATCTCTAATAATTTTGATTCCTGGTGTAATTGTTACTAAAGAGATCTCAGTTCATATTCAAAATCTGATCACAGAGAAATGAAACCTCTCTCTAGTACTTCCATAATGAAATGTTTCAACTATCCTTTACCAAAACAATTTTAGTCACAGTATGTTCCTTTTACATATGCTAACATTTCTTACTTCTTTTCAGGTTATAGAGTATTATTAGTGCAAAATAATGTTTCTATTTCTGCCTTTCAACAACCCTCACCTTTGAGAACCTGATTGCTGTTCTACATATTTCTAGTTTTAATATGATATTCACTTGCATGTTCAGCCAGCTTCAGACTCAGAAGATAATTTCCACAGACATTCATATATCCATCAAAACGTCTTTCAAAAAATGCCTACAAATACTTTATAAAGACCTCTTAAGAACTTCAACTTCCTTAAGCAATATTGTGGAAAAGATCAGAAAATATGACTGCAGAGAAACTGTCAGCTTCATCTACGCGTGGGTTTTTTTCTAATGCTGAGCTGTGTAGTGTTGCATGTCCTCCAACAATTCCCACAGGCCATGATTAATTGCAGATGTTAATAAGAACGAATATTCTAGTGCGAGAATTGTTACACAACTGTATCAAACAAGTTACAATGCCTTTTCTGACAGTTGCCTCAACCGTGAGACCAGTGAGGAAAACAAAACAACAGAATTACTGATGAGAGAACAGACTTAGCATAGTAATTTTTCTGGAAAAATGTACCAAACCATACCAGTTCCAGTGACTGTTCTGTCCTGCCTATCAAGGCACTTGTGATAAGGCTGAGTCCACTACAAGTTTTCATTTACAGAGGAATCTTGTGTTTATTTGGTTTTGTTTTCCACTTTGGACATATTCCACTTGATCTAAATAGTTCTTTAGTAGAGCAAGTAAGTCAACCTGAGTAACCAAGAGATCAAGCATCTCGCATCACCTGGATACAGTCAGTCAGATACTCTGGCAAAATCTTCCCAAGCCTAGATTCAAGATCCAAATAATGCAGGGTAGGTGTCTGAATCTGAGTCTGCTAACATTACAGGGAAATGCCCTATCACTCAATTAACTGATTGCTTTTAGCAACTGAATTTCTCTTACTCATCAAAAAATATTGATCTGTTCAAAACTAGCATGTGAATTTCCATGCAGCACCCATAGGTTTGACTTAAACTACCACTTTACAGAAATGTTTACGAATGTTCAAGGGGTGTTTGCAACAGAGTGTTTATCTAAGATGTATTTATGGATGAGTGTAGATCTCAGACATGATTTACACACCAGAAAAATTTTTCTCTTTTCTTTTTCTTTACAATGCAGTTTTGAGTCCAGCCCATGAAGGTCCAGAATTTAGGGTTGGTCTTGGGTAGACTGTGCTGCCTGAAGAAAGTGTTTTGCCAAATATGCTGGTGAAATACATTTTAAGAAATATTTTATAAGCAGAACAGTGCTGTTATTGAAGTCATGTTGGACTTCATACTCAGAAGTGCCAGGCACTCACTGTTTCCCATGCTTTAATATTTGTTCACAATTAAAAGCCTGTTACCAAATTATAAGTATATATAGATTAGAAACATTTGTCATCATGACAAACATTCTAGTCACATCAATTTATTTCAAAAGTGTTAATAAGAAGACAGCATATATATGAAAGAGTCTGGTCTGCCTGGGTTTGGGTTTTTTGTCAATAGCAACTGTGGAATGTAGCCAATTAACGTCTAATTGGGAGAAATCTTACCACTGCTGCAGGATGACTTTTATGGGGCAGTTAATCAAAGTATCTTTGTTTGCTTCACAATGTTTGTTAATGTATATTTTAATAGAGTATTAATCTTTTCCAAAGAAGACGGCATGCAAAATAGAAAACTCTTGTTTTGTTTGATGTACTGTGCACAGATTAATTCATTAACATACTCCATTTTGACATAGAATTATAGGAATACAGGAAAGCAGAATAATGAAAATGGCACTAGTATTTTCCAAGTACCTGTAGTTGTGAAATTTAATTACAGGAGAAAACAGTCCACCACTCCATCCACCACGCTGGTTACAACAGAGATGCAGCCTTTCGATGTGGCTGCACGCGTGCCTAAAGCTAAACGAGGAGACACCCACCCAGAGGTTCGTGCAGCACACGGTTACCTGTCCCTTACCGAAGCCCATTCCCCTCCCCAGCTACGGCCTGTCCACACAACACAATTTGCCATTTCCAGTGGGGTTGACTGGAAACAAAACCACGTGCCTACGCAGGCGGTACTTCTGAAGGAATCCTTGATCTTGGACCTTCAGCTTCAAAGGTAGTCTTAATGATGTTATTTTAGGCACCCTAAGCCCTGTGGATAGCAAAAAAATGGGCTAGGGCTAATGAAAGTTGATCGTATCAGATTGTTTTTGTTTGCACTTGTTATGGTTTGAACTGCGTCAGGAGTTAGGGCCATGATCATGCAAATATTTGGTCACTTGCCTAATTTTAAACGCTGGGCTTTATCCAGTAAACCCAGTGATTTAGAGAGTGGATGGCAATAAAGGAGGCCGGGGCACACGGGCAGGGCGGGGGCTTAAGCTCGCCCGAGGTGCCCCTCTCGGGAGGAAATCGTTTCCCGGCGGGAGCAGCTCTCCGGCCATACCGGCTGTCAGCACCTCGGACGCCAGGCAACACCGC